>OX393584.1:30924961-31473999 GCA_947652605.1 Elmis aenea | reverse complement strand
TACTGGGCTTTTATACATTTCATATGAACTCATATAACAAACTAAACTAGCATGTCTAACATCACCGCATTGTCAACGTGGGATCAGTTCACTTTTGCTAGCTCCACGTATCTATAGATTATATTCAAAAGCTCAGTACTTCTTCTAAATCTATGCTAAAATTAAGAAAGACTGAAGCTGAAAGGCACCATAAAATAGCCTAGGTCCCAAAGTAATGAGGTACATAAACTGAAGGTTGATAGTTGAGAACAATTTTTTCCGGAAGTACTTTAAAAATATTTTTTAAATATGCATTAATTACATTTCAATCCAAACACAACAATATTATTATGAACTGAATAATTTCAGAGATATAGACGTTGTTCGATACGACCAAAAACAAATTAGTACATACATTTTCATTTGACTAGTCGAAATTTTCTCTCAATCAGTTGATTAATTTAGTCTAAAAACAATCGAACATATAAATTACCCTTAAAGTGCCTATGATATAAAACCTGGGAATCGAAATATCGAGTTGAAGCAAAAATTTGAAGTGTAAAAACTTCATTTAAAAAGTTTCTATAAGTAACCGAATAATGCGCCATCTTACCTTTGCCGGACTTTTCGAAGGATTCCAGTGCACACAATGCCATTGCCACGTGAACGAACCGTAAATCATCGAGGCTATTGCCAAATAAAAGTGTATGATAGGGTAAGATTATTCATTATATTAAGTAACTTACAGCACAGCTTGTAATTTAACTTATAATAACATAAACAATACACATTCAATAGGGCGCAGAACGTAAAACACGTGATGAGGATAGAAATGCCGCAAGAAAAAAAAAGACCGAGTTTTATTATCCTGTTTGTGATCGTTCGGAATTTTATTCTATGAGTGATTTAAACAAACCCCCAGTATTGTTCTTACCAGCAGAAGACATTGACAAGATAAATTTGGAGATTAATTATTAAGACTTTCATTGTCAACCTTTTATCATGTAGCTGACACCGACGAAACTTCAAGGATTTTATCCCCACGATACCGATAGTTCTCCAAGGGGACCAACGAAACATCTAAAACCAGGTTCCCCTTTCATATTACATAAAGCTGCTAAGTCGCCTACAATACTAGGTCGTAGTCTTCATGAGCGAATAATCTTATATGTACGTCAGGAGTCGGAAGAAATATATACTCCACTCCATGTCATTCCACTAACCACAGTGGGACTGTACAGAATAATCGAAACAGTGCGGAAAAAGCGTGAAATTGAAATACCAACAGATTGGAGAAAGACAGTTTCGATTCCTATGCATAAAATAGAGGACTGCACAAACTGTAACAACTATAAAGGACTGTTACAGCATACAAAATTTACGAAAGACTCAGAGCAAAAGTAGAAACAACTATGGGAGATATTTAAGCAGGATTTAGAGCAGGAATATTAACCCAAGATTGGTCTTTGTGATGAGACAAATAACTTAAAAAATAAATAAGACAAGCCTTACCTCTAAACTTTTCAAATTGTGTTTAGTTTCGTTGATTACAGGCTGATTTTTAACAGTCTTTGCACGAGAAGCAAAACTAAAAAAGGAAAAAGTATTTATTACACCAAAACCGATAATAATTCTACATCAACTCACGCCAATGTAGAGCGGGTGCAGTTAACGGAAGTTGGTTGAACGTTAGCAATTACTAGGGTGTTGGAATTGCCACCCAGAGACTGCTTTAATAGGCTTGTAAGTTTTGAATCTCGAAAATTCACAAACGGGTTTCCCTCGCTTAGTTGATGGATAACGAGGGCTAGTGTATGTAAGGATCTAAAAATATTTTAAATGAAATTCGCATCGTACGTGCTATTTAACAAATTACTTGTTGATATGGCTTCCTTCTTTAAGCCGAATACCAGTGACATTGGTTTTGGCCACTCTTTCGAAACCAGCCAGATCTACCAGATTTATTTGTGACAATTGTACTGGTGTTTTACTTATGGAATCGTCCACGCTATGTGATTGGATGATCTGCAAGACAGGATTACATTTAATCAGTTCCTCAACAAACAAAAATTTGTACGTACAATTCTAAAGATGCCATGTGAACGACTACTACGCTCATTCATTTGCGTGGCTCCAATGTGGCGATTTCTTTCCCCACGGCGCATAACAGTAGTAACTTGTTGCACGGAATTTGCTATTATTTTTGTAACGTCAACATCAATGTTTCCAGTTGAGTCTTCTCGAATTTTAATATTTTTCGAAACCGTTTTAGTATCATCCAGTAAGTCAATAATGGTTTCGTTATATATCTCTAGGTATGAAACCCTAGAAACACAAAATATTTGATGCTGATATTGAAGTATATTATGCTAGAATGGTGAGGATGATTCAAATCAAAATGAAGAAAGCAACAATGTAAAACTTATCAGCAAAACATATATTAAACAAACAAAATATTTTGGAAGAAGTTCAGTCCTGCTTGATTTTAAATCTCCTGGTTTTAGTGGTCCTTTTTTTACTGACCATATTAATAATAAAAGAAGGTATACAGTTGGACATGTCAACAATGTATTTATTTGTTGGAGTATAAATACCGATAGGGAGTTTCGAGTAAAACGGTTAATTGTTTTTATTTTAATAGGTCGAGTAAAATGATAATTTAGATCCACTTTTTGTTTACATCTATTTATTTGGGTGTGAAAATGTGCAATATAGGAAGCCTTTAATTTTGTTGTATACGTATTTAACTAAAGTAACATTGTTCATTATCTTAGTTTTACTATGTTATGTTTACACATTATTGTTAAGTATTTTGCATAATGTGATATTTTTTTGTAACAGTTTTCTATAAAACATGTGTTCTCTTAGCTATTCAGTTGTATATTTGTTGTTTTTTTAAATAAAAATGCGTTGAATGCAGTGTTTTGATTTGTATGATTTTAATACCTTAATAACATTATCAACCTTTAATAAACATACTAAAGTTTTTCCCAAAGTTCAAACTTTTTAAGTAGATTCATAAATATACTTATTTTAGATAAGTTATATCATAAAAATAATTTTGTGAGGGTAGTAATAACTAAAAACAATTGTAGCATTAGATGATAAAACGAATATGCCCTCATTAACATCCTAAAGTATACAAATTGTGAATTAGTAACTGATAAGTGATAACCAAACTGATATTGATTAACATATGAATTACATTTTTACTAATGGAAGGTCAACATGTGTTAACGTAATATGTAAGTGTTAGTACATGGCAATAAAATACATCACGAAATGGTATGTTTCGCTTTAATTAAAAAAAAAAAAAAAACCTTTACAACATTTCCCAACCATTTCACTAGTTTATTTATACTAAAAAATAGCCGGGTTTCAAGTCAAACTTAAGCATCTTTGATTATTTTTAAAGCAGACGCAATTCTTAAACTAATAATATTCCTTCTTGCTAGACAATTTGTCTAAATGCCTTGAATAAACGAAAAATCACTTAATTATATTATGGTAAACTGGCTCAACTGAAACAGCTTCAATCTCAGGACTTTATGATTATGCCAGTATTTCAGATGTCAAACCAATCACAGATCACAGAGAAATAATAACAAATTTGTGTGATTACGGATGTCTCTTTATCATGTTACTTTGCTATTTAATATATTTATGCAATTATTAAGTAAAATAAAGTATGAATGGTGACACACAGAGCAAACCTAGTAGTTACGCAGATTACTTAATCAGTAAAAAAAAAACTACTTAAAAAATTTTGTGAATCACTTTATTCATAACAAAGTATTAACAAACTTTTTGGTATTAATTATAAAAGTAACTTTGAGATTTTTATGAAAACTATCAAAACTTTACAGAACAGTCAACGCAAAAGCTTTGCATATCATAACATTTAACACGTTAAGCGCCATTTGTATCCATATGTTACAAATCATTTTTGCCCGATGGGCCACCTGTATCCATTTGGATACAACAGCCTACATTTAGATTCGGCTGCCAGTATTCTTAAACATACTTGTATTACATATAACTATACCAGAAAAGGTTTAAGGATGGCCCGCTGGACCAGAAAACCTTGTTGGTCACAATTTTTTTACCCACATTGATATTTAAAAAAAAAAAGTTTTATGATTCAAATTTATTCACACAAAAACAATTAAAAACTGGTTAAAATGTTATTTTGTTGTGAATTTTTTTTATATTACTTAAGGGCAATTTAGAAAAAAAATTGGTGGCCAGAAAAACTTACTTTTTTTTAACATGGTGGCGCTTAACGTGTTAACACAGACAAATTAACATAATATACACATGAAGAAATGTAAATTAGAACACTCTATTTAAGAAACTAGGGGTCCAGCGTTTCACTGGTGGTGGTTGCTGTCCAGCCTTGGCATCTCTATCAGCCTCTTCTTGTTCCATTAGCTTCTTTTGTCTCTCTCGGAAAGTAGCTAATGGATCGTCAAATTTATTGTAGTAGGTTAGTACCTCTCTAACATCAGTAATCTCAGACTGCGCAATAGCTACATAAATAAAAGCAATAAGTTATTAAGAACTTAAATAAGTCTTGTATTGAACTTACTCCTTAAAAACGCTGCTAAGTCAATTAGAGTGGTGTCGTCATCATTGCCTGGCCAACGATTTACACGAAGAACGTTTTCTGGATGAAATTTTACTGAATCCATGTTCCAGTCGATAACAACAACCTTTAAATACAAAGGATATTCATTACAAAACATATAGTAAACTATTTAAAAAAATTAACACCTTGTTCAGGTCTCTGTTCAGTTTATCTAAATTTTTTACATGATGTCCATCGACAAAATGTGTAGCATCCCGAACTAACTTGTATGATATAATGTTTTTAGGATCCAAAACTTCTATTAATGGAAATACAGTCATACCCTGCTCTGCAGTATAAATTACTATTTCATACATTCCATTTAAAGATTCCAAAAAGTGGTCGACACCTACAAATTACATTTTTAATTTGAAATTGTTTAGATAAATATTAAAGACATTTGAAAATATTTAACAAAAGTAATCAAATCACCTGGTCTTTTCTTAAAACGCCAACCGGTCTTATAGGTCCAATCAGGGTGTACGAGCACATCTGTTATTTCTAATATTAGAGTATATGGTGGCTGATAATAAGGATATTTGAGCACATCAGGTAATAGTTTATCACGTGATGGTTCCTTTATCAATCTTTTATAATAATCCAGTTCTCTAAGGGTACGATAAATATACTGTTGCCAAACTGGTTTATTAGAAAATTCATCTGCTACAACTGTTCCTTCGTCATCAACCATCGGTTTTCCCAATTCAAATAACAGATATACTCCACCAGACAAGGCTGATAGTCCAATAGCAATTAATGTATATTTCATGGTACGCCATGAAAATTCTCGCGACTTCTTAGCTGTTTCATCATCAACACTTGGGTCTTGTTCCTTGTCTTGGGTAGCAGTATTTGATGTAATATTCTTTTCAGAAATATTTGATGACATTGCTGGAATTTTTTCTGTTTTGGAAGTCATATCCGTACGAATAGTTTTTTCAGCAGCATTCGAGGAACCTGTATGAATTTTTCTTGTAAGTTCAGGGGCTTTTTTATTTATAAAATGGTCCTCAATAAGTATTCAACGTAATATAGTATTACATATCGAGCAATAAATATATTATTTAAATGATGAATACTGAATATAACCTCAAATTTACCTGTTGTGAAAAACGCTTTTGCTATGACGGAATCTGGTAAATGAATTATTGTTCTGTAGTTTTCATTTTCTTTAAAGACTCTTAACTGTGATTTTAAAACGCTTCTAAATACATTTGCAACACTCACATTGAAGCGAAGCATTTTTGACAATATTTTTGAAACCCGGCAATATCACGTGACTACACTCTAAAATTAATTCCAACTTACCTACACTCTAAAATTAATTCTTGTAAACGTTTTTCTGTTACTGAGTTACTGTCAATAACAAAAGAAACTTTGTGGTTAAAATGAAATAGAAAATGAAACGCACGTTAGCAAAGAATTTTGAATTTCCAGATATGGAGTAACGGTTTTTATAATTTAAAATTTATCTTTAAACTGGTCCAAAAATTTTGATGTAAAGTTTTAAACCAAACGAAAAACTGTAGTGTACACTGTACATTTAATACTATATTACTAATGCCTAAACTTAAAAAAAAAAAAGGTATTGGCCAAGGTAACAAATTTTGACCTTAAAATTGCAGCGTATTTGGTACAAACAAAGCCGGGGAATTCCCAGAACCTAGTCAGGCAACAGGGATCGGCAACGCGGCGCCATGACGCCTTCAGTAAGATTTTTGTGCGCCTTCACTATATTACACACAGACGGTGTAAATCAGTTCTATGGTACGCTCATAGGCATTGCTAACCGACCGAAATGTGCGAATTTGAACCTTATGTATTACGTGTATAAGGCCACTACCGTTTTTTTTTTTTTAATCAAAACTAAAACAGGCTATCGGCATTTTGCTGTGCCCATCGTATACTACAATTCCTTAATAATTGAGTTCATTGATGACCAACATAAAAACTATAATTTCACCGTTTTAAAATTATACATTTTAAATAATTTTTTCACTTACGATACTTTTTGGATAAACGACATACAAACTTGAATATTAAATATTACTAAAACAATGGTAATTTAATTAAAGTTTTTATTTTTCTTTTGCTATGAAATATATTTTACAAATATCAAAGTTTCACTGAAAATATGTGGTAAATTGTGTAATAAAATATCATAATTAAGTCAGATTGATTTAAAATTTCCAATAAAAATTTAAACATCTACAACATTAAAAATGAATGGTAACTAACATTGTAAAAATTCTGTAAGTTTTTGAATAATGTATTAACTGGTATAAGGTCGATAGTTTCGTCTGATGCGAAAGTGTTCCCTATCAGTCATCCATTGAAAGTACCATTCCGCTTTATCTCTTCTTTTACTTCTCATTTTAGCTCTATCGAACAACCAGTCGCTTGCATGTTCTTGTTTTCTAAATTGATTTCTTGCACTGTGTAAATTACTATACCAATCGTTTAAAACAGTATCGTTGATTTTCTTCAGATGTTTAAAAGACTTGCCATAGTTCAAACGATTATATTTAGCAGAATTATTAAACTTAACTTTAAGCTTAATGTTGCCATCGATAACCTTATTAAGATGTTTTTTGCATTCATGTTGGTTTTCTCTAGAATCTTTTAAACACATTGTCTCCCATTCCGACTCTTTATGGATAAATTCACTTTTTTTTTTGTTTATTTGACCACCTTTAGCTTTTTGCAACTTCAATTCCCGTTGGCGTAAATCATATTCTTTATAAATTAAAAATTCTTCTTTTTTATTAAGATAATCTTCTTTCACTTTAAGTTTTTTTTCCTTCACATGAAATATTTGTTCTTCATTAAGTGCATTTTCATCATCATGGTACTGTATTTTGGGTTTTTCAAACTTTGGTAGATCATATTTATTTTTGTCGTTTTTTCCATGTCCTTTTTTGTTAATTTTTTGTTTCTTTTCAAAGTTTTCTTTATCCTGGTAGCTCTTTTTACTTTTATCAAAAGTTTGAGTTTTATTCTTTTTAATATTTTGGCCAATAAATTTACGTACTTTTTTATTGCGTAGTTTACTCTGATCACTATCACTTATGAAGCTATTGTCTTTAGTTTTTTTATAATTGTTTTTTTTGGGTTGAAAACTTTTGTAATCCTTATTATTAAATTTGAAGTTAACTTCTCTTAGTTCATCATGGCTATGCAAGTTCTCTTCTTGGGTTTGATGTTTAACTTGAACAATATGTTTGTCATCTTTTGAATGATGTTTATCCATTGCACCTTTTCTTTTGTTACATTTATTTTTTCCAATGCACTTTTTGTGATGATATGCATGCGCTTCACTGTCAGCAGTTATATCAGAGCCTATACTCAAATGTTCTGTTTTACAATTGCATTCTTCTACTGTGCCATCTTTATAAAATACGAGATCACTTCCATCAATATTGTCTCCATTGGATACAATATTTAATTTTTCTCCAAGTTGATATTTTTCCTTTGTTGTATCTAGTTTTGTCTCCACATTACAGTAAGGTGCAAACAAAATTGCTGTTAATACTAATCCTGCACCAACAAGATAAGCAGGAGAGCAGAATTTCTTAAACTGAATACTATTAGTTTTATCATTTTCAGTATTTAGTTGTTTTAGTTCCGAACTTAAAGATTCAATTGTTGGTTTTCTGGTTTCATCGTCTTTGTGAGCAGAATCTGTTGGTATTTCTGTATTACTACCTTTAAAAGTTGTACTGGCAGTAATTGTATCTAAATAATTATTTTCTTCATTTTCACTAATGACACTAATACCGTCTGTATCAGATTCAATATCTGACACGACTGTTCCCAACTCCTGTTCTGTTAATTCTTGGATTGGTTCCTTCGAACAATTTAAATAAAATGTATTTGCCGATGGATCAAGAGCGTTATTGTCCTCAACGAAGACCCAGGAAGATGAAGTACTTGAATCAGAGTCACTTAGAGATTCTGTCGATTTGTCCATTTTCTGAAACATTTTAATTGCAATCAACAAAATCTTTGTGAAAAATGAAAGTATTATAAACAACATATGAACAAAACAAACAACATATGTTATTTGGTTTTATACTTACAAAGTTTCAGGTAACTTTTAAAACCTTGTCAATCTGTCTAGGTGCCTAGTAAAAGTATGTCACTAATTTTATTAACGCTTTTTTAAATATCAATTGCAACAAATCACAAGAGCTGGGTATTCGACCAAATGAAAATTTACTACGGATTTGCTCATCAAGAGTAAGGAACTGTCGTTTCAGAGTTTTCTAAAATTAGCTTTTCTAAAACTATCATTCCTTTATGTTTTGGTAATCTGACGTTCGTTTAATATTATGTACGTAAATATTTTTATTTGTATTAGGCACAGTCACTGTCATTTGTGATTGGTCAAAGTAATCATGTTGTTTATAATGTCAACTTGACATTTTATAACTTACAGAATTCTGTTTGTGTTTTGTTACAGGTATCTTGAATATGATTTTATGACAGTCGATAAACGATGAAAATAGTATAGTGTTACAACCCTAGATGTCAGTGTTTACCACTTTGCAAAAATTATATATTGGGATGTATTCCGGCTCAAATAAATTTATTTTATAGCGTTAATTAAGAAAAAAAATGTTTGTATTAATGTTATATACCGTATTATTCTTTTGAATTTGTCCGGGCACAAAATTATTTTGAAAACTGTACCAACAGTAAAATTTAAATAAAGTGCAAGAAATATATTATATTGCATATAGGTAACAAGCCTAGAGTAAATATAAAAACAAACGTTTTTTTCTAGAAAAAACATTCTCGTATTGAAATAGTATATTTGTAACGTCGAGATATTTTTTATATTTCCAAACGAGTTCAAAGACTCAGTGAACTTTTGGAGCTATTCTACGTGCTTCATATAATTCTTGTTTTAGTAATTTATAAATTCTTGTGAGTAAAGGTTTAGGTTTAATAGCAACATGGGTTTCCTAATAAAGCGACTTACGACTGATGCGCTGGGCGTGGTACATCTTAGCGCCGCTTTCCGACCAGGTACCTATGATTGTTGCTCACCTGACAGCTGGTGATCTATTCTCTGGCGTTAATGGCCTCAGACCCGCTCCTTTGCCCGATGGCCGCGATGGTCACTACCAGACCGCGGTGCTTTTGTTTATGAACTCTTTCTTCTATAATGTAGCTATTATCAACTTAACCATTTTAAGTTCAAATTTACCTATTTACTTACTAGATCGTTATTAATTTGTAATCATATTTGTAAACACGGGAATGAAGTTTTGAAGTTACTCCAGTTAAAAGTTGTAATTGGTTAACTTATTAATTCAAATTTCAAATTTATTATACAGGTTATTTATAGCCCAATTAAGGATTATTAGCCCCTAAATACGATTTTTAATTTTTCGTAAAAAATGGAAAAAGTACAAAGGCTATAGTCTTTGTACTTTTTTTTGACAACAAAATCGATTTTCTTAAAACTACAGCGAATGGCTTCAAATGTATTATGCAGGTTATTTATAGCCCAATTAAGGATTATTAGCCCCTAAATACGATTTTTAATTTTTCGTGAAAAATGGGAAAAGTGCAAAGGTTATAGTCTTTGTACTTTTTTTTGACAAAAAAATCGATTTTCTTAAAACTACAGCGAATGGCTTCAAATTTATTATGCAGGTTATTTATAGCCCAATTAAGGATTATTAGCCCCTAAATACGATTTTTAATTTTTCGTGAAAAATGGGAAAAGTGCAAAGGTTATAGTCTTTGTACTTTTTTTTGACAAAAAAATCGATTTTCTTAAAACTACAGCGAATGGCTTCAAATTTATTATGCAGGTTATTTATAGCCCAATTAAGGATTATTAGCCCCTAAATACGATTTTTAATTTTTCGTGAAAAATGGGAAAAGTGCAAAGGCTATAGTCTTTGTACTTTTTTTTGACAAAAAAATCGATTTTCTTAAAACTACAGCGAATGGCTTCAAATGTATTTATTATGCAGGTTATTTATAGCCCAATTAAGGATTATTAGCCCCTAAATACGATTTTTAATTTTTCGTGAAAAATAGGAAAAGTGCAAAGGCTATAGTCTTTGTACTTTTTTTTGACAAAAAAATCGATTTTCTTAAAACTACAGCGAATGGCTTCAAATTTATTTATTATGGTTATTTATAGCCCAATTAAAGATTATTAGCCCCTAAATACGATTTTTAATTTTTCGTGAAAAATGGGAAAAGTGCAAAGGCTATAGTCTTTGTACTTTTTTTTGACAAAAAAATCGATTTTCTTAAAACTACAGCGAATGGCTTCAAATTTATTATGCAGGTTATTTATAGCCCAATTAAGGATTATTAGCCCCTAAATACGATTTTTAATTTTTCGTGAAAAATGGGAAAAGTGCAAAGGCTATAGTCTTTGTACTTTTTTTTGACAAAAAAATCGATTTTCTTAAAACTACAGCGAATGGCTTCAAATTTATTATGCAGGTTATTTATAGCCCAATTAAGGATTATTAGCCCCTAAATACGATTTTTAATTTTTCGTGAAAAATGGGAAAAGTGCAAAGGCTATTATAGTCTTTGTACTTTTTTTTGACAAAAAAATCGATTTTCTTAAAACTACAGCGAATAGCTTCAAATTTATTATGCAGGTTATTTATAGCCCAATTAAGGATTATTAGCCCCTAAATACGATTTTTAATTTTTCGTGAAAAATGGGAAAAGTGCAAAGGCTATAGTCTGTATTTTTTTTTGACAACAAAATCGATTTTCTTAAAACTACAGCGAATGGCTTTAAATTTATTATGCAGGTTATTTATAGCCCAATTAAGGATTATTAGCCCCTAAATACGATTTTTAATTTTTCGTGAAAAATGGGAAAAGTGCAAAGGCTATAGTCTTTGTACTTTTTTTTTGACAAAAAAATCGATTTTCTTAAAACTACAGCGAATGGCTTCAAATGTATTATGCAGGTTATTTATAGCCCAATTAAGGATTATTAGCCCCTAAATACGATTTTTAATTTTTCGTGAAAAATGGGAAAAGTGAAAAGGCTATAGTCTTTGTACTTTTTTTTGACAATAAATTCGATTTTCTTAAAACTACAGCGAATGGCTTTAAATTTATTATGCAGGGCTCAATTAAGGATTATTAGCCCCTAAATACGATTTTTAATTTTTCGTGAAAAATGGGAAAAGTGCAAAGGCTATAGTCTTTGTACTTTTTTTTGACAAAAAAATCGATTTTCTTAAAACTATAGCGAATGGCTTCAAATGTATTTATTATGCAGGTTATTTATAGCCCAATTAAGGATTATTAGCCCCTAAATACGATTTTTAATTTTTCGTGAAAAATGGGAAAAGTGTAAAGGCTATAAGTCTTTGTACTTTTTTTTGACAAAAAAATCGATTTTCTTAAAACTACAGCGAATGGCTTCAAATTTATTATGCAGGTTATTTATAGCCCAATTAAGGATTATTAGCCCCTAAATACGATTTTTAATTTTTCGTGAAAAATGGGAAAAGTGCAAAGGCTATTATAGTCTTTGTACTTTTTTTTGACAAAAAAATCGATTTTCTTAAAACTATAGCGAATGGCTTCAAATGTATTTATTATGCAGGTTATTTATAGCCCAATTAAGGATTATTAGCCCCTAAATACGATTTTTAATTTTTCGTGAAAAATGGGAAAAGTGCAAAGGCTATAGTCTTTGTACTTTTTTTTGACAAAAAAATCGATTTTCTTAAAACTACAGCGAATGGCTTCAAATTTATTATGCAGGTTATTTATAGCCCAATTAAGGATTATTAGCCCCTAAATACGATTTTTAATTTTTCGTGAAAAATGGGAAAAGTGCAAAGGCTATAGTCTTTGTACTTTTTTTTGACAAAAAAATCGATTTTCTTAAAACTACAGCGAATGGCTTCAAATTTATTATGCAGGTTATTTATAGCCCAATTAAGGATTATTAGCCCCTAAATACGATTTTTAATTTTTCGTGAAAAATGGGAAAAGTGCAAAGGCTATTATAGTCTTTGTACTTTTTTTTGACAAAAAAATCGATTTTCTTAAAACTACAGCGAATAGCTTCAAATTTATTATGCAGGTTATTTATAGCCCAATTAAGGATTATTAGCCCCTAAATACGATTTTTAATTTTTCGTGAAAAATGGGAAAAGTGCAAAGGCTATAGTCTTTGTACTTTTTTTTTGACAAAAAAATCGATTTTCTTAAAACTACAGCGAATGGCTTCAAATTTATTATGCAGGTTATTTATAGCCCAATTAAGGATTATTAGCCCCTAAATACGATTTTTAATTTTTCGTGAAAAATGGGAAAAGTGCAAAGGTTATAGTCTTTGTACTTTTTTTTGACAAAAAAATCGATTTTCTTAAAACTACAGCGAATGGCTTCAAATTTATTATGCAGGTTATTTATAGCCCAATTAAGGATTATTAGCCCCTAAATACGATTTTTAATTTTTCGTGAAAAATGGGAAAAGTGCAAAGGCTATTATAGTCTTTGTACTTTTTTTTGACAAAAAAATCGATTTTCTTAAAACTACAGCGAATAGCTTCAAATTTATTATGCAGGTTATTTATAGCCCAATTAAGGATTATTAGCCCCTAAATACGATTTTTAATTTTTCGTGAAAAATGGGAAAAGTGCAAAGGCTATAGTCTTTGTACTTTTTTTTTGACAAAAAAATCGATTTTCTTAAAACTACAGCGAATGGCTTCAAATTTATTATGCAGGTTATTTATAGCCCAATTAAGGATTATTAGCCCCTAAATACGATTTTTAATTTTTCGTGAAAAATGGGAAAAGTGCAAAGGTATAGTCTTTGTACTTTTTTTTGACAAAAAAATCGATTTTCTTAAAACTACAGCGAATGGCTTCAAATGTATTATGCAGGTTATTTATAGCCCAATTAAGGATTATTAGCCCCTAAATACGATTTTTAATTTTTCGTGAAAAATGGGAAAAGTGAAAAGGCTATAGTCTTTGTACTTTTTTTTGACAATAAATTCGATTTTCTTAAAACTACAGCGAATGGCTTTAAATTTATTATGCAGGGCTCAATTAAGGATTATTAGCCCCTAAATACGATTTTTAATTTTTCGTGAAAAATGGGAAAAGTGCAAATGTTATAGTCTTTGTACTTTTTTTTGACAAAAAAATCGATTTTCTTAAAACTACAGCGAATAGCTTCAAATGTATTATGCAGGTTATTTATAGCCCAATTAAGGATTATTAGCCCCTAAATACGATTTTTAATTTTTCGTGAAAAATGGGAAAAGTGCAAAGGCTATAAGTCTTTGTACTTTTTTTTGACAAAAAAATCGATTTTCTTAAAACTACAGCGAATGGCTTCAAATGTATTATGCAGGTTATTTATAGCCCAATTAAGGATTATTAGCCCCTAAATACGATTTTTAATTTTTCGTGAAAAATGGGAAAAGTAAAAAGGCTATAGTCTTTGTACTTTTTTTTGACAAAAAAATCGATTTCCTTAAAACTACAGCGAATGGCTTCAAATTTATTATGCAGGTTATTTATAGCCCAATTAAGGATTATTAGCCCCTAAATACGATTTTTAATTTTTCGTGAAAAATGGGAAAAGTGCAAAGGCTAGTCTTTGTACTTTTTTTTGACAAAAAAATCGATTTTCTTAAAACTACAGCGAATAGCTTCAAATTTATTATGCAGGTTATTTATAGCCCAATTAAGGATTATTAGCCCCTAAATACGATTTTTAATTTTTCGTGAAAAATGGGAAAAGTGCAAAGGCTATAGTCTTAGTACTTTTTTTTGACAACAAAATCGATTTTCTTAAAACTACAGCGAATGGCTTCAAATTTATTATGCAGGTTATTTATAGCCCAATTAAGGATTATTAGCCCCTAAATACGATTTTTAATTTTTCGTGAAAAATGGGAAAAGTGCAAGGCTATAGTCTTTGTACTTTTTTTTTGACAAAAAAATCGATTTTCTTAAAATTACAGCGAATGGCTTCAAATTTATTATGCAGGTTATTTATAGCCCAATTAAGGATTATTAGCCCCTAAATACGATTTTTAATTTTTCGTGAAAAATGGGAAAAGTGCAAAGGCTATAGTCTGTATTTTTTTTTGACAAAAAAATCGATTTTCTTAAAACTACAGCAAATGGATTCAAACTTCGTATACACATTAGTTATGAGCGAATTAAGGATTATTAGCCCCTAAATACGATTTTTAATTTTTCGTGAAAAATGGGAAAAGTACAAAGGCTATATATAGTCTTTGCACTTTTTTCGACAAAAAAATCGATTTTCTTAAAACTACAGCAAATGGCTTCAAACTTCTTATACACGTTAGTTACGAGCAAGTTAAGGATTATTAGCCCCTAAATACGATTTTTAATTTTTCGCGAAAAATGGGAAAAGTACAAAGGCTTATAGTCTTTGCACTTTTTTCGACAAAAAAATCGATTTTCTTAAAACTACAGCAAATGGCTTCAAACTTGGTATACACATTAGTTATGAGCGAATTAAGGATTATTAGCCCCTAAATACGATTTTTAATTTTTCGTGAAAAATGGGAAAAGTACAAAGGCTATATATAGTCTTTGCACTTTTTTCGACAAAAAAATCGATTTTCTTAAAACTACAGCAAATGGCTTCAAACTTCTTATACACGTTAGTTACGAGCAAGTTAAGGATTATTAGCCCCTAAATACGATTTTTAATTTTTCGCGAAAAATGGGAAAAGTACAAAGGCTTATAGTCTTTGCACTTTTTTCGACAAAAAAATCGATTTTCTTAAAACTACAGCGAATGGCTTCAAATTTATTATGCAGGTTATTTATAGCCCAATTAAGGATTATTAGCCCCTAAATACGATTTTTAATTTTTCGTGAAAAATGGGAAAAGTGCAAAGGCTATAGTCTTAATACTTTTTTTTGACAAAAAAATCGATTTCCTTAAAACTACAGCGAATGGCTTCAAATTTATTATGCAGGTTATTTATAGCCCAATTAAGGATTATTAGCCCCTAAATACGATTTTTAATTTTTCGTGAAAAATGGGAAAAGTGCAAAGGCTATAGTCTTTGTACTTTTTTTTGACAAAAAAATCGATTTTCTTAAAACTACAGCGAATGGCTTCAAATTTATTATGCAGGTTATTTATAGCCCAATTAAGGATTATTAGCCCCTAAATACGATTTTTAATTTTTCGTGAAAAATGGGAAAAGTGCAAAGGCTATAGTCTTTGTACTTTTTTTTGACAAAAAAATCGATTTTCTTAAAACTACAGCGAATAGCTTCAAATTTATTATGCAGGTTATTTATAGCCCAATTAAGGATTATTAGCCCCTAAATACGATTTTTAATTTTTCGTGAAAAATGGGAAAAGTGCAAAGGCTGTAAGTCTTTGTACTTTTTTTTGACAAAAAAATCGATTTTCTTAAAACTACAGCGAATGGCTTCAAATTTATTATGCAGGTTATTTATAGCCCAATTAAGGATTATTAGCCCCTAAATACGATTTTTAATTTTTCGTGAAAAATGGGAAAAGTGAAAAGGCTATAGTCTTTGTACTTTTTTTTGACAAAAAAATCGATTTTCCTAAAACTACAGCGAATGCCTTTAAATTTATTATGCAGGTTATTTATAGCCCAATTAAGGATTATTAGCCCCTAAATACGATTTTTAATTTTTCGTGAAAAATGGGAAAAGTGCAAAGGCTATAGTCTTAGTACTTTTTTTTTACAAAAAAATCGATTTTCTTAAAACTACAGCGAATGGCTTCAAATTTATTATGCAGGTTATTTATAGCCCAATTAAGGATTATTAGCCCCTAAATACGATTTTTAATTTTTCGTGAAAAATGGGAAAAGTGCAAAGGCTATAGTCTTAGTACTTTTTTTTGACAAAAAAATCGATTTTCTTAAAACTACAGCAAATGGCTTCAAACTTCTTATACACGTTAGTTACGAGCAAGTTAAGGATTATTAGCCCCTAAATACGATTTTTAAATTTCGCGAAAAATGGGAAAAGTACAAATGCTATATAGTCTTTGCACTTTTTTCGACAAAAAAATCGATTTTCTTAAAACTACAGCAAATGGCTTCAAACTTCGTATACACATTAGTTATGAGCGAATTAAGGATTATTAGCCCCTAAATACGATTTTTAATTTTTCGTGAAAAATGGGAAAAGTACAAAGGCTGTATATAGTCTTTGCACTTTTTTCGACAAAAAAATCGATTTTCTTAAAACTACAGCAAATGGCTTCAAACTTCTTATACACGTTAGTTACGAGCAAGTTAAGGATTATTAGCCCCTAAATACGATTTTTAATTTTTCGCGAAAAATGGGAAAAGTACAAAGGCTTATAGTCCTTGCACTTTTTTCGACAAAAAAATCGATTTTCTTAAAACTACAGCAAATGGCTTCAAACTTGGTATACACATTAGTTATGAGCGAATTAAGGATTATTAGCCCCTAAATACGATTTTTAATTTTTCGTGAAAAATGGGAAAAGTACAAAGGCTATATATAGTCTTTGCACTTTTTTCGACAAAAAAATCGATTTTCTTAAAACTACAGCAAATGGCTTCAAACTTCTTATACACGTTAGTTACGAGCAAGTTAAGGATTATTAGCCCCTAAATACGATTTATAATTTTTCGCGAAAAATGGGAAAAGTACAAAGGCTGTATATAGTCTTTGCACTTTTTTCGACAAAAAAATCGATTTTCTTAAAACTACAGCGAATGGCTTCAAATTTATTATGCAGGTTATTTATAGCCCAATTAAGGATTATTAGCCCCTAAATACGATTTTTAATTTTTCGTGAAAAATGGGAAAAGTGCAAAGGCTTATAGTCTGTATTTTTTTTGACAAAAAAATCGATTTTCTTAAAACTACAGCGAAAGGCTTCAAATTTATTATGCAGGTTATTTATAGCCCAATTAAGGATTATTAGCCCCTAAATACGATTTTTAATTTTTCGTGAAAAATGGGAAAAGTGAAAAGGCTATAGTCTTTGTACTTTTTTTTGACAATAAATTCGATTTTCTTAAAACTACAGCGATTGGCTTTAAATTTATTATGCAGGTTATTTATAGCCCAATTAAGGATTATTAGCCCCTAAATACGATTTTTATATTTTCGTGAAAAATGGGAAAAGTGCAAAGGCTAAAGTCTTTGTACTTTTTTTTGACAAAAAAATCGATTTTCTTAAATCTACAGCGAATGGCTTCAAATTTATTATGCAGGTTATTTATAGCCCAATTAAGGATTATTAGCCCCTAAATACGATTTTTAATTTTTCGTGAAAAATGGGAAAAGTGCAAAGGCTATAGTCTGTATTTTTTTTTGACAAAAAAATCGATTTTCTTAAAACTACAGCGAATGGCTTTAAATTTATTATGCAGGTTATTTATAGCCCAATTAAGGATTATTAGCCCCTAAATACGATTTTTAATTTTTCGTGAAAAATGGGAAAAGTGCAAAGGCTATAAGTCTTTGTACTTTTTTTTGACAAAAAAATCGATTTTCTTAAAACTACAGCGAATGGCTTCAAATTTATTATGCAGGTTATTTATAGCCCAATTAAGGATTATTAGCCCCTAAATACGATTTTTAATTTTTCGTGAAAAATGGGAAAAGTGCAAAGGCTATAGTCTTTGTACTTTTTTTGACAATAAATTCGATTTTCTTAAAACTACAGCAAATGGCTTCAAACTTCGTATACACATTAGTTATGAGCGAATTAAGGATTATTAGCCCCTAAATACGATTTTTAATTTTTCGTGAAAAATGGGAAAAGTGCAAAGGCTATAGTCTGTATTTTTTTTTGACAACAAAATCGATTTTCTTAAAACTACAGCGAATGGCTTCAAATTTATTATGCAGGTTATTTATAGCCCAATTAAGGATTATTAGCCCCTAAATACGATTTTTAATTTTTCGTGAAAAATGGGAAAAGTGAAAAGGCTATATAGTCTTTGTACTTTTTTTTGACAATAAATTCGATTTTCTTAAAACTACAGCGAATGGCTTTAAATTTATTATGCAGGTTATTTATAGCCCAATTAAGGATTATTAGCCCCTAAATACGATTTTTAATTTTTCGTGAAAAATGGGAAAAGTGCAAAGTCTATATTATATAGTCTTTGTACTTCGAGATGGTATTTATTTTCCGGTTGATATTTTTATTTAGAATGTCATCCTATATATTTAAATACATCATTTTAAAGTGTTTGGTTTTCTCTATCACCTAATACAATATTTAACTGTTTTTAACTAGAAACTTTTTTGTGAACATCGCCAACATACGATCGATCAACAAAAAAATAACAAAAACCAAACTGTTGATGATGAACATAACGCACGAATAACAAACTTTACCATAATTAAAATTAATAAATTCATTGTTTACCTAATGTAAAACTTGCTGATTAAAAAAAAAAAACTTTCGTTTTTTTTCTACACAATATTTTGGTACAAACACTATAGAAGACATAATTATATTTACTGACGTGTTCGGCTTCATAATTTATTTCATAGGCCACTAGACTCATCTAAAGTTTGCTATTATCATAAAGCAATGAAATTATGCGATAGAGTATTTCAAGAGGTATGCAATGTTTTCAAAAATATTGGTTGCATAAAAAAAAAAACAAAAAAATCTAACATTTTAAAAGCTTGTTAAAATTTTTATTTCATTTGTTGTCTTGCTTTCTTACAGTTTATAGAAGATTTCTAGTTACACTTTACCACTTTCTGTATTTTCATAATTTTTTTCACAGGCTACTTTGATTCTTTCTTATGTAATGTAAACAGCAAATCTCTATCTATCTCTTGAAATAAAAAAGTAACATAACTAAGGCTGTCTCACTGAGACACCCTGTATAACATGGCGCATTTATAATATCTTAGCTCAAAGTCATAAATTGCCACTGCCATAAAACAGTTAATTCAAGCGACCACTATTATTTTAAATATCAGTCACACTATGACAAATGAAAATAATATAATATTAAATAAATTTTAAATGTAACATTTTATTATAAATATAATGTAATATAATTTAGAGCAGAGGCTATAAACTATCGACGATTAACATAATGCGCAAGCAGGTAGAACAGCCGGTTAATAAGTAAGAAACAGTCGCCTTGTGGCCAGAACCCAGCACGCGATTTGAGAAAAATTTGGTAAATTATAGGTTCATTTGACTTGGGACATATTGATGATGGCATTTCGTGTTCATGATACCGATATTACTTATTCATTATGCGTAGTTTTAGACAGAGGACCACAAACGGACAGACTGATAAAAGTAGCACTTTAAGAGAACTTGTGAAGATGGTTCCATTCGATTATCTTGAAATACAAATGCGGGGAGCGGAGACATGTATTAATTTAAACGAAATATTCGACCCACCAATTTTGGTCCATATTTATATTGGAATTGAGTTTTATTTTGAAATGTTACATTAAATGTTAAGTAAAATACAAAATTTTTTCAAACTTAAAAAATCAAATCCAAATTTTAAGCGCAGTATACAAAACAATTGCTAAAACAGAACATTTAACAATTGTACATTAATATAAAAGCTTTCATAGCTATAAAACACAACTTTCAAATTAAGTTCTTTTAACAAAACCTGAGCAGTTTATAACATTGACAATCTACCTTTCCAATCTTTTTGTCATTGTTGTCTCAATGCGTTTAAAAAGTTAAAAAAAAGTTGCCGATAAAACAGGTAACTTGGAAAAATACGTATGTAGATTTTGTAGAACTATGAACAAGTTAGTCCATGACCAATTTTTTGCACACAAGTATTCAAATATATTCCATAAGGATAAGAATATTGCAAGTATCTTATTTCGTGAATTAAATATCTTTTTAATACGTCATTCTCATTGTGATCTGTTAAAAAAATTCATAATTTAAAAAAAAATTGCATTAACTTATGTAAAATAATATAATAAAACTGTTAATGTGCTAGATATTAAATTAAACCTATTCCTTATAGCGTTGCCTATAATGTTATAAAAGTATTTCATTTTTTAAAAAAAATTTAATCAGTAATAGTTTCATAATTACGTTAGTATGTTGGAACTATCTTTTGTCTTTGAGTTCTGTATTATTGGTGGGTTTGCTATTTTTTCTTGTTCCTACGGCATTATTGAGCTTGTCGACTTTTCTGTAATCTTTAAGATACGTTAATGAGTTAGTAATGGGAAAAAATTCTTTTGTAAATCTAAACTTCATTTGTTAAATTTACGTAATTAGCAAATCATATGAACTAATAGGTGAACAAACAAATTTAACGTTTACAATATTGTTTTATAAATATGCCCGCTTGGCGTTTGGCTAAGGCCTGCCTTCTATTTATTTACGCATGAACGCATGTAATAATTTATTTACTTTATTACAAACATAAAATGTCGAAAATATTAATACATGGTAGTCTATCAAAACATACAACAATGGTATTTTATATCCATTTCTCAGCTAATACATAATAAATATATGATTTTATGACAAAATTTTGCACATGTTCAAAGATGCTTCCTAAGGGTCTAGGAACATTCTTCGCCCACAATGCTTCGCCGCTACAATTCTTCGCCCACAATTTTTCGGCTCCACAATTCTTCGCTCACAATTCTTCGCCTCCACAATCCTTCGCCCACATTTCTTCGCCTACACAATTCTTCGCCGCCACAATTTTTTGCCGCATACAAACATATCACAAATGTTGTTTGTAAATATGATTGTTTTTATTCATAACGTAATTTTTACAGATTATTTTATATTAGCCATTAGCCTAAAGTTGTTTCTTGTATATTAACACTTCGTCTTTTAATATTATGCTTAAAAATTGCTATCTACATAAATAGGGTAAATAGCGATTTTTAACTTTGTTTATGTTATTAAAGTATAAATAAAAATTAAATTACCCAAACCTAACCTGACCTGACCTAGCCTAATGTAAAATAATCTGTAAAAATTACGTTATAAATAAAAATAATCACATTTACAAACAAAATTTATGATATGCTTATATGCAGCGAAAAATTGTGGCGGCGAAGAATTGTTGCGGCGAAGAATTCTGTAGGCGAAGATTGTGGAGCCGAAGAATTGTGGGCGAAGAATGTTCCGGACACGGCTTCCTAATACAGCTAGCTACAACCTCCCCACAAGAAAAGTAACTGAGTGTTAAACTTTAATTAATACTTTAAGAACTTTTAAACATACAGGATTTTTTTGCCAATAATTACATATTATAAACATACATAGTACATATTACTGTTAGTATTCAACACTTTTCGGATAAAATTGTTAATAATAAATTAGTCGAGTGCAAAGACGCGAAAAAAAGGTTGGTTTTAAATGAAAACTTTTAATACACTCAGTCATGTTTTATTAGTTCCTGTCATTTAATCAGTAAAAGTTAAATCTTTATATTTATTAGTTATTTTTGTGCATTAGGTGCCGTAGAAGGGATTAAAATGTCTGTCTTAGGCTTTGATGCCACTAGTATTTCACAAATCTCTTTCACTTCAGGGTCCGTATATCACACTTTGATAACCCTTTCTATCTATTTTGTTGCGCACTCCATCTTTCCCATGCGAGCCTTTTCAGTGGCACGCAGGTTTTCGATCAGCTTCAAGTCTATCGAATTTCCAGGCCATAAAACTTTTGTTGGGCAAAACAGTTCTTCGTGAATTTAAAATTGTGAAATCGGGAGTCAGGTGTTATTGGAACACCCCATCACGCTTCTGTAGTGTCGGGATCAGTTTCGCTTCCAGAAGATCCACATATTTGTTGCTGTTCATCTTGCCTTCAAGAGGGTGAAGTGCCTCTTGTACGGAAGCGGTGAAACATTCCCAAAATATGTCCTTAGACGGGTGTTTAGGGATGTGGTCGGTTCAAAGAGTTTCTCTGGGCAAGCGCCGAACGAAAGTTGACTTGCATCCATGGACTTTAAAGTGGGTTACGTTCGGGAACATCACTGTCTTCAATTGCTCCAGTGTCCAGCCTCGCTTTTTATTTGCCTATCGCACCGCTTGGTCTTTGTAGCGGGTGTCAAAAGCTGCTTCTTTCTTCACTGGGCGTCTGGCGTTGTGATCGCACTCCAGGAGTAGGCGACGCACAGTAGAAGCGTCCAAATTGACGCCACGAGACACGTCTTTTTTGATATCCCCATTGGTTTTCTTTAAGTTCATGACGCAAATTATTGTTCTGAGAGATCAGTGTCCCAAATGTCTTTTGAATAAATACATACAGGGTGCGCCAATAGTGCGATAAAGTCCATTATTGCCCTTAATGTCAACCTATTAAAAAAAAGTTTTTTATGAAACTTAAAGTATTTCTAGAGGTGCATTTTTTAAAATTAGTTTCAAGTATACAGGTTGTTTCATAAAAGTGGGGCGTCACTAAGGGTATTTTTTTTAAATTGAACACCCAGTATATTTTTGCATAATCGAATTCAGCGAGAAAATCTCCATATGACAGTATTTTGTTTTTTTCATTTTTTTGCGACGTTGCCAATTTATCTCAAAAAATCTTTGAATTTCCAGAAAAACAGGGTACACTACTTGTCAAGAGCACAACGTTATGAATAATAATTGGCAAATGATATTTTGTATATACAAAGTCAAAAGGTGTAGTCATAGTCTAAACACATCAAAATTAATTTATATTATACAGGGTGTTTCTTATAGATGTGTCAACTTCCCAATTTTCAAACATCAATAACTTTATTTTTTTAAATGGAACACCCTGTATATTATTAAGTCATTTTGTTGCATTTTTGTTTTTCTTCAACTTTTCTTGATACTTACCTATACCTAAAATGAATATTTTCTGAGATATTTACATTTTACTTATTCTCATATGCGTTGTGTAGGAATTTCCTAGTTTTCTCGGAGTAGGCCCCGACTTTGACAATACCTTTTCTCATACGCAGATGTTTTCGGACCGGCCAAATTTCTTGACGGACCGGTACAAATTCGAGTACAAATGTTAAAAAACGTTAAAGTCGTACATTATCAAGTCACAAATTGAAAATGATGGTGTCACTATTATTGTATAAAATATTTTAACATATCTATGGATTCGAATTTGAGTGTGTCATTTTTATTCCAAGTGGTTGTTTTCAAGTTTTCGTTGGAGAATATCACATGAATTAAACTACGTCGTACTAGAATTAGTATAGAACCATACATGCAAAATGTAACGTATCAATGTAATTTTCGATCTACAAATAGGAATAGCGTGATCAGATAAGGGAGTTACGAGGTTTCGCATGCACAGATGCCATCTGAAGATAAAGGTAATTAGCTATAGCCGTGCTACGAGTCGACCTAGGACGAAGAGCTAAATCACATTACATTGTCTACGTTGTGGATATGGTAAGGAATTGTTCGATTCCTCCACGGTTCAAATTTTATTTTGAGGATTAGTTTAAATTAGTTGTTCATTGCAAAAAAAACCTATTAAAAGTTGTGCAAATGTGTGTTTTTACTAGCTTTTTTAATTTTTGTTTGTTTTATCGATTTTTGGGTGACGTTTGTTTCTACAGTGAACGTTGTTATATTATATACTTAAATAGGCAATGATACATTGTTGCTTCTCTTAAAATGATGTAGGACCTTTTAAATCAAAATCTGTAGTCAAATTTTTACTAATAAAAATAGGTATTAAAGTAAAAAAAAATCTCTTTCACCTAAAGATCATAAAAAAGAAATTAATTTACTGTTTACACAATTAAAGCAAACTGACTTTTTACCGAATAAGCTTGCAGTATTTTGGAGTACATTATTTATACGATTGTCTAAAAACTAAGAAAATGACTAACGAAAATATTTCGTACGATTTTGTTTAGTTTCTTTTAGTTTGTATCAGTTATTGCCGGGCTACTGTATAAATTAAAATATCATTTATTAAACATTTTTTAGACCGATTTTTCAAAACGAGGGGTAGCTGTGTTTGACAAAAAAAAAAGTAATAAGCTGGTATCGTTCTTGCCAATGCGTTGCAAATAAATAAAACGATAGTAAACTGTGATGCAGGCAAAAAGTCTAGCAAGACATTCTAAATATTAAAAAATTAAAGTGAGATCGTATACAGCAAAATAAGTTCAAAATATTTTGAAAGCCCATAATCTGTCTAAATACTTACAAGTTTTAATCTAACTATGATTCATATTTTTGTTCGAAAATAGGAAAATACGACAGTATTTAAATTTTTCGTTTAATGAAGCAGCTTATATCTTACACGTGTTTTTGATGTAGTAGAATCTAGTGTGGCTGATATTTGAAGCATCTCGTGATTTGAAGTGGAGCTCTAGTTCAGGTGTCATCACACGCTTATGAACTTAGTTGTACGTACCTTTACAGCTTTACACTGTGTAGTAGCTATAGGTGTACATTTTATAAGTATACAAATATGTATCTACTATGATACGCATTCATAGGATATTGCAGGTTCATTGTAATAATAAGTATTCAACCTTAACTGATCTAGATGATATTTAAAACCATTATATTTTTAATGTCTAAAATACAGTTAATGGTTTATTATTAATACAACTTCTTATATTGACATAAAAGGTTCAGTTTAAGTAATAAAAATGTGAATCATTAAGGTCTAGATCAAATTAAAGTTCAATGCTTTATGATTTGTTTATTCGACTTTATTTATTTGCACTTATTTTGTTGATGTGTTCATCAATTCGTTTTTTTTAAAATTGTAAGACAAATGTACGCATTTTGTTTAAACAGTATATGTATAATACAGTCCATTAAATGCTGAACCTTTTTAGATTCGGAATATATTTCGGCCGAGAGAAGTGTTTGCTTACATCCATCGGCTTCGTTTGTTCGTCTATTAAATTAATTTATGGTCTATGTACCTGGTAGTTAATTTTTAGTGTTGCATGAAAGTTTGCAATTTTATGAACGCCTAAAATATAAACAGAATTTCTTTATCACATCTCTAGATCTAACACTAGTTCCATTTAAGTGGAATATAGCGGTTTAATATTGCCGTAGCGTTTAATGTGCTTTGCTAAAGCTTTTACAGCGCAACTAAACAAACATTAAAATCTTGAGTGTAAAACATCTATACATTTGTCATGGGATGTTTTATTATCGGGTTTGTTTTAAACAGTGGGGATATACTTTCACCTGTAAACAACGGCCAATGGCATGTTTATATTAATGGTGGGAGGAGCTGTGCCACGTTCATTGGATATGTTTTATTTCTCAGGTGATATATGTCACATGTTTTTGTGCAAATGATATCTGTACATCTGCGAGACGTCCGGTGTTAAATTCAGGACTACAAACTGTAGTTCACCGCACGTGCTATTAAGATATATCGTTAGTCAGCAAATATCTTATATTTAAATTAATATGTGACAGCTGAGAGCATTCCACCAGTCATTAACTGGTGTTCGAACAGCAATTCCAGTATTTTCTGTTAATTGTCGGGTAACAATTTAATAAAGACACCGACAACGACAATGGCAAAGACACTGAAAAATTTACAAATTAGTATGAAACAGTTAAGACATAACTACGTTTTTGTTAATAACTTAGTTCCCAGTTCAAATTTGCCCAGACATGCCATATCAATGGAGATTGTTACAGCACATCATTTTTGGACTCCCCACTCTTATCGACTTAGCTAAAACACATAATTTTTTTCAGCAAGTATTTGTAAAATATGTTGACCATCAACATTTTGGAATCTTTAATTAGTTCTGATAATTTAAATAATACATAAACAGGCAGGTTAAAATACGAGTTCATGCATTGAAATCGTGCTTATGATAACAGCTAAAGTTTAAATTTAAAAATGTTGCTAAATTTCGTCGTAAAATTATATTGTGCTGGTGAAAATTATTTGCCAAGTGTTCAGTTATCGGTAGGAAGTGTTTGCAAATGTCGTGGTTTTCTGTAAATCGAAATAACGCATTTTATATAAACTTGCTAGAAGAAAAAGATGCTATCACTTGCTAGTGATAGCATCCTGATCGCAGGATAAAGGAACCCTGCTGGTTACGCTCAGGGCGTCTTTAGCTAAAATTGACAAAAACTGCTTCGAATTTGTTAGTTAAACATGCCCAAATAATTTAAGAACCATGACTTTAATAATTTTCTAGTTATTGTATCTTATAAACCTATAAAAGATGTTGTCTTACGGTATTAATGTTATCAACCATATATGAGGTACCTATATATTGCAAAAAAGGTACCGACGCTTGGGCGTCTTTTGCTAAAATTGAAAAAACGGCTCTGACATGCCCAGGTAATTCAAGAACCATGACTTTAATAATCATCTAGTCATTGTATCTTTTCCTAATATTTTAAGTAATCATCTGTACGATTGACAACCGGTTCGCCCGAACTGACAAAATTTTAGGAAACGATACTCCCGATCGGTGCGGACCGGCTGAATCCCACTACTGTAAGTCATAGTTTGAGTTTAATGAATAACATTTAAATAGTTATAAAACCGGCTATAGAAATTATTTATTTCTATATTCTAACGCAATTTTTAGTGATTGATTAGAAATACAAATGTATAAATACAGTTATGCGCATAGACAGACAGTCATTAGTATTTACAAATAAAGATAATAATATTTTATCTTTTTTAATTAGTCACTTTACTAAATCGTCCACGACTCTTCTAAACGTTGCTAGAGAAAAAGTAGAAAATATTGATTTTATTATTACTATTGGTAGACACTTAATCAGTTATCAAAATGAACTAATTTAGATGACTCATTGTGTATATCTTAAGTTCTTATTTGAGGCATCACCAGGCGCAGTAACCATTTCTTTCGCTTTATTTATTTGAACACAATAATTAACGCCATAAATTTGCGACTGCTATTATATATTATTATACGGCACAGGTGTGAATACAAATGTAATCAATACTTAGCGGATAATTTTGGAGACAATTCCGGAATTCCAATTAAAGACCGCGAACGTGATTGTATGAGTAACGTCGTATCCGCCTATGAATGGCAATATAGCTTAATGAGTAGGTAACTTACGTGAAGTTGTAAGGATAGCTCGCCGAGGTCGCAGGGGCTAATGAGTTACGCCCTACTCTATGGAGAAAAAATTAAATAGCATTCCCATTAATTTAACTTTTACAATATTCAAATTACTGAGTGTAATTAGAAGTGCAGCTGTTGTCTTTAAGGACGCAATTTTTCTTGAGTAGGTTCTCACAATTCGTATGAATAAAATATGTTTATGCTTCCTGAAGGCGAGTTTCTTCTCGATATATTTGGAGTCTGGTTCTTAGCAGACTCAGTCGTATCTTGAAAAGATAGTTATGGCTAAATTTATATTGAATTTGCGTTTGAAAAAATATTACAAACCAAGAAAGAGTACGTGCAATCGTGACTTTGAAGCCATATATAGATTTTCTGAAGAGAATGTGCAATGGATAGGAAAACATTGTTTAAATGTAGAGTCAGGAGAAAGCAGAGGTGGTGCGATATCCAAGATGGATAAATGAAAACATTTTTAAAATATGTGGGAGATCCTGGATTCCAAGCAGGAGTAGGAGAAGATGTTGGTGTGCATCAAATTTCAGTATTAAAAGTTGTACAAGAAGTAGGGGATAAGATAACTGAAAAAAGTGGCCAATGGATAAAACTTCTCCAGAACGTTGCAGATATAATGCAAGCCAAGCATAATTGGCAATCACGTAATAATTTTCCCTGCGTCGTCGGTTTCATTGATTGCACACACGTAAGAATAAAAAAAAAACATCGATACACGGAGATGAATACATTAATCGAAAAGGATATCCTAGCATTAATGTGCAAGTGATGTGTAACGCAGATGAGTGGTTTAAAAGTGTAGACGCCTAATGACAAGGTTCTGTCCACGACTCAAGGATTTGGAGCAATTCGGAAATTTACAATATTGCAAGAAATACTTTTGAAAATAGCCAAGCATTACTTTTAGGAGATGAGGGATATGCTATCCCGCCATCGCTGATGGTTCCTTTTAGAAACCCGAATACACCTCAAGAACACGTCTATAACAACCTGTTTACAAAAGAACGGGTAATAATTGAAAGATGTTTTGGCCAGTTATATAATAACAACGATTTCCGATTCTACAATATAAAGTTCGAGTTTCCACTGAAAAAGTCCCAAAACTTATTGCGAGTTGTTTCGTTCTGCATAAGTGCAAATATAGCAAAATATTTAAACGATGAACTAGACTTAACAGAGCTTTAACTAGTCGATATTCCAGTTCAGCATGTGGCAGAGGACGAGGACGAAAATACCAAAAACTGACTTCCCATTGTTTTTTAATGATATCAATAGCTTGAGATTTTGATTACCTTGCAGCAGGTGTTTTTGACTTCGAAAACACAATTCGAAAATAACGCAAAATCTTGACGAATGCCATTTGAGAAACATTGTTTTTATTAATTTCTTCTTCACTATCACTCATGATGATTTATTGATTGACACTAGTAATGTAGTAATACATGTAAGCAAAACTGAGGACGATTTGCTAGTCAAAATTTGTGTAGAATTCATCATAACAAACGTGTGTTTGTATATAAGAGTACCTATATACTCAAATCAACAGGAGTATTTACTACTCGAAGTTAGCTCGTTTTTATTCTTACGAAACTGAGTATAAACTCTCACTTTATGCTCATGCTCAGAGTACATACTTAAAGTATAAACTCTTGTTTTATTCATACCACCCACTGACTCATTACTGATTACATCGAAGCTAAGACTATGATACAAAAGCAAATATTATTTAGGTAAGTTATACAGGGTGTCCCAGTTAATGTGAACAGCATGGGGATCTCGTAAACGGTAAGAGATACAGAGTTAGTTAAATGGGTGAGAATGATTTAAAATATCTTAAATTATTTAGGTTTCTTTGTGTTTAATTAATTAAGTACAGCTACATTATTTACGTGATATTTTGTTTTGTTTTCCAATGGCCACTTTGATTAAACTTAACAAATACAATAATATTGTTATAACTTGCTTATTTTTAAGTATAAACCTAACAACCCATACATCAATAAAACGAGAAAAAAAAAATCTTTTTAATAGTGTCATAGCCAACTACGACCCGTATTTAAAATAAGAAAGTTGATGTTAAAATAACAAAAACAAAGGAAGATAGGTAATATTTATTAACTTATTTCAATTCTACGCAAAAAAGTGTCTTGATAATGTCGAAAAATATTTTGGGTATGATTTTAAATAAGCAAGTTACAAGCAAAAATCGAAAACGTCTTTTTTTGTTTTTAATGAATAGCGCAAAAACTATAAATTTTTTTCAAGCTTTTTTTTAAATGGAATAATTGCTCTTAAATCATAGATCATTCTCACCCATTTAACTAACTCTGTATCTCTTACCGTTTACGAGATCCTCGTGCTGTTCACGTTAATTGGGACATGCTGTATAGCAGCATGTGAATTGTTTTCTAAAATCGAGATGTATCTGTGATTTATTATCAATCCAATATTTTAACTCTGTTTGCATTTTGATCCATTGGGAGTGTAATAACAAATGACGGTGGATGTGCAAATACAAAAAAATTAAAATGATACTTATTAGCAGCTGTATTTTTATATATTTTTTTATATTCCATAATTAAAACTAATGACAAACTTATTACAAATGTATTAGAAAATTGCAAGTCTAGTGCATTTTATCCTCCCAACAGTTTAGCACGACTGTGGCATATATAATCAACTATATAACTCTAGAAAGCATTAAACTGTAATCATTTCGAACTGCCCGCCCATACCCCGGGGAAGATAATTTTTTGTCCCTGTTGCATTTTAAAATGAAATTAAAAATTGTCTGTCTTCTGTAATATTAACTACTTTTTTGTTGAGCGCAATTAATATACACTAGCAAATATACGGTTTAGAGTTTAATGGATGTACAAATCTTGCTAATCACTGCTACGTCATTAACAATCATCTAATTGATCCATCAGTATTTCTTTTGTCGTTTCCCTACCATTTCTTCAATTTTTGCTATGTCACCGATTTTTAATGTTAAAAGAAAATAGATGATTTGAGCAAATCTAGCTCCTACTTTTTTAGCAATTAAAATATGCTTGCCTCATTGAAAATATTTTTAAATAAGAAACTGTTAAATTAGAAAACAAACTTTTGTGAAACAAAAGTTCAAAGTCGCAGGACTATTAATATGAGTGTAACATAAGTGTATTTTCATTCAAAATAAACTTTATTTTTCGATACCGTTAAATGTTTTTAATCAGTACTGTGTAAAGTTCGAAAAATAGCTGCATTAAAACATTTCCAATTAATTAAATTATCAATGGAAAATTTAATTAAAGCCACATTCAACAAAAATGCAAACACATTTTTTTGGCATATTATTCGTTTATTGTGGCATTTTTACATTTTCAATCGGTTAGTTTAGTTGATTAAGTTTACTTTCACTGATGAACTGTGCAAGTGAATTTTTGTTCCAATTAATTCGTTACTGATTTGTGTAATATTTACGAATACGCTTCCCAGATATTATTATACTTGAACTCAGTCAATCAAACTACTGAAAGGGATTTTCACTTGATAATTCGAACTTGTAAAGTAATTGACTCTAAGAACAAAATTCTTAGGAAACAAACCAATAAATAAAAACAATAATTAAATGTGTACCTATAAATTTATAGGAGTAGCTTTTTAAGTGTTTTAAAATGAGCTTTTTTTATTATATTAAAAACTTAAGTGAAATTATTTGGCTTGTACAATCTGTACAATCATCAGAATTTTTAACTGTACTTAGTTCACGTAACACTCAACGAATCACAGTGCATTGAAAAGATGCCAAAAATGCTAGCTCTATAATTTTAATTATCAAGCTGTGACTAATTCTATTAAGCGGTTCTGTTTATAAACAGTGTTACCAAATCAGTGATTTGCTAGTAAAACTAGCTTATGACAACTTGGTCATGTTATTTTAAAACACATTATGTTTGGACCAAATAATTTAATGGTAAATGTTAGCAAAATTGTTATTTTTACAATAGTGCTCCAATAGCATAAATTATCCTTTTCAATATCGAATCGTCGACTTATACGAACCCGCTGGTGATGTTATGTAAAAGACTTCTAACAAGGATTAAAAAATACATAATATACAAAGAATGGACAGTAATTCGAACTGTCATTTTTGAAAATTACGTGGGGCTATTTGCAATCAGAGAAAGTGTCATAGTCATTGACATCGAATCAGATGTCTATTTTAGACTTTGAAACATGCAGTCAAGCACAACATTTCTATGATTGTATCACTGTAACGCACTCCACTTCACGGCGATAGTAAAAACTGATCAGTCTTTACGACCTAATGATTGCTGATTTTAAAAATATCTTTACTTGCTTTTTCAAATCCGAACGATTCAAGATATATGTACTTTTTTGTGGGACAACACTTATGGCATGATAATGTAGCTAGCAAATACTTTAGCAAAGGAATAATCAAGATGCGTCGAGGGATTACACGTACGTATAAAGAGTTTTAAGTAATCAGCAGTCATTTAAATTAAAAATTAAATTCTACAAAATTATATGGATAATTCCAAATACATAGTTGCTACTTGTTATCGATAGCGCATGAAATTTAAATAAAAATATGTAATTATTATGTTTAAAATATACAAGTATTTGTACATGCTTGCCTACATTTTGATGTAGCAAGTTGCAGTGTAAATGCAAATATTTAATAGTTATTTCGCTGTATTTACTAAATGCAAATTGTAAAGAATATGGTTATTTATCTAGTCATGTGTCCTACTGTTAGGTGTAAGACTATTGAGTTGTGTTGTGCTGACTTTTTCCATGTTGTTCTGTCTTGTGCTAGTTTTTTTAAAATGTCTTTCCAATTGATGTTTCTATCCGTTGCTGCTTTTTTAACTTCGTCTTGCCAGGTTTTTCTTGGTCTATTTATTTTGTTTTTTCCCTGTGATCTTGCTTCATAGGCTTTTCTGCTTAACCTTTCTTCTTTCATCCTATAAATATGACCCAACCATCCGAACTGTCTTTCTGATTCCATCTTTTTTGGTTTTTCCTTGGATAATACTTAGAAATCCCATTTTAGCTGCATTCACTCGGCTACTATTTTTATTTGTAATTGTCCACGTTTAACTTCCGTATAAAAGTGGCGGAGTTACTACCTTTTTGGCCACTTCTATTTTTGTTCGTTTTGGATTTCTCTATTTCCAAAAAATGTTGTTCTTAAACTGTTAAATATTCTTCCTAAATTTCCTGTTCTTTCGCTTATTTCCTTGTCCATTCCTCTATTTTGCTCTATGATCACTCGTAAATATTTAAAGCTTTCTACCTGTTACAACCTAAGCCCATTTAAAGTGATGTTATGCCCTTTGTTCTCTGTTGTAACGATCAAAGTTTAAGTTTTTTCTATATTTTTATTTTCGTATGAATTTTTTCCAATTCCTGGTTTAGACTTTCTAGATAATGTTGCAGATTCTTTTCTGTTTCCGCGACTAAGCCAATGTCGTCTGCGAACATTAGCTCAGTTATGGTTATTTTTTCTATTTTCCAGTTGCCTATGTAAAACGGTCTCATTTTTTGTTTTACTTCTTCAATTACACCATCTATAACAACTGAGAATAATAATGGACTGAGCAGGCATATTGTAAAGAATATGTATTAAGTATAAATATGCATTATGACTATTTGATCTGTATAGAAATCGGCATTTTGTGCCTTTCTTTAATAATACTGCTTCCAATCAGTAGTCATTCTCGTAGGCTATAGTTATATGTTGCTATTATTTATGAAAAGTGTGGCCGTCAATAAATAGTTAACTTCATGGCCACCCAAGACGGTCGCCACTGTCATGTGAATGTCATATCATCCATTAATCTGTACCACAAAGCGCGTAATTATACCCGAATAAACTTGAATTGATCATTAAACATACCTTATGTTGTTCTGCAACATTAAAGTGTATTTTGTATTGATACTGATTTCTTTACGGACAACGTGTGTGTATACAAGAAGGAATTTCGAGGACTACAGTTGCTTTTCTAAGCGCGTAAAAATGTTAATATCAACGCATACCATTAGTCTGCGTTTTCATTACAAGCGTATTCGCGCGAATGAGCCTCGCGCGTACGCGTCCGTATTCGCGCGACTGAAACAAACCAATGCAAGCATATAAGAGCGGTTATACTACAAGCGAGAATTCGCCCGAAACCACTCTCATATGCTTGCATTGGTTTTTTGATTCGCGCGTATACGGACGCATACGCGCGAAGCTCTTTCGCGCGAATACGGCTGTACTGTAACCGCAGCCTTACTTACAGGGTTGAACAATCGTAAAAATCGCCGTATGAAATTTTTAAAATTTAACTAGTCCAAAGTGTTAATTAATCCATTTATGATCAAACGAATTTTTACTGCCTTTTCAAAGTTTTTAAATGTTGAAAATGTTTGAAAGTGTTGTATCGTTCAAACTTTTCATAACAATGTAAATATTTGCCTGTTCCCATACTTTTGTCCAGCACTGTTTAGTACGAAAAAACAAATCAATGCCACACAATAAATGAATAAATTAAGTTGTTTTTCAAAATTACCCAAAAAAAATGCAGTAGAAATAAAACAATGAATAAAAAAAGGTCCGCGTAAAAAGGTACACTGATAAAAATCCTGACATTAGAGATTGCATTACGTGATGCAAAATTGAAAGAAAACATTCCAATGATAATTTCCGCATGTGAAACGTGGGCATTGATTAAAACTATGAAGACAAATTTAGAAATGAAGGAGAGGGAGATGTTAAGAAGGCTGTTTGGAGGTAAAAATGTTGAGGGCATGTGATAAAGAAGGTGCAATCGAAAGCTGTATGATTTATATAAAGAGCCCAAAATATCAACTGTTATTAAGACTCAAAGGATCAGGTGGATAGGATATATTTTCAGGATTAGAAAAGGGATTCGTTCGTTTTATGTGATTGTCAGCCAAGGGGTTTCCTGCTGGTGGCTATCTTTGATTGTCGTCTCGATGTTTTCGTTTACAAAAAAATACTTGTAATTTTTTTTTTTTATCACAGACCACTGTATATTTAAGAAAAGTGCTTTAATATATCATTTATATGCTCTAAAAATATTAACGGAACAAGAAAATCAGTTTCTTCTAGATTTGTGGAAATATGTGTATATTTTTGAGCTGTTTCGTTTAAGTTGTATTATTCAATTTTTCTTAAACTAGTAGAAAATGAGACGTTGATATAAAGATGTCTTACGTGCAATTAGTTAAGACGTAACAATCTAGTATTTCTAGTTGCATGTCAAATGTCGCTCTTCATTGTTAATTGTTTGAATATGTTTGTGCCAATCGAAGTGTATTATCCCACAAATCTTTTAAATCTGAAGCACTGTAATTATAGATCACAAACTTCACTCTGGCAGTCTTTTTGACAGCACATAAATGTACTAATAACATTCTATAGAGCGCCACGTTTGACATCGAGGTTGAGTTATGACCCAACTCGGACATCCTAATGAGGACCTATTGGCGGCATTCTTAACAATTCTCTATGTTTCTGAGAGAGACGGGAACACAATGTTGAATTACTTTTATATGAGAATCATCGCGGTAAGATATATCACCATTTTAGAAAATATGCCGTCTAGTGTTGGTTCAGCACAATGCCAGTCAAAATGTTTACAAATATTTAAATTGGAGGAATTATTCATACAGATTTTTTAAATTAATGTTTGCGCATTTATCAAGAGCAACCGATGGAAGTTTTAGTTAAGGCGTTTGAAAGGCCCAATATTTATGTTTTAACATAAGTTCTGGCTTCTTAACTCAATAATGATGTTGAGGATCTCATATAAAGTAATTAATTGGAAGCGAAAGATATATTTCTTGAAAAACAATTAAAGTGAATCGGATACTATAATATTAAAATTTTAAATTTGCAAGAATGCAAGAAGAACTAAAAACACACACTAAAAGACAAAGTAAATGTCATTCACAATCTTCTTAACAGACAAAGCAGCAAAATTACTAAAAAATAAAATGAGCGAGGCAAAATTTTATAAGGCGCTGTTTTAATTTATAACATCTATGTAGGGTTGTCAGAAGTTATAGGTATAGAAAGAGAATTAAAAAAAAAGAGAACAAAAATAGGACGATGTATGGGAATACGTGAATATAATAAATATTCACACAAATCAACAATAAATTATATTTATTAGATAAATAAAAATACAATAATATTGCAGTAAGAAGCTTATTTTATTACAAGCTTTTATTCAACTCCATATGTTTGTTTGTTTGTTTAGGTCAAATTCTGCAACTCAAATTTGATCCACTTCTGTAGTATATCTGATTGACTACAGTCAAAATTCACTATGGTGGCTCCAATATGCCGTTCAATTTTTGTCATATATATGTATATAGTATGACTCGATTCAAAGTCGATATCTATAGGTTTCCTGGGGTGCTAATTTCGATTTTCGGGTCAAAATTTAGGAAAACAGAATAGCTGTGCCAATCTGGCCAAGACGACTAAAACAGAAATAATGAATTTAAAAAAAAGTTTTTAGAAAAATTTAGTTTTTCCTTCTTAGTACCTACATTTTAATAAAAGCTCGTTTTTAAAAGGTTTTTCTAACTTAATTTTTTTAAGATAAACCCAACAACCCATGCATTAATGAAACGAGAAAAAATCTCCTTAATGTTATAACAGGCAATTACCGCCCATATTTAAAATAAGAAAGTTTATGTTAAAATAACAAAATAAATGGTATATGGTAAATAATATTAACAAATTTCAAATCTATGCAAAAATGCGTCCAGATATGTCGAAATATATTTTTAGTGCGATTTAAAAAAAAACAAGTTATAAGCAAACATTGAAAACGTATTTTTTTGTGTTTTATTAATAGCGCAAAAACGAATATTTGTTTAAAACATTTTTTTTTCATAGAACAGATGCTCTTAATTCACATATAGTTTTGATCCATTTAACCAACTCTGTATCTCTTATACCGTTTACGAGATCCCCATGCTGTGCATTATAAAAAGGACATTATTGCACCTGCCATTCAGGTATATTAATAATAATTATTTAATAATGCTTAACAAGCGCTTTTTGGTTTTCAGTGAAAAATATTAAATAATAACATAAATACTAAGATGTACCTTATATGTCAAATTTGCTTGAAATTATCGCAATATGTAATGGCAAAATTGATTTGCAAAATTTTGGAATGTAAGTAAAAGGTGGTCTTTTGATTTATAAAAAGATTGTTCTGTGGACACAACATCCGTAATAAAAGCTTGGCAAGGAAAAAGTTTTATTTTTCTATTTCTATTATAAATTTTTGTGGCATGATTACAGGCATTCTTTCTCTTATAAATTATCTAACGTATATAAAAATTTAAAAGAATCTATTTATTGATTTAATCTAGAGAAACTAAAGTTTCATATAATACACACAATTTTTTTTTCAAGATTTACTATCCTTTTATCTTCTACTTTACGTCATAATGAAATCAAGTTGTTTTCTAATCACGGCTTTATGGTCTTACAATAAAAAAAAATAAAAATTCGGCAGTTAATTTGGAACTTGTCATAAGCTCGATAGTCAGTTAAAAACTTATTTTATTCCTTTAATACGTTTAGAACAACTTGAAAAATACCTAAGATTTATACATTTACTTAGGTAATTTAATTTTAGTCATACCTTACAATTAATAATCAATTATTGTTGACGTTGGCGAATTTAAAATTATACTTATAATAATTTTCCAAAACTTGTAAGGCATTGTACAGAATTCCTAAGATTTTTCAAATCCTAGATGTTTCACATTTGTGTATTTTTTTAATGTGTAACAAATACTTTACAAGACTATACTTCTGTGACAGTTTAAAATTGACTTTAAAATTTTGGAATGGGGTGGTATTTTTTAAAATTTATGGTGATGGTGGTCATTTAGGGTCTTATGTTAATAACTATACAATTACGAGTAAATAAATAAAAATGGCTTAGTTTGAAAAATAAAACATATTTTAATTAACAGGAACTAAGAGCTAAAAGCTCTTGTACATTGGAATATTGTATATCATACGCACCCATAACTTTCCAAGATTTTATTATTTGAATTGCATTTAAAATTGTTCACAAAACTTAATCTTCTAATAAAAAATACACCTAAATATTACTTGAACGCGGCCAAGGAGCGCTGCTGCCAAAACTACAAAATGCGTCTCGCAACAATGTACATTGTTTACTTTAGAAGCGGGCAGTTGTGATTCCATTTGGAATTTTTTACCAACAAGCAGACTAAAATTTTGGAATATGCAGGTATTTTAATATTATTTTTATTGGATAATGAAAAGTTTTGTGTAAATTACTATCTAGTTACCAATATTTGAATAACGTCAGCTTAGTAATTATGTTAGCATAGTTAGCGAAAACTGTTTTTCAATTGACTGTACCATAATAATAGTTTTAATTACTTTGCTAAACGTGGAGAGCATATAACCAGTAGAAATTTCATATTTGCGTCTCATTCATAATTTTTTGGAATTATATTAAAATAAAATTTAATATCCTACATAATTCGCTAGTTGTTGGGTGTTATAATTTTTTACGTGTGTGTACCTAGCAAACGGGTAAAACTGTTGTGGGAGTTTCTCACTAATAACACTAGTGCTTCGTAATAAGCAGATTTAACTTTGGAAAATGGAGCTATTTTTTAAATATTTTTAACGAATTTTAAAATATTTCACACTTAAGATTATGTAAACTTGTTTTTTTTTACTGTGTAACTTTTGCTTGATACTGCACTGTTGTAACGATTTTGATTCTACTTGTCATCGGTGCCCTCAATCAATCGTAATTTAATTATTTGAAACAAGCAGGTGTTTTTAAATATTTCTCTAAACTCATTAGGTTTTTAATAAACAATATTCATTTAACATGTATTAAATTAAAATCAAAGTAATAATTCAGATAACAAATGTACTAACATAATTATTATGTTAGTACATTAATTTGTTATCTGATGATTAACTTGGAATAATTGATTTTTTCTTATTTTTCAATTAATTATTGTTTATTTTGTATAAATCATATTGTAATTATTGGTTGTTTTGCTGTTCAAGTCAAACATTTTGTTTTTACATTGTTTAACCAAGTCGAATTAGGTGCTTCCCACTATTCAGCAACCATCTTATAGCAGCATTGTTATTTTGTTCTAGGACGATGAAACGTCTGAAAGAGTCACGGAAGACAGTGATACGTCTTCCAGCGAGTCGGATTCCAGTGACTCAGAAACAGATGCAGCTGATCAGCAGAACGCAAAAAAAGAGGAGACACCAGGTCAACTTGACGAACCTGCCCAATGCGGTTCGGAAAACACAGAGTTCGAAACTAGCACTGGATTGAGACGAAACCCAAAGAGATTTAAAACTCGGTCATATTCATGGTGGCAGGATGAATCTGAGGGGGAAGACTCCGAAGAGAAGTGCGCCGCTGAAAGTAAATGCGTACGGCCAGAGGGCACCAAAATAGACTGGGTCCAGTGTGACGGGGGTTGTGAGCAATGGTTCCACATGGCTTGTGTTGACCTGTCGTCTGAGGACATACATGATGATTACATATGTCTACGATGTTCCAAATCATCAGAATTCGATAGTCTTCAGTCATCTCCAAAGGTCCTGTCATCAGATGTTTCGACATCTTCCTCTACGACCACTCTACCTTCTACTTCCTCCAAGGACGATCTGGAATAAATTATTTTTAAATGCACAAATCTTTATATTGACAGATTAAGGTTTAATTAATTGCTGGGACACCTTCAAGTATTTAGCATAGCAAAACTGTTCAGTTGTTCGTTACTTTTGATACTTTTTATGATAATCTTATTTAATGTTCGTTATTTTATGACTTGTGTTGTTTCTTATGTAAATCTTTGTAACCTGCTCGTACTCGTGTTTCTTTATTCATAGGAAACTTACGTCTATGAATATAACAAAAAATCGTAGGGGGTTTGAGCATTAATTGTAAATTGTAAGATAAAAATGGAATAAATAGTTTGAAATAAAATTTTGTATCTATTGAAGTAAAATATTCAATTAATTTGACAATACCTTTACTTAATTATTGTTGATACAAATTCCTATTTTAAAAGTCTGCCGCGAAATTTTGACCAAATTTAAAAAAAATTTGATGGCCCTATATATCTTCAATAGCAGATATAAATACCTGCTGTTTTTAAAGTAATGAAATTAACCATTCAAACATAAGCGAATGCTACTTTCACAAACACCAATTATTATTCATTAAAGATCAGTAATCAAGGGTCAGATTAAAGTTTGGTTAAAGCTTTTTTTACAATTAATAAATAATGAAAACAAACTTAATGGGTTTGCTTCAATTAAAAAAAGCTTTAATTAACCTTTAACCCAGTGTTTCCCAACATTTTTTTAAATCATGCCCTACCTCAACGCCTCAAAAGATTTTAATGCCCCCTCTAGCATAACAGTCAAACAAATTCCGAAAAGGAGAATGCAAATAGATACTTTAAATAAAAAAGAATATAGGTAAAACTGTTTTTAATCTGACTTTCTCCTGTCAATATAAATTATATATTACATTATGTATACTATTTACCCCCCAAAACTTTCAAATTGCCCCCCTGTTGTTGGGAAACACTGCTTTAACCTGACCCTCTATTATTTAGAAAGAAGATTCAACCAACCCTAAATAACAAATTTATTAAACTAAATACTATTCGCCCAATAACGCATCCTTTCTTTAGATGCTATTTGCCTTGTTAAATAATATTAGCCTAGTCCAACGTTTTTCGAAGTGGAGTCGGCGGAACCCCTGGGTTCCATGAAAAAAATTTAGAATTCCCCGTGTTTGTTGGCGTGCTTAGCTTATTTATACAGCATTTTAATCACACCCCTAAAATAGGGCTAATCGAGTTCTTGGCGATTTTGTCAGTATATGTACCCCTGGTTGGCAAAACATTTATTCATTCTCAAATTACAGCCTAGGGCCATTCCGTCATACAAATTTGGAATCGATAATTTTCTTCTCGCCATATTCGTGTAAAAATAATCCAGATAAGCGTTAAATGCATATCGCAAAAACACAAACTTATCTGACATTTCAGCAGATGTATCAGACGAAGACTCATAACTAAACTTAACGCATTTTAATCTGTTTCAACATGCGTTTCTAATTGGTTTATTATTATAATAAATCTGTTTAAATTACAATAAATCCTAAAGCAAGAGAAAGCATTTAAAAAAATAGTACGAAATTGTAAGTATTATTATGTTGCTTTTACCCGCGTAAATGGAGGGATTACTGTACATGTTTGAAAGTTCTTTCACATGATGTATTCTGACACATTTACTTTTATTTCTTTAAAGTCATTTAATGCTTTTGTTTCATATATGCAAGGTATTTTTATTCCTAACACTTAATCGAATAATTCTTTTTACTTTTATGTGTTTGCTCTTGTTTTTGCAGGCTGTTGTAATTGATGTTATATTTGCTTTCATAAAACAGTTTTACGCAAGAGAATTATGTATCATGGAACAGAAAATTTTAAGGACCCTCAAATCATATATTTGGAAATGAAGAATTTGTGACAACAAAACTTAATTTTTTATCTTGGTAATTAGTTTAGGCTTTTGTTTCTTGTTTGTGCAATATTTTAATTATTTACAATTTATTGGAGACTTCTTTTTAGAGTTCACTACTTTATTTAGTTTTACAACCTTTTCACAGGCCACTTTAATTGATCTAATGTTTGCTTTTTTTAAGCGTTTTGAGTACAATATAGTTAAGTTTTATATTAAGTTATGCATGCCCATCAGAATAAATTAAACAAAAGTATGCTGTGTAATTTTTAAAAAAAAACTACTATCGCCGGTTGCATATATTATTTCATAGTAAAAAAAATATTTTAACGTCATTCAATAGAAATCCCCGGCGATTAAAAAAAAATAGTTTATGGGGGGTTTCCTTTTAAAATAATGAACTTATAGGGGTGCGACAGTCAAACTAAATCATCCAGTGTAAATAAATGTAAAATCATTATCCTTTTAGCTAATCATATTTTTTAAAAATTAATTATTGGTTTTATTTATTTTATAGAATCGAAAATATTATTTTAAAACTTTTTGATTGTCATACATTAACTTCTCACAGTTAACTACAAATATGAATAAATACATAATGTAGTTCAAAACTACAATTTTATTTCTGGTTACTGTAAAAGCTTGAAACGAAATATTAATCGATTTAAAAAATTAAACGATTGTTAGTTTTATTTATTTGAGATATTCAGTTTTTATTTTTTATTGTAAAACGGTTTATAAGTGCATAAAACTAAACGAGTTTTTGAGTTCAAAATGTTCTTTGGTGGTCTAGGATAATTACAGACAAATAGGTTTACAATGGTATTTACTTGGTCATATTTTATGGTTAAGAGAATATGTCACAACCTGTTATAATCCGTTTATGTGGAAGAGATATTCATGCGCTGCCAAGTGGAATATCTTCTTTTGTTATAGGAAGTTATAACTATAACTATTCCACTAGTATTATGAATACAAGGTTGTCAACGCAATACATTTTTATGCTAAACAGAGTAATGTTGCAGAAAATAAAAAGCTGTTTTGTTTCATCCCTTCAAGGCTTTTCGTTCGCTTCTGTCCAGCAACTGATGCATCAAAACAGGAAATATAAAACGACATCGGCGAAAAAAGGGATTTGTAAGAGCCGGTGTCCTTTGTCAGAATAATATTATAAAAAAATCTCATTCGTTTTACAAAGGATGTAACCAGAAAGTCATGTTGTATTTATTGTTTGGTTCACAATTGTGAAACTTAATAAAAGTATTACTAAAACAACAACGACAGTTTGTTTATATCAACAAATACCAATTATTAGCGTTTTTATTCTTTAAATAAAAACATGTGTTGTTTGTGTTGATGGAGCTTGGAACTTTTAAAGAATGTAAAAATAAAATAAAGAGAAGCAACGGCATAACTAAACAATTTAAAATATGCTGTCGAAATTGATCAGAAATTAATATTAATAAAAGCTAGGAAATACCAACGGCAACATTAGCTATACATCTGAGTGTATAGGATTTGACTTTGGGCAAATCTTCTTTAAAGTCACAACAATGTACGCGTTCGCGTTCGTGTATAATACGCATGCTTGGTTTAACCCAATGTAGGTAATGATGCATTTTTTAATACGCGCGTATAAAACATACCCCAGTTTTATATGGAAAAAATAAGTATAAATTTGACGTATAGGTAGGTAACAAGCGAAATTGAATATTGATTCTATTAAGCGACGATTCTAATACCCACAGTTTGGAAGTGTAGTATATTCCTTAAGTGAAAATAATAAAAACGATAATGTCGAGGATGAAATTACAGTTAATTGCTTACTTAATCAACAAAAACTAAAACTAGAAAATTTTGGGTAGGTATTTATTAAAGGATCATTAAATTAGTTTAATAGATCGAGAACAAAACTCATGCCGGTTTATTCTTGGTAAAATTGTTTTACTTGTTTTATTTGAGAATAATTGTGTGAATATTTGCTTTATCTAAGATTAAATCAACTCTGTCGTTTGATCCTTAAGGAATTTAAAAGTTTTGTTTCAGTTATTTATTTAGTTATTCAGTTAAAAATCGACCCGGGATAAATTGCTTGGTGTCCTTGGATAAAATTTAGGTGTCAATTTTACCTTAAATTTTGTGTTAATTTGACACTTGGCGCTTTTTCATTTAGACAATATTATGGCGCGTCAATTTACAGAAGAATAACACTAAACATTGGGTAAACTGTAAGTGACAAACGATGTATGCGTCGTTTCTTCTTTCGATATTAGTAACATTGTAACAAAAACGTAACAGATTTAAACATTTTTCTATGTATTTAATAACTGAAACAAATTATCTAGGTTTTTCATGAAAATGGTTAAATTATTAGATTACGTCGAATCTTAAATGCCTATGGCATACATTACACAGATATTTTAACAGCCTTACTAAACAAAGGGATAATTTTTCTATAGAGATTTTTTAAATTGACTAACACAAATTATGATCAAAATGTTTGTTCAATAAGTGTTCAAATTTGACACACCATCAAAGCCATATAATAACTAACTTTTCTTGGACCTATATATTTCATGCCGTATTGTTTTGGTGTTAAAATTAACACCGTGTATTTATCACAATTAGTCGAGCAAAAAGATTGTAAAAAAACACTTCTTAAAGTGAAAATTTGAATCGTTGCCGAAAAAAGTAATGCTTTTTTAAAAACTGCACGCTCTGAAAGTTGGTTTTTTAACATTTTTATTATTTTTATTAGTCTTACTATTTATGAGCATAAAATGTAAAATTATCTTAATGGTTTTAGCTCAAAATATTTTGATATATACCTTGTTTCTATCAGGGTTGAGTTAATTATGTAGCTTCTCTTCTGTGCTAAGTTATGTTGTTATGTAAAGTTTTGTGGTTAACATGCAATATTAAAATTTTTGCATGACTTTTAAACAAAATTTAATTTAATTCGTAAAATTTTTACCAGTTTATAGTTAAGTGGGTCGGAGAAAATGATAAATATACTGCTTTTAGTGGAATCTAGTTAGTGTATTGTTTAGCCACTGCAAAACGAAAAATGTATTTAAAAACATAGTATTTAATATTTATTTTGTTGTGCAATTAATGAGAATATATATTTATTAAAACTGCGAGCTTCCAGATCACAAAGGGTTAATAAGGGTGTAGAACGGTAGTGGTAAATATATATAGTTTATGCTATAGGTGGTCGTATCTGTAGACCGAAGAATAATTTAATAAGAAGAGAGCCTCCAGCAAACATTTATTCGGCCCGGATTCGTTATTGCAAAAGCTATCCCGGATAAAAATTAAAGCACGTCGGAAATCACGAACTGGAGGGTAATAAAATTGGATTAACATAACTGTAAATGGTTCATCGCTTTCGAAAAATTACTAATTTAAAAAAAATAATAATTTCAGACCACTTTTTTCGTATGATAATAATTATCTTATGAATATTGGTTTAATAAATTTTAGTGTTCTAATTACTGAAATAAAACATCGGTTACAAAAACAAATTTTATGAAGTGCAGAAACGTAAACACTTGGCGAATAAATCAACTGATGAAAAGGCAAACGGCAATGTAATATCGAACAACCCTTATTTTGTAAAGCACTCAGACCAATACTGAAAAGTAACAATGACGATACGGTATTCCAAAGACTGACTATAAATATAAAATCAATCTATCTTGTGGTCAAGGGATGTATACGACCCATCCCTTCCTCATTTACATTTTCAGTGTATCTCCGATGTCCTGAGGCACAATTAAATCATTGGACCAAATAAGAACGCTTATGTAAACAGAAATTGTGGGTTTTGAGGACCCCTGCACATATCTCTGCATATTAAATGATAGCCTTAGCGATCACTCTTAATGATCTGTTTTTCGCACATTAATCATTATTTATTATTAAAATATAATGCCAGCGGAGTTGAGGTTTAAGCAATGTTATTTATAGTTCATAAATTGTTAGTCAGTGTTAAAATATGTCAAATTTGTGGTAGCTAGCATATTCCTTGTTACTTAATATAGGATTTATTTTTTGGTAGGTACAGACTGGTCAAAACTTATTTTACGAGTTGTGGTATTTTATTGTTAATGGCTTGATGTGTTCTTTCATAGTGTTGTTACCAAGTTCCAAGTATAGTTGCTCATTTGTTAAGAACCACGGGGCTTTCGTAGCGATACGGAGCATTTGGTTTTCGAAAACTTGCAGCTTTTTTAAATGAGTTTTGAGGTGTTGCCCCAGATGACACAGTCGTTTGTGATAATAGGACTTAAGATGGTTTTGTGTATTAATAAGGAGCAGCTTATACTCATAGGAGATTTTTTGTTGATCATGGGTTACAATTTTGTAAATCTTGCGACGCATTCCTTTAGTTTTTTATTAATATGGAAGCTCCATCCTTATCTAGTGTCCAAGTATACGCCAAGATACCTCTTCACACTGTCTTTTGGGTTCCATACGATTTAATGGTTGTATATTTTGATTTTTGTTGGGTTAACCAAAATTCATTGTAATATTTTAACAGTATTCTAGACATTTGTCTGTTTCCATTCTCTTGCGCAGCACTGCATAAATAGTACTCCTATTTAATAGAGTTAGTCTTTCTGTGCAACAGCTTTAAAAGTCGGTTATTAATTTTTATTTACATAATTAATTTTGTCTTTTCAACATTTATTTATCAAATATTGCACGAGTCAGAAATGTTTTGTTGATACAGTGCTTAAAAATTTATTATTGGTGTAAAATTAAATTCAAAGTGTTCTTTAAAGGTGTAAAACGTATAAGAAGTTGGAAAATAATTGTATCCGGTATAACAAAGTACAGAATTTTTTTAAATATGTCCTTGTGTATCACCTCTATAAGCACTGTCTTGATTCTAAGTCCCTAATCGCTTTTCGTCATTCGCAACAAGTATCGCTTAAAAAAAAATCTCTCACCTATTTTTAAAATGTTCAAGTTTTTCCGGAAGAGAGCCAAATTTGCTGCTGCAATATCAATGGATATGGTGCTAGTCAATGGAAGTTAAAATTTTGAGCCAAATTGTTGCAAAAATTTATGCTTTAAAAGACTAAAACTATCGTTGCACCATTAACGCACAGTTTTGGCCAGCTGAAAATTTAAATTACTTTTAAAATTTCCAAAAGTGTTCAGTTGTCATTACTGAGAGCCGCATCAAACCGCATGTGGAGTAATGTAGCTGAAAATGTATTCTGTAATTTATATGCTATTGCTACGTATTTGCATAGCTTTCAATTCAGGGAATTTCAGTTTCACAACTTCTACATTTTATTGTGCCACTCGAGAAGATTGGATCTATTTTAATGACACTTGTAGTAAAGTCGTGAACGATAATGTAAATTCTGTAGTACTTTTTCTGTGTTGCTTAGATCTTTAAAGGCGCTAGAAGTTTTATTTAGGGCTATGTAAAACAATGCTAATAAAGTACATTTTTCAGGAAATTTATTACAAGTCGTATATCTGGCCAATGAAAAAATGTTTCTGAAGTTTATTGGTAGGTGAACCGCCAAATCTTCAATAAACAATACCATGTTGCAATGACTGTGTTATTACTACATTTTCCATACTATCATACACGTTTAACTTTTTTAGAAGATCCTGTGCAAACAACGTTTTCATTACTGTGTGAAAATACACGCTCACATATTATAATAGCAAACACAAATTTGATTAAATGGAAAATTATATTTTTTCTGTAACGTTGTGCATTCCGTGTCTAAATTTGTAACATTTGATTTAATAAGTAGAAAACACAATAACGGATTTCTTAAATCATTTTAAGAGTTAAATGACTAATTTAATACTCTTTTATTTTATTTTAAATAAACACGTCTTTTTTTATTAAGTGCAAATAACATTACCACTTGAAATATTAAATGCAAAAAAAAATAAGTTTGGAGAAAATTAAAAATGGTTTTATCAGAAGGCTAGTGATTGCAAGGACCTCAAAAACAAGCAGGGATCGCACTTTCCAGCCACCTGTGAAGTTGGGAGATAAATAAAGTTATAACTATCGAAAACCTTTCAATAAGTATAAAACATCTAACAAATATCATTCTCCTACACATCTTCAAATTTGAGAAAGAAAATAAAAACCTAATTTTACCGCTCCCCTTTAGGGGGTGTAACTCAGAAAGGAGACGTCTAAGGAAAAAAATTTATATGAAAGACCCTCCTTAATTTTCGATAAGAAATCACCTCCCGAATTTTTTCGCAATAGTTAAGAATATTGAAGTAAGTATATTGAAAAGGTCAAGTTTTTTTAATTGTACGCTGTTTTGCTTATTTGTAAGTTAGTGACCAATTAAGGTAATACTAATAATTCTTCAAAAACAATTGAAATTACGCTATTGCAATTTGATCTTGGGTAAACCTGTTCGTACATTACATAATTAATTGTTGTTCTTTGTTTCTTGGAATAGGGTTAGAAGCAAGCTTGTTGAATAAATGTGGTTAAATAGATGATTTCATAAATGATAATGCACTTTACCAAAGGAAAAATGTTTGGCCACCTAGCAGCAATTTACTGCAGTAATAAATTTGACTATTTACTTAAATCCACGTACAATTTTACTTTTTACTTTAAAATGTAACTTAAACTTACCTATAAAAATATTTTCTATTCAAATTTTTATTTCATACTTCGATCTTTGTTTTGAATGATTTGTTTTACTGCAGTTGGTATCGATGGATTCGTTAGAAGATGCCCCATTTAAATAACCGCTTGTACCACAATAGTTCCATCAAAAAATAATGACTTTTTGTCAAAAAACCGATTCCGAAACCTTCAAAGCTTATTAAAGTAACCGAAATGTTAATTAAAATTAACAAAAACGTTTTTTGGATAATTGTTGACATAATAAAATTCAATGTATGCAGGCCACGGCACACTAACGAGGTGGTTATTTAAATTTTGGTTGAAAAGTTTCGTTTAACATTATTACAAGTGTTTATATTGCATTCATTATTAGTTGCAGATGTCGAGTTTTAATTCTTATTGTCCATTAATATCTTAGCGCTATAGAAAATGTAGCTATTCATGAAAAATAATAAAGCTCTGAGACGAATTCCTATATCGCTGGTAATATTCCTTTGCCTTCTATCTACACATGGTCATTTAGATACTGGATGTTGTACAAAAGTAGCTGCATCAGAATCTATTCTAATTCACGTTTGGTGACTAGAGGATCTAAGAGTGTCATTTATATACTTCCAAGTTATATTAATGTATCTGCTACTTTTTCACATGTCAAAATAGTATGATATATGAGGATTGCATATCGCGGTAGCAGCAGCTCGATCTAATGATCTATGGATCATGGAATCACTCCTACCGTACGCGGCATTCTTTGTGAATCAATCAATATATTATGTGGGTTGCAATAACAATATCTATGAGATAGTTTTATTTTTCAAATAAATATCGTCTAATGTAATCAGTTTGTGATAATTTATATTTGTCCTTATATTATAAAATAGGGGTATTTTATACCTCGAGTTTCTATTTGCAATATCATCTTGTATGTTAATAATTTCAGTTAACTGCATATTGAATTACAAACACTTCTGTGTGTGTGAGCGTGTGTTCGCGCGGGCGTGCATTTGGTTATGTTTGCAAAAGCAGTAAAAACAAAATGTAACTGAAACTATTTTATTTGGCGTACCGATATGCAACATTTTTAATTTAAACACCCTGTATATTTTTGAATTTGTAGATTTCAAATTAAATTTTATTTTTGTACCTTAACTCAATCGTTTTGAGTTATTTGCGTTTGTTTTTTAATATTGATGAATACAGATTTTTAACAAAATAATATTATTTAGCGATACAGCAACACCAGTGTAGAATATTGGAAGTTTGGTGAACAATATCTACTCTTAATAGTGCTTACTAAATATTCAAAGTTGTAAATAAATAAGCAGGTGGTTTGTTTTGTCCGGTCTATTTAGCTAAAGTTTAAGCACGAATCAGTAAATGTTTTTAATAAAACACCCCGTAATTTTTTACATTTTTGTGTACTAATTGTTTATAAAAACACGCAGAGTTTTCTATAAATAAAAAAAATATTTTTCGTGTTATTACTGTTTTAATCATAAGACAAAATATTAAGAACTAAAGAAAAACTGGGGAAGTGAGCATGATTCTGTAGGCAGTTCTACATCCTATAGAAACAAGTTAAGATGAAGGTGTTTTACAGATAAAAAAGTATGTTTTCAGATTTTAAGTGAAAATTTTCCAGAATAAACAAGTGTGCCATGGAATAAATGACAACATAATTAAATATGCTAGCTGACAATAGTTGACTAATAAGTCATTGACGAAAACAATGACTTATTTTTTAAAAGTCATTTAATACTGCAATGTGCTATTATTGTATTTGTATGTATTTATAAACTATCTCCAATTAAAAGTAATGAAAGTTTGGACAAAGCTTAATAATTAAGATGTATCTGTGGACAGTGTAAGGTTTGGCAAAGGTTCCGCGAAACGACCGCCACCGCAGGCCATACGTCATCCAGCCACAATTCCATATTTCACGAGAAAGATAGTGGGTTATTGATGAGGATGTATCTGTATTACGCGCCCTCCAGTTTTCCTGCTTCTTTTGTCACTACAACTAGACTGCAAAGCAGTAGCGTATCGATGATTGTATACATTTTTTATGTTATGGATGATTCAACACAATGATAATAAATATAAATTACATGCAATGGCCATCATAACTGATAACTTACAATATAATATTAAACTTTTTTTGAGGATCCAATGAGATTGTTTGCTGTAGTCTGACGCCAATTTTAAAAGGCATCTACCATAATGAACTCTATATGAAATTGCGTTTTTAAATGGAATGTACTATTACGCGTGATATTCTGAAGATTTTGATGTTAAATTATTGGCAGATCAATGAATATAAGATTAACAGGCCAGTATCGGACGAGACTTGCAAATCCATTGGGATCACGGTGGCTCTGGTCGTGATCAACGGGAACATGAGCACATTTTGATTTTAAAATAGTGATCGGGCGTGAATGTGTACTATTTTAAAATATCTGAAATGAGCAATATTTCACTGAAAATGTATTAATTTTTTAGAATTCATTTAGAACAATTAATGAAATTTCAACAAACTAGAGTATGAATTTTTATTAAAGTACTTACCTATAATCATAAGTTAAAAAATGAACCAATTATGTAAACAAATACTATCATGCATTCATGCAAGCAAATGATAAGATATTTTCAAAAACTTAAAGTAGCTTTAATTCACTAAGAAGGGACCCTAAAAATTATTAGAAAATATTGTGATCCGCAACTAAATGTGTGGCAATAAAAAAAGGAAGAGGTAAATAATAAAATCCATTACAGAACTTATAGATATATAGGAAGAAACACAATGCAGTAAAAGAAATAATAAATTTGTGTAAAAAAGTGCTCTCTAAAATTTTAGCTAAAAAAGGCAGGTATTTGATATGATATTTGAAACAGTCTCGAGTTTAAGCTCAAACAGGATGAACATTTTTTATTTTTGCAGCCTAATAGAATTTAAAGTATTTGTTGAAACAGTGAGCAGCATTCGAAATTATTCTTTGTTATGTTTTTTTTTTTTTAAATCCAAATATAACGTTGTACGTTTTTCTAAGCAAAGAGTGTTGTGAGCACGCCACTGATTTATATCTTGTAGCTTATCATAATTGTTATTTAATTCCCTAGCGTAAAGCACTTTGTCATTCTGTATTTCTCAGTTTCGTTTCTGCTAACTTATCAAACTTTAGTTGACATAAAGTAAACCAAAAGAAATCACAACCCAGAATTAGCTATAAGACGATTGAAAACTAAATAATCAACTTGCTTAATTGATTACATGTCATTCGCACACAATACCGTGTTGATTGCGTTTAGTAAACGGTGGCGGCTGTTCTTTGACTGCCATTATGGACATATGATATATACCTACTTGTAATTTATAGTTTGTATATTTAAATGACATCAAGAAATTATAAAATCTTAATGCTATGAAAAAATGGCTTGTTTTTGTTTGATGATGAAATAGAATTGAACTTTTTGCTAGACTGATGTCACATTGGCTTCAGTGTTTGACACTATAATTGCTTTACACAAATAAAGCATATTAATGAATTATTTTATAGATAAAGTGTTACATTATAAAATACTTTTTAAATCGCTTATAGTGAGATATCTACTGGTCAAAATAATAAGCCGCTATAAGACTAAAAGCTGCTGTGTTTGATATGTCGTACGCTAGCGTGATAAATTGGACCATATTTTACTTAGAGACATGGGACTTTAGCAAGATGATATCTCCTCTACTTCCCGTCCTTAACGCCGACATCAGTTATTTAGTGCCGGACTTTAGATTGACTTACTTTTGATACGTTTTGCAATGTTGACATTTTATTAATGAAGATGTTCTTTAAAATAACAACAGCATTTTATCATTAAACAAAACTGTAACTGTTTTAGTATTAACATATTTAATATTTGTTGGTTAGACCTGTATGGTCACGTTGGGTTTTATTTAAGACAAGCAAAAAAATAATTTTTGATTTTGCGTATGTTTCTCTACTCATTGTTAGAGCACAAGAAAGAAAAATGAAAGCTTCATGAAAAACTTGTTTAACAAATTTCGTTAAAAAAATTAGTTGCCCGAAACGTATTATTTAGTTGTGCTGTGCCATCAGGGCCGGTCAAGTAGAGGGGGTTCCATTGGATAAAATGCACCAAGCTCCCGACTTAAGGGTACCCCAAAATAAAATACAATTAAATAATTTTGTAAATTTAGTGACACGCACAAAGATACTAATTTTTATTTTACAAAAAAGTGTACTTCAAGGTATGAGAAATACTGAATTTAAAAAAATCATTAGATCATTAGAAAAATGTAAAAAAGTTGTTCCAAGGACTAAGTAGAAGTGCAGAGTTTCCTACTCATAGTAGTATCTGTAAAAAAAAAAGTGTTTTCGATGCGATAGGTACCTACTGATGAAACTCTAGTTGACCCTGTGGCAAATTTTGAAATGTCTTGGTTTTATCCCGTGATCGACACTTTGATTTCTTAAAGAAAAAGAAATCATTTCCTGAAATTTTAAAAAACTCTGAAGTATTTCGTTATTTGGTGCACTATTGAACTATTAGAAGAATATATGTAACTAAATTTTCCTAAACATTTTTGGACGTCTTTAATGAAGATGAAGAATTTACGAAAAGAAGTATAATAGAACAAACATTTCTATTCAAAATCAAATCATCAGACCTGCTTAAATTTAAAATTAAACTTAAAAATAATTATCACGAAATTTTCTCATTCGCATCGCACTTAAATTTTGTTTAATACTTCCGGTAACTGTGGCCAGGGCAAAAAGCTCATTTAGTATATTAAAATTAATTAAAACATACCACAAATCGATTAAACATTGTCACAAGGAAGACTTAATTATTTGGCAGTATTATCCAGAATTATTACAGTATTATACAGAAGTGAAATGACAGCCTTTGTAGATATAATTGAAAAATTGGCTGTTTAAGTTCTGAAACTGATAGTGTTACAAAATTTAAAAAAATACTTTAATTGTTGTGGTTCTAAAATGTTTTTTAATAAAATTTATCGGGGGCCACAAAAATTTTGTTGCACCCGAGCCCCGATATATAGAAAGTCCATGTCTCATGGTTTGTTAAGATTTAGCAGGGGCACTTTTTAATGCAAAAAACAAAAGTATTTTTACCACTTTTGATTAAACCGAAAATGACAAAAATAATTAAACATACAATAATTTTTTCTTGATGTGAAGCCTATAAAGCTTATATTTTCGTAGCTTTTCGTTTTATGGAGCACATATTTGATCTCTATAAAATTAGTCTTGTATTTATTATTTGTGAACACGTTTGTGTTTACAGTGTAGGCGTTTATGAAGAATAAGTTTTTTTTAGATTACGTGTTTAATGTTTTGGGTACTACATTTTTTAGATGTAAAATCTTAAACTTGCTTTTTGACTATCTATCTGTCAAGTTCAGGAATAATAATTTTGATATGCATGCAAAGTAAATCTCCAACAGAGTGTAGGCAAGCGTTGTATATATGTTGACAGCCTACATTAGGATTTGTTCGACCAGCAAATGGTTGAAGTTGACGAGCTGCTAAGTCCTTTACCAATAATTTGCTTTTGTCCAGTTGCATTATTGTAAATAGAAAAGCAATCATTGTATACATTATAAATACAACACTATACCTGAGAGTTGACTCTTAACATTCGCATGATTATATCTGTTGTTTATGGAAAAATCAATCATATACTAGCGCACATTCTGTGTATAATTCAAATCATGATCATGAACTTGGTTTAGTATTACATGAATATAAACAAATAATATAAATATTAAACAGTGCTATCAGTGTGTAAGAAAGTACAAAATAAATACTTATTAAAAAGATATTTGTTATTAATAACTTCGTCAGTACGGGCTTTCAGCCGTAAGGAACAAATATTCATTTATGTAAGATCTGAAAATTATCAAAAATAGCTGTAAAATTATTTCAATGCTGGATTTACAACAAGTGGTGACTTAAGCCTTAAGCTAAACTATTTGTGTGGCCCCGTTATTCGAGTTTGTAGCTTCAACAGAATGACATGAAGCAAATAATCGAACCACATGCACTTTATTTAGATAAAAAATGCGTCATAGACGATCAATAAATTAACAGCTTATGTTTTATTGTTCGAATGATTTGTAATTAATATTTTGGAGAGTTACGATAATACTTTTAGGATTTTTTAAATAATAATTTAAAAGCATCATTAATTTAATATTAACCACATTTGTGAGGTCCTTCCAAATGAGATGCCTCAAGCTAAAGTTGCCTAGCTTATAATGTAAATCCGGCCCTGATTATTTTATTATTGAAAATCAATTCAACAATTTTTGTCTTCGATAATCAATTAAGAATTTTTACTTCGTGGAAACGGAAACCAATGCAAACAGACTAAAACAATTAATGGTGATAATTGCATTTAAAATGTTTTGATTGCGTTGTGTTGTGTTGTACTGTTATTTAGAATTTTGCAAAATTCTTTCGTGTACAATTCAAATATATACTATATGTAATTATATAATATACTAGATATATAATACTACCTTTCAATAAGTGTAAAACATTTACCAAATGTCATTCTCCTACACATCTCCAAATTTGAGAAATAAAATAAAAACCTAATTTTACCGCTTTTCTTTAGATGGGTGTAACTCCGAAAGGAGACTTCTAAGGAAAACATGTTATATAAAAGTCCCCCCTTAATTTTCGATAAAGAATTACCGCCTGATTTTTTTCGCAATATTTAAGAATCACCTGTATACGTATCTTTTACGGTTTTCAGTGTGTACCTAAAAAGTTAATATATCACAAAGTAATGGTATAAATACCATTATAAAAAGTCCACAGTAAAACAAAGGCCCAGGACAGATACGAAACTATTTTTTGGTTTTTTCGTTTTGTCTCGAAATATTTGACTAGTCAGCGCTTGTCAAACTATTTGGCACTGCTAAATTGTTTCAGACGAAAACGTTTTGCTTGCTCTGGGTGCGTCTAGTCCCAACGTAAAACTTAATTAGTACATTAGAGCCTTGCATATCCACTTTCGTGCCAAATGCTGTTGTTTCGTGGGATCAATAAATATTGTGCTCTGCGAGTTTTTTCCTTGTTGTCAGTTGTTTTAGGTCATGTATGTGCTAAATAAAGGGTACCGAAATAATTTTAATTTTGATACTAAAATAGGTACTTATATCATGAGCGATGGTTGCTTTGAAGTTCTGTTGTAAGTTCAGGTAACCGGAGATACGATGTACTTTATATATTATGCAGATAAAGTTTTGTACAATTAAAATTAAATGGGCGCTTATGGATATAATAAGTTAGTTTTATTTATTTCAAGTTGACTTGTGTTCTATTTATTTGAGCGATGATCTGGGTTGGCCTTGCTACACCCTTATAGTCCGGCGGCCTTCGCAAAGGCCCGGTAAATAATGAGGCTGCGCGACTTGCCGCGGGGGGCTTGCGAGACCACCCCCCAGGGGGGCGTATTCATTTCCAATCACCACTGGATACTGACTGAATCTGTTTTAATATTCCATAAAGAAATATATTGTCTTATGACACTTTGTTGGACTATTATTATTTTGTTTTGAATACTAGTGTCTTCGAGATTATCATTAGCGTTTAGGTGTCTAAAATGTTCATTAATATGTCGTAAAACTATTGAAAGTTTTAAAAGGAAATTTAGGTGATGGTGTATCCCAGCGTGATACCACGAACGCTGTTCTGTGTAGTTTGCCCCGAGCTTAACGCAATCGTAGGTGTGACATTTCTTGTTTTTACCACAGTGCGCCGCAGCTGTGGCGGAAGTAGTACAACTGTATCGCTTTTTGTGCATGTTTGCATTTGTTCGATTTAAAGATAGCGCCCTTTAATAAACTGCACGCACAACACTGTTACTTGACATCGGGCGAATTATAAGCAACCACCCTGTAGGGAGTTGCGATCCTAATAAACCGTCGTATTTACAGTGTATTAAACTAGAAAACTGATGTCCCGATAAAACGTTTAGCCGTAGGGCTTACACCATGCTTGTCTCCGTTTATTTTGCCGTGTAAAAATAATTACCTAAGTGGTTATAAATAAAGTTGATAAAATCTTCACTTGTCATGTCAACGGGTTTGCAGTGACTTATTTGATGTATGAATATAATCTGAATTTACATCAAAAGTGTTTTAAGAACGCTGCATACATTTTAATTGTATTATCAACAATACAAACATTTTAACTAGCACTGTAATTAGCTTAAATTTTTCAAATTAATCTATTTAAACGATGTACCCTAAACAATAAAAATTAATTACCTTGTCACACTTGTCTTTGCCTACACACGATATGAAATAACAAAACTTTTTAATATATTGGGGTTTGTAGTCAACATTAAAGCATTAAAATAATTTCGTCATACACGATTTGCATTCAAAGCGCGTTGGTTCAGACACATATTTTATTATTTTGCGGTATATGAAAATTAACTTAATTTTTTCATAGGAGTTGGAAACAATAATATGCACAAACTTTGTTGCTTAAAAAATGATCCTTTTTAATTTTTATACAAAATTCAACTTTAAGAATAATTAAAGGAAATATTTGGTTTACAATCCTCTAGTTTAAACTTAGACACAAAAGTAACCAGGGTAGTCTAAGCCCCACTTTGGGCCCCTAGGTAAATATAAATTTAAGAGTCCCTTTTCGAAGATCTGTAACAAAATAGTAAAAAACTGATGCATATATTGGGGAATAAGATACAGTGAAGTAATTGGAAGAAGCCAGATTTTTAAAATTACTTTATTATGTAATTATTTTAAAAATTCTATTAACATGTAATAAATCTAAAAAATAAAATCACCAAACGCAAAACAATGGTTTATTTGTACTTTCATTTAAAAATATTATAAGGGTACTTTCCTACACATTTTCTCGACAAATTTTCTTAATAAATATTTTCAAATGTTTTTGCAAAAAGTGTCTTTATAATGTCGAAAAATATTAGAGTATGAATACAAATAAGCAAGTTGTAAGGAAAAATTAAAAACGTATTTTTTTTTGTTTTTTTTTTAATCAATAGTGCGCAAAAACCAGGGCCATCGACAGGGTGTAGCATTGAGGCAGCGTGCCTCAGGGCGCCGCTTCACAGGGGCGCCGTCACATTTTACAGTTATAAAGAGGTAAGAAAATTTGAATTTCAGTGTAAAAATTTGCGTCTTGCGTTTAAACAACGTTTATGCAATGCGTAACGCGTATTATTTTGTTTATAAACCGACTAAAAATATTTTTTATAGCTGTTTAAAGTTTTAACAGCCCTTTACTAAAGTATATCGACCCTATGGAGGGGGGTTCTGATCCCCCTAACCTCCCTGCCTACGCCATTGAGGGACGATATTCTGTTTGCCTCAGGGCGCGATCTAGTCTGTCCTTAACAAAAACTATAATTTTTTTATGCATAGAGATAACTGCGACACTAGGTATGCATATGAAAAGATATATAAAAAAATTATCGGTAAAAACGTTCTATTTAGGTCCAAAACATTCGATTTATACAAAAACTAACAATTGCGCAGGTAAATGGAAAACTAAAAAAAAAAAAAATACTTGGTCAATACGAGTAATCCATAATTTTAAAGTTACAACTGAAAAAAGTACAATACATGTGCATCATAAATTACCATTGTAAGTTTATGTAGAAGAAGCAAGACATTTCGAAAAAGTTTGTTACAAACATTTGATCTATATTGACTTAATATTCTGGTTAATAAAAACGAAGTTGTTATTTTTGTAAAAATGATGTAATGTGGAGTTCATTGGAAGTAAGCATGTTTTGTTTTGGCAACTATCGACAAGCTGCGTGAAAACTTCAGATGAATCCTCACTACCACTTAAAAATTCAGTGAACCCTCCAATTTGGAAAAAAGGCGAATAAATTAAGGCTTTCATTCAGCTAAATATAAATTCAGCCATATAAAATTGCAAACCATTTTGCGAAGTTTTACGCATGCGATCTTAAAACATTAATTAGACTGTGCATTCAGAAAATAATCTATCATTATTTTAAATTGTTGTTATACTTCTCATAAGCAATGTCTAGACTCTTTGCTACCTATGGGAGGTCACAAAGTAATAAATGATAGTTTATGGAACAATTCCGTGAAATATATAAGTAACATCTCTTAAATTTGTTTTTGTTTCGCGCAATAACTACTTAAATTTTTATGAAATGCTAAATACACTTTTTTTGTGCAAGTATTTTGGTTGATACGGTAGATCGATTGCTTATGAAATGAGTATCAGTAATAATTATGTAATTTATGTTTGATACAAACATGTAGGCTAATGCCACAATCAATGAATTTACAATTAATTATCGAAAAATTGTTTTTATAAATATTTATCGATTGCTCTAGGTAATAATACTTTATGACGGCCGATAATTGTTTGGCTATTATTTTTCATAGCGTCGTGCAAAAGTAAACGCCAATTAAAAATTGCATATACTGAAGTTTCTGTTAATACGCAAGTAAAATATACTTATACAAAATTGACATTTGAGAAGCCGGTAAGTTTATTGTTAGGTATAATGTATACCTTCGCAGCATGAGGCGGTCGCTGGAATAATCTACAAGACCGTTGAGAGATCCAACAATAATTATGGAATGATTTACGCGCTCATTTTCTGTTGCTTGGAGTATTTAAATTGCCTAGTCTCATGTCGTGAAATAATATGGACCTTGTCTACTTTTTTAATTTTCACATGTATGTATAAACTGCTAAAACTTTAAACTCTCGTTATAGAAACGCAGAGTTTTGTACCCACGTAAATTAAATGATATTCGTCCTACCAATTAAGTGCCTCGAATATAATGACAATGAAGCAAGCATTAGGTGCGTCGATTTTGATTCGGCTCATAGCGAAAATGCTTCAGGGGTTCCTACTTTCCTATATTATATTATATAGTAGACTTAATATTAATTTCAAATTATAAATGAAAGTATTTGAAGTAAGTTTTATCGTAAGACAAATGTGTTTGATAATTACCAATAAAGGTAGTCGTTAAGTTCATGTTGAATATGTTATGCAAAAATTGTGGAATCATGTAATTTTACAGGCAACACAATACACATGTGTTTTATTGGAGTTCTCATTGGAGGTGTTGCGATTTTTTCATTAAATGACAAAAACCAATTGACAAATTTTAAATAACTTTTGACTTATAAAGTAGCAAATTTTGTGTGTAGGGCAAAACATTCCCCAAAAACTATATTCGTTTACACCTTTCTATGATATGATATGAATTTGCAATATAAATTTACAAGTAAATTCGCGATTATCAAAAGCACTTATTTTTATAATTACCCTAATAACCGTATATTTTTGTAAATCACAGGAAATTCCCTATCAAATGACTTTAAACTATTCTTTCTACAATGATATATATCAGACAGCCAGGCGACAGCCAACTTTTTTTAAAATTTACATTGTACCTACTCTATTGTTGTTTGTTCTGATAAAGAATTTAATTCTAAATCGGATCATGCATTAAAAAAATAAACACATAATTTGTTTTGAAAAAAAAGGAGTTTTAAAATTATTTATTATTTGCAATTATTTTTTACAAAATCTTAGCAATCTTTGTATTTGACAAGACAAAACACGATTGAATCTTAACAATTGTACCTATTAATTAAAATTTAGTGATTTTTATTAACCACCTGCCTTCAAACGCCTGGATATTTAACTGAACATAGTTTTATACAACCTTTTGTTTTGTTTGCGAAAGTGGTAATGAAATAATTCTTCTAATGTCATCACTATAATTCTTTTTATTTATTTAAAACGTAAGTTAAACTTAATTTCGATTATTAACAAAATTTCCTTTTTAATTTTGCATGGATAAACTGTTATTAGAATGGGCAATGAACATCTATTTACACCAGTGTTTTCTACTTGATTATTTTGGGGTGCGATTATAAAATAATATTACATTTTATAGTTAACAAAGTGTAATATTTCATTCATATTCATTAAAAAAGTCAGATCAAAAACTGTTTTGCCTACGTTTTTTTTTAAATATTTGAAGTAGGTATCTTTTATATTAGTTTTTATAGAATTTGGTTGACTATTATGCCAAAGGGGCATTAAAATCTCCAAGACGTTAGGTGGGGCATGATTCAGAAAAGGTTGAAGATACACTGATTTACACTAACATTTAAGTTATAAAGTGTGCTATGATTTGAACCAAATTTTTCTATAAATAATTGCTTAAAAGAAAAGAAAAATGTCTGACACTAAAACATATTAAATAAACATTAAGCAAATAAAGTGTATGTATTTAGTTTTTTTTTGTGCTACCTTAAAGCAGCAGAAGAATGAAAAACAAAAACATGTCTTTTAAGTTCTTTTTAATATCAATAACGTGGTAATAAGTTTGTTTTATTTTTTTTTGTATTATACAACTTTAATCCAATTTAAACGATTCTGTAGCTGCTAAAACAAGCGACATTTTCATATTAAGCTTGAAGTTTGTTACAGCCTGTATATATATTTTGTTGAAAATCTTATTTAAAATTTGTATGTTCAACCTATTGTTATATACTTTTAAGGGAAAGCTCTAGTAATAATTTTCTCTAATTGTATGTACGCCTGCGTAAACTTGGTTGCCTAACTCCAAATTTATGGTGTCTGCGTTCTTGTTCATCGTTTATATTGCTCCGAATTCGAGCTAAAATTCTAATTTAATGGTATAAAAAAATTATTTGTTTTCATTAAGTGTATTACAAATATGAAATAAACACAATCGCGCACTATAATGGTGGTTCTATAAGCTTATTTTCGCTGTTCCAATTACAACGTAGCGATGAGTAGGTGACAACGATTTCATTTAATTTTGAGTTCATTTTAAGTTCATTTATCACATCGTGTTTTAAATAACTTTTTTCTTAAAACACGTCCGATAAATGACACAATTTTCCTTCTTATCAGTAAAGCAGTTTAAAATCTTGTCGGAAAAAAAAATTAATTAAAGCTGCTGACATGTTTTCGGGGTTAGGTTTTGAAAATTTAATTATCGTCAGATTACTAAGTATTTATTTTGAATAATTGCAAGATTTTATAGTCCAGGAATAAACGCCGTTTGTTGATTCTATTTTTTTTTACTGCGCTGTAGCCCTACCGCATAAGAATCAATAAATTGACTAATTGAACAATTTTTATAGGTATCTTTTTTAATATGTTCAATTAAAATCGAGTATTTTTATTTAATTAGGTGATCCATATCTATTTGGCATATATTCGGTAATTTATAAAATTTTAAAATATGTTTGACGTTTCCTGCTGTTCTCAATAAAAAACCTATACCAAAATATACATATCTGTTTAATTTAGAACCAACATGAAAGTGCTTTCTTATTTTAAATACGGCTGATGTTAAAATGACAAAAACAAATGAAGAAAGATAAATTTGTTGAAACATTTCAAATCTACGCAAAAATGTGCTTCAATAATATCAAAAAATATTTTGAGTGTGATTTCAAATGAGCAAGTTGTAAGCAAAAATGAAAAACCTGATGTGTTTGTTTTTTTATCAATAGTGCAAAAACTGTTAATTTATTTTCAAGATTTTATTTCATGGTACAGTTGCTCTTAAATCATATTTATTTTGACCCATTTAACCAACTTTGTATTTCTTATCGTTTAAGATATTGTTCACCATAATGGACACGTAAAAAAAAATTCTGTGCAGCTTTGGTATTTTTTATTCGAAGTTTTGGATTATATACATATGGCATTTAATTGCTATTTACTTTTTGTTGCTTATTATTTTTGTCACAGGATACTTTGATGGATCTAATATTTCACACAGAATACAGTTAAATTAAATATTTCATTGATGTAAGTAAAATCTCAGGAGGTATTTTAAAACAATAAGCGTCCCTTTAAATATTTTGTAATAAATTAATAAATACCATCTCTACCTTTACAATAAAAAAGTTACAGAGACGGTTAGTTTGTACTGGGACACCCTACTTATATAAATATACTTTTATATTTATGTACGCGCGCGCATGTGAAATACCAATGTAATTCATTCCAGAAATAAAATTTCTTACGTGCTTGTTTTTGTTTATTTTTTGAGCAAATTAATCGAGCAAGTTGTGGTTTTCAGTGTCCCCTTATACTAGGTGAAGAAAAAAGTGATAGGTGATGTTTTCAGCTTATGCCATGGTTTTAAATGACTTGCTCCGTGACACCTTAATAACATGTTGCAACAAGCAGGCTGGATTTGATATGGGTCCGCAAGCTTTTCTTAGAATGTGGCAATTAAGACTGTGGAAAATTGTATGTAATTTAGAGTATTTTAATAGTGTAAAACGATTAACGTTGTTTCGATTGACACGAGCGCACAAAAGTGAAATTAAACCGTAAATTTATTTCAACGCAACGTTAATATTTTTATAACAAACGCAAATTGAGAATAAGTTACTTTATATACGTGGTTAATTAGAACGTTTTAAAATTTAAAATGTTATTTTAATACATTTAGGTCTTAATAAAAATACAAGTATTATTAAATTCTATTTAAATAACCACTTGGGTTTTACTAAACAACAAAAAGAAGTGTGTAATGGAATCAAAAATCTTTTTTTGAATTAAAAAAAAATTGCCAGTTTTCACGTTGACATTCCAATGCATTATAAAGGCGTTTAAACATTTAAATTAAATTAATATAAAGATGTTATTTTAGTTAAACATCTTAGTTGGTCTTAACAATACAACAGGGATTTTTTAAACAATCTATCTTGATATTTAAAACTACTAAAAAGAACTATCATGCTATAATACAAAATCAACTTAGTGTGGCAATCTTAAGTAAATTATTGTTGACTAAAAAGTGGCACAACACGAGCAGTATTCGAAATTGATCTTGTAATAATGAAAATATGTTATTTTATTTTTCTATTGCTTCTTTATACTTTCATACAAATTATCACATAATAATACTAGCTTATTAAACAAAAACCAACAGCGATTGTTGTTTACCAAGAACAAAAAATGAATAAAATTAAATGTTTCTTGAAAAATTAACGTTTTTGGTGCATGTGATTAAAAGGAGATATTCATTTAAATTTATTAGTAGAGTATAACACAGCATTTGATACTGAAATATTATTAACGAAGGGGACAATTTTAATATCCTTATGTACCTATATACGCAAAATGTTCTGAAACATTGTTTGTTTGTTTCATCTTGATACTTCTGTCCTAATCTTCAAGTTCAAGGGGCAAAATACTTACCACAATTTTTCTTTGTATGTATTTTACATCGACTTCTTTTTTTAAACGTATACATCTATTGCAAAAGTAAGTAAACATTGAACACTTAAAATTGAAAATATAATTAACATACTTCCAATCAGGTTCAACTCTAAATAAAAAATGTAATTTAGTAGGTCTTTAGCAATACTAAATTTGATTTAGTGTGTATTTGGTAGGTAATAATTTTATAATATTGTGTGATTGTACGGTGACTGTATGTAAAACGAAATAATTTTTGAAAATAACCAATATTGTGCATCTCTTTTATAAAATTAAATTGCACACCACTGGTTAAAGACTAGCGTGTTAATTACAAGCACAAAATTACCATTGTAACAGTTACAGGTTACGCACTGTATCTTACAGTATCTGGAAAGTCATCTATGGTTTACTAATTACTTCCTATACATACAAAAGCACACGATATTTACCGATATATTGGGAACTTGTAAATGGAAAGCCTAATGTCTCCTACACATGAAACTTTATTTACAGATTTTCACCGACTACTGTTTATTAAACATTAAAATTTTCATTTTAATCACTATATCGAATTTTAAGCAAAAACGACGTATTTGTTTTTTTTGTGTTTACATTCTAATCGTTGATATCTTAAATTTATCAATATTAACTGCGGTGCAGACTACAGTGTTCGGGCCGACTAAGGAACGACATTTTTCAGTTTCAACCAGATTAATCGTTAAATTTGATCAAGTTGCATTTATTATTGCTTATGAATGAATATGAACGGCATTGACGAAAGAATTGTGATTGTCTTTTTTTGAGTGAAGACAAATTGTCGTATAGAAAAAGGCGCATACGTAGCGAGCTTTCGCGTATCGCTGCGACGCAACAAAATGAATACATTGTCTGGGTAATCTGGACGTTGGGAAATTTCCTGTATCGCCGACATGCTTTTGTTTTAAAATGAAAAGTTTTATTATGACCTGGGATTGATTTGTATTCCAGTACATCTTTATCGAGTATTTGATGTAAAATTACTTTTGATTAGGTTTTGGTGCATCAGTGTCTTAAATTGCAAAAATTAATAAAAATATGTTTTCCTTACAAACGACATGAGAAACTGTATTGTTGTAGTTGTCTGTGGCTGAAACATACTGGAAGAATTTTAAAATTTGTTTGAGCGTAATTGTAGGATAGTGGAAAGAGGTTTACTTGATAAAAACTCAAAGTTTTAGACGACAGCTATAGTTTAATAAAGCCCAGAGGCAATACATATCGGCCAATGTACACATGGGTATATGTAATAACAAATAACATTTACAGACGTGCTGTATATAGTCGATCAATATAAATATTGTAAATCCTAATGTAATTTGTAAGATTTGTTCACAAACTTTTTAAACAAAACTATTGCGTTAACCATGTATGTAGTTAACAAAATTCTGGTAATAGTTTTAGACACAAACACTAGCTTGCAAATATGACTGTTGCTTTTAGCTCACTGAAAAAGTCGACTTTTAACATGTCATTAATTCTTAAGTTATAAGAAATAACTAACTGATAATCGTATACCTTTTGGACAACTCTAGGATCAAAGTCTTTGGGAAAGCTTTCGCAATCCCCCCATAACGACCCCTATATTAAATAGTATATACATCTATACATTTACAAATAGAGCAGGATATATACATAGTTATTGCACATTCAGATATACATTTGCTTAATACAAATTATCACTGGGTCTTTAAAATTTGTTTAGGTGGACATTTAAGAGAATACACATTGTTTTGCATATTTACTGTTGAAGCCCATTTCTACTTAAATTTAAGAAGTACGTCAAGAGTTAAAGTGAATGATGTACATAACCTTCAACAGCTATTTACTTGAAAAAGAATCTTTTATAAAAATGAGCAATTTTAATATTAGCACATTAACAGTAAATTCTGAATCACAACGTACGAGAGATCGCTTATCCTATAATATTTATGTACAGTGAGTATTTTGCAAGACTGGCTTTTTGAACTCAACAAAGCACCACTAAGAAACTATTAAATATTACCTAAATTTATACACAAAAAATAAATAAGACGTTAAAACTGGCTCTCAGGAAAAATAAATTCACAGAACTATACAATGATCACACATAGCAAAATTATCTAACTTTTAAATGATTAGCTAACAGTTCGTTAGTTCATCACCACCACAAGGGCACCGCTCGCGACACTAAAAAACTCGTAAATGGTCACGAAAGAATAGACTCTGTTTCTTTTTTCTTATGCCTAGATGGATGTAAAGACTCGTTTTCAGAATGCACATTTCTCTTGGTCCTTGACATAAATACTTTAGGGCATCCTATAACTGTACACTTGAACATTTCGTATAAATGATTTTGTTCACAATGTTCTTTTAATTGCACGGCACTGTCAAAAGAAGTTTTGCACAACCGGCAAGGCAAATTACCATCTTTATCGAGAGCCGGAAGATCTTCGTCGACACAATGAACAAGAGCTGATGGGCCAGGTGACGAATTTGCAGGAGGCGGTGATGCGGGTGTCGGAGAATTCGAAGTAGAAGAACGTTCTTTACGCGTTAAAGCAGATGATCCGTTTAACTGAGAAAAGTGGTTGAAATTACCTAATGGAAATGGAATGCCTCCTAGAGGCGGAAGTAAAAAAGGAGGTGGAGGAAGTCGCTCACCATTAAGCATTAGTTGATCTATACTTCCTGGTGATGGAGGAAGATGGTGATTTTTTAGAGCTTCTTCAGCATACAGTCGAGCAAAAAAATCGCTCTGAAAAGTAGGATTACTTGCTAAGGATGCAAAAGGTGTTTTTTCTAGGAACAAACTCGCAGCGGATTTTTCCGATGAGGACGTTGATAATAATTTTCTATGTAAATTTAAATTTGCGCTGTGACGATCTCTGCTTCTTTTTGACGGAAATGCAGCATTACAACCATCAACATTGCATTTGTGCATTAACTTTAAATGCACATTTTGATAATGCGTTTTTACTCCAAAATGATTTTGAAATATTTTACCACATGCGGTGCATCGTCTAGGATTATCCTTATCGATGGGAACATCCATACTACTGATAAACTGTCCATTATCAAAGTGACCAAACAATTGATTTTGACTATTTTCATCGGGGGAATCTGGGCCATTGGAACTGCCCCCAGATGACGCTTGGGAACGTGCAGGACTGGGTGGACCCCCTCCCATCATAAACCCCAAAGGAGGAAATTGCGGATTCTGATTTGTTAATCCTAAATGAAGACCACGTGTCATTAAATCCCCAAAATGGCCGTGAGATAAACTTTCTAATTGACGCAAAGCATTGGAAGAATCAAAAGATTCGTCGCTTCTATTACTGCCTATGGAACTTGTTGGCCTTTCGTCATTATCTTCAATATTTTCACAATCATGGGAAGACTTTTCTTTTTTTAACTTATCTATCATAAACAAAGGTGCTAAACTAGTTTTGATTTCGGAATGAATAGGTTTCGCCGTTTCGTTAGCATTTACGTCTGGTGTATTTTTCCCCAAATTCAAAGGGGAGTCACAAACACGTTTACTGGCTTCTTTTTCGACGTCCATTTGTTTTGCAGCTTCCAGAAACTTTTCATCTGTAGCATTAAGTGTGACAGGGTCTATATCATGTCTTTCGGGAGGACGATCAGAGAAGACATCATTAGACGATTCGGGATCACTAACTTCATCATCCATCATTACTGGTATAGAGCATTTTGTGGGGTTTTGACTTTTGCGTTTACGTTTATTGGTTATTAAATTTGATTCATCTTTAAGGCTATGTGTGTCAACTACGCTAAGAGAATCCTCATTGCTATCTACATTACTAACTATATCTTCGTCATTATCTGAAGCAGACAGTTTTTGTCTTTTTGACGACATACTGAAATCCTCGGGCTGATCTGATGTATTACTCGTATTAAACATTTTTTCCGTGTAATCTTCTTCGTCTCCTCCGACCACAACAATACCATCATCGTCGTCGTCGTCATCATATTCTGTATGACTGCTTGTCGTAAGAGCAAGTGCGCTATCATCTAACATACTGTGTTTTGCGTACTCTCTATCGCCTCTTTCAGCGCGTTGAACGCTAAGATCAAGACTGTGTTTAAAGTCCATAGCAGCTAAGGCCGAATGATGACGCATGTCTGGTGGTGGATTAAGTAGCGGAAAAGGATTAAATGGATTTAAGGAATTAAGAGCAGCTGCTGGTAATGATAGACCGGGTTGAGGAGGTATTAAAATAGGATGAGGCTGGGCACTTCTCCCATCATGAGGTGAAATTTTTCGTCTAAGGTGAGGTGAATGCAGTTTAGGATTTGGATTGGCGCTATGTCTATTTCGCGATCTTCTTGAACTAAACATCATGTTGCAGCCTTCAACTGTGCATTTGTGCATCTCTCGCAAATGAACTGCCGAAAAATGAATTTTTAATGCACCTTTATCGCAGAACGTTTTTAAGCACACATTGCATTGCACACGTTTTTTGCCAGTAGCTGGATTTATAAACTGTGTTCCTAAATTTAGTGGCAATCCAGGTGAACCCCACTGCCGTTTAGTTGGAGTTGAAGACTTTCGCCCAAGTAGTGTTCTTGGTTGTCGTGGAGCTCTGAGAGAATCTTTATCACGACTCAAATTTAGAGCACTATGGGAGATTTCTTCTTCGTCGTCTTCAGAACCCATTTCACTGCTAGCCCCTCCACTTCTAAGATCTGCAGTTGAGGGAGATTTACAACCAGTACTTAATCCAGTAGACATAAGTCCCGAAAATGAAGACGCGACCAAACTTGCTGCTGCTAAAGAATTAGCCATAGCTGCTGCCGAATGATTTAAAGTAGTTATTGATGAGGATGGTGGTGGTGGAGGGGGACACATGGGTAACGAAGAAGACAAACACAAGTTCAATCCAGCTGGAGTATCACTTTCCGAAGTTCGACGTCGATTGGGTATATCAGGGCTTGCTCGACTAGAAAATCCAGTTAGACCAGCTCCTAGTTTTCTAAAATCAAACGGCTGCATATTTTGCAGTCGATTCAAAGGGGAAGAATTAATTGGGCTACTACTGACACTTCTAGGTGGAGATGTAGAAGGTAAAGGTCCATTAGAAGGAGGCATCTTTAAAAAACTAAGAGGTTGTTTTTGATGAGGTGACATGGGTGGTAAGCGTGAAGGATGAAATGCAGATGGCGAAAAAGTAGGTGGCGACGGGCGTCGATTAGGGGACATCGCCCGACGCGAACTTAGTGGAGGGCGATGCTCAAGACGCTCCAGTGTGGGTTCCTGAAGCGCCTGCTGCGCGAGAAGCAGCTGTTGTGTTATGGCGCGCGTTTCGCCAAACCTCAGGAACTGCTGGAGAACCAGCGGCTCTTCTTCAGGACTACAAATGCTCCATCGATCCAAACTGCCGCCGTGTGCTTCCTGTAACAAAATGAGCACTGAAATTTCAAATAAGAGGAAAAAGCATATACTATTAAAATGAAATCAAAATAAAAGGAATAGTAATACTTCGAATGATAAATCACAACTAGACTGTTGCAATATATGTTGGTAGATTTAGAAATTTTTAGATGTTTCAGCGTATATAAAAATACCCAAGCTAAATATTGACGTTAAAACAGAATATTGGTAACAAGATGTGCGGTTTAAGTCCCCTGGGTTGCTTTCGTCTGGATAATTGAATCAGCCATTAGCAAGTAAGTGGGACGAACACGGTTGGTATTTAGTTTCAGCCTTCGGTAGGGTTGATGTTACCGTACTTTTGTATTTCTTACTGCTTACGAAATTTTATTCTAAAACTTTAACGTCAAAACTATCAAACGGCAGCGATAAATTGGCCAAAAATATACTTGATATGAACTTGTGGATTAACAATAAAAAATGTTGGAATAAAACAGCTATGATTGTTTTATTTGGACCTTTCAAAAGTGATTCAAGAAACTCGACATTAATTATAGCAGGCACAAAATGTGCGTTCTATGAATAAGACATAAAAATATCGTATCGATAGCGTTCTGTTTAAAGAGGAAGCCTGCAGAATGTCTCCCGCACGTTTATAAATAAACGGGATTAATAAGTTACCTGCCCCTCTCCAAGTTCAATCAGCATAAACAATCACATATTATTTATTGACCGACGGCTGTTATCGCGCCAGTAAAAATTAGAAATCTACTCATCCATTTATCAGGGCATTATAAAATATGAATATTCTTGGTGGCAAACAATGACAACAAAGTTAAAACTTTGCTTATATTTTCCACACATAATTCAACAAAAAGGCCGTCTTCAAAACACGACAAAGATAAATAAATTAATTCACAATAAGTAGAATTAAATCATCATAAATTTAGCTTTCTGTTTATACAATTTCATAAATGACTTAAACAGAAAGTTCAAATGTGCCGATTCTTTAAATAAACTGTAAAGGTAAATAAACCCCATTTAGGGTACCTGGCACTTTAAAAATGGAAGATAATAACACAACCCCTACAGTGATTACTGATTCGCAAAGCGACCGTTTAATCGTATTCCAATTTATTAGTAAACAAACTATGTGATTAGTTAACCGAATGCAGCATTAACGCACGAAAAAAACAATCTATTAAAAATAAGCGAGCGTTCATTTTCAAAATTATACCTACCTTAAAATTATTGCGTCTCGTAGAAATGATATGCAAAACACTCTATAATTTCAGTGTCTGTGATTCTGAATGCAACAACATATTGCTGCACGAAATTGCCTAGTTTAATATTTTAAATATTAATAAGGTCCAAATCATTCGTGCCATGAAACGAACGTTAAATACGAATGCATGTTGGACAACTTAATTCTTACTTTTGAGTCACAAGCTTCATGAAATTCCATGCATCATTAATGATGTAGGGAGCTACGATTACTTTTTTTTTTGTAAATAAATGTTTAAGTAACCACGCCGGAATTAGATTCTTCGGACAATCAAGAAGACAGACTATTTTATTACATTTTATTATTATACCGGCAATTACTTGGTGCGAAACCTGAACATGTTTTTTTTTTACATATGGCCACGCACATTTTCAAAAACAACTATGGCGGTTGAGTTAAATAAAGCCGGGACAACAAAATATTTAAAAATTAATATTAGAAACACAATTTACAAAGGTAAATTCAGCGAAGCGTCGGAAGAAGCAATCTTTGCGAAGGTTATACAACACTGTCCGAAAACAATATAACGTCGGCAGAAACTAATTTGGTGTCATGATAAGCAAAAAAATCCAATTTTAGACACTTTGTATTATAGCCGGACAAGTTTTTGTTGTATATGACATTAACATTATATACAGGGCGTCGCTTAAAAACTTTATTAACCGTCATCGTGCACGATATTTTAGTTATTTAGAACATTTAACATTATTTATGACATAAATTTTAGCTGTATTAATTAATTAATTAATTATTCTACATATCGCGATTAGAACGAAATTAGAATACAATAGGAATCATTTTTAACGTAATGAAATAATGTCGAGATCTATGAAATTTATAATTGAACCCGAAAACTTTTATAAAAAAAATATAACCGTGATTTTGTTTATCGCGCGTTAATATCACTGAAAGAATAAAAAAAGAACTTACTTGTAAGATATAGCCTCTTGCGTAGTCTTCTGGCGTCCAACCAAATCCATGCAAAACCTGGAGCACTTGATCTTTTTGAAGCACAGAAAACAATCTATCCAGAAGTATTTTGAGCCGGATAGGCAAAGCCTGACATCCGTAAAGGACCAAACTTGCGATGTCAAAAGCCACGTTTGGTTGCACAGGTTCAGGAGTACTGTTGGAGAAGAGATGTCGCGTTCCCAACTTGTCCAGCGCTAAAACAGAGTGGGGTTACTCAGCGTGCGCACTGGAGGCGGGGTTTAATAAGGGGGGATATTGACAAGGTGGACGGCGTAGGTGACGCGTACCCCTTTACAGGGATACTGCACCCCCGCAGCCCGGCCTTTAGTTTGTGTGACTGAACCAAAGACCAAGTTATCTTAACGATAGTCCACGATCAAATTTTAAGTACGTTTATCTTAGACTCATATAGTGGGATACAACAACAAAAGCTTAAGTACAATGTCTTTAAAGATGATAGTGGAAGTAGTTAACAATGCTTCTTATTTCAGCTATACAAATTGATAAGTACATCGTTCGACTTGTTAAAAAAATAAGCATTGCTCAGTTCTTAACAGATATATTATATGTGAATTTTGGGGAATTGTTTTCATCAGATACCCAAATAAATGAGGAAAATAAAACTATAACTACACATTCCTAACAATGCAGATAATGTAAAGAATATTACTTAACGTAACTGAATTATTTGCATGATTATCTTTATTTCCTTATAAATATTAAAATGTGATGAGAAAAATTCTTGGAACGCATAATTTTTAAATGCTACAGGTTGCGTTTTAAACGGAAGTAAATAATATCATAGGTATAATAATAGTAACAAGCCAAGATAGTCATTAAAACGTGGACCAAAGTTGTAACACAAATTGTTTTGCATTAAAAAAAAATGTATTAAAGACTTAATTAAGGTCTGTAAATGCAGCGGCAGTGATTCATTATAATATTGCCTTCCTGTACTGTTGTGCTGGACATAGCTGGATCAGCAATATTTATGGGGGGGGGGGCATGTCGTTTTGTTCTATGAATATATGCTTACAGACACGCCAATTGGTGTGGGGATGTCAAATTACGCATGCATTAAAGAAAATGAGTGTATTTAAAAAAGGTTTAATTTATCAAGTCTAAATCACTGCATGATAAAGATTTGCCACACAACAGTTGAAAGTGCGTCCTAATTGGTAACCCCTCATTGCGATTTTAACACTTGAATGGGATGATAAAGATATGCAGCGTTTTCTATATTTTATCATTTGTGCGTCTTTTAAAAATAATAAAGTTTTACAGTCTTAACACAAGTTTGCACTAGGTACAGCAAAAAGCTAATTTTCTGTTCAATATACTGATGGACTTACTTTTTTAGTTTAAGTAGGTATCTAGTTCCGTTCAGTCTTAAATCTAAATCCACCCAACAAAGAATCAAACAGCGCAATATTTTTGCTACGCACAAACATAAGAAGGTTGCAACAAATTTTATAGTCATACAACAACACTCGAAAGGAAAACTAATTTAATGCGTAGGTATATCAACTGCAGATTCCAAATTCATAAAAATCTTGGTTCAGTGTTTTACGAAATGCGGCTAAGCAGTAATGTCTTAACCAGAAATATTAATTGTAAAAGTTATCTTATTATTATCTAAGTTCAATAAAGATACATATATTGTTACAAAGAAATATAAAAGGACTTTTTTATTTTAGAAAAATCTTTCGTACGCGTATGAGTTATAAATAAACAGACGTGCATGTAATATAGTTATTTTGTATCAAATTATACTACTAATTTCGTATTCAGCCTAATCTTTTATGAATGTTCACATACAAGCACTTCAGTTGGAATAATGTCAGAAAATAATGAGACTTCTTTCAACCGTTAGCTGTTGATGGTTATCTTCATGCCACAACAGTTTTTTTGACTTTTGGATTAACAGAATATTCGTATTACATACTTTAATAAGAACATATTGAAATTGTTAAAAATTTGTCAGCTTAACACATTTTAATCTCAGTAAAACGATTAAATAATAAATAAGTCCTAATATCCGATTACTCTTTTGTACAAAAAAAATCGTAATTTAAATTATTTCAAACTCAGAAAATACTTTACAGTATATTGTCTATCTGTACCTTCAGTTACCTTGCATGTCGATGAATTTTTGGTGTAGTTGGTAATGTGAATTTTTGTATAATTTTTAAATGGTTTTTTATATACAACGCAAAAAACTTTGTCTTTGTATTTTTGGGATTTTTTGTTTGAATTGATGGTTAAGAGAATGACCAAGTGCGATAATTTTTTAATTTAAATATTAAGTTGTGCTTTAGGAACAATAAATAGGAACTTATTACTTATGCGCAGAGGAACGGGAAAAGAAAACTAATATTTAATAGTGTTGAGCGCCTCCTGCAAATTGTAAGCTTCGGATTAGGTTAGCCACGCTTGATTTAATAACTCCTTGAGAACTAAAACAAGTGTAACAACAATGAACATTATGTGACAACAATGTAAGGAGATTTAAGAATTCTCTTCCAATAGTACTATCCTGCTAAGCAATTGTATCTTAATGTTCTTAACTTCCTTTGTCGGACGGGCCACCCATGTCGATGGGTCAGAATTTACTTATATCTGGAGATAAATGATACCTGATTGAAATACTATTGTAAGATCCTTCAATATTGCATAAATAAATTGATCAAGCAAAAATCGACCAACTTATTAGTAGAAAGGCGATTCATAATGCCAATAAACGATAAATATTAATCAACTACTAGGTTTCGCTCGTTTCTAATTATTCAATTTGTCAATATGATAATGCTGGCGCGAATTACATAAACGGTATTCATTTGCAGAATGTTACAAAACGTGCGTCTATAAGTGAAAACTTACATAAAATTTTACGCGTCAATGCTCGATGTTACAAGCAATAATAGATCGGAAACGGACGCGAGGAAAAGTACAATAACGTAACTTAATTAACGACCTAGTTTAATTATTTTTAACCTTTCATCTAATAATACTATTTTATCACATCGGTACTAGTCTCTGCCATTCTACCTCGCTGAATTCGAAGATACTTGGCTACTATATTTATAATAATTTTCTTTGCATTTTAAACGGCCGACTATGTAATAATCGTGTATACTTCGATAATTATTGTGTAATTAATTTTGCCAGCCACCATAAATTAACATGTGTAATATCATGCACCTCAGCCGTTGAATAACTGCATCCCTTCCATTTAAATATGTGGTCATCCTCGAATTCCAACACATATTTCGCGTTGAGAATGCGACACGGTACAATGCTTCTGTGCTGTTGACAATTTAAAATGAGTAGGTATCGTTTATAAGATTTACTATTTAATCGACAGTCAGCCTGTTACGCTAAAGAATATTTATATATATATTAAAGCTATTTTGCAGCCCGTTTAGGCCCAGAGCTTGGTAATGTTCTTCCACACTCTTCTCTCTTTCGTTTTCTTCCTCCAATTCATTATGTTTTTCTCTCTTAGTTCTGCCTCCACAGCTTCTCTCCATCATTTTCTGGGTCTTCCTCTTTGTTTTTTGTATGTAGGCGCTTCCCACGCTATCTCTTTTATTATTCTGCTGTTCTCCCTTCTCTCAATATGTCCTAGCCATTGTATTCTTCTGGCATTTAGTACTTTGTCTATGGTTGTTTCTTTGAAAATTGTATATACCTTCTCGTTCGTTCTTCTTATATAACCCTCATCTGTTCTCTTCCCTCCCACTATTCTCCTAATTATCTTTCTTTCCCATCTTCCTACTCTTCTTAGGGCTTTCTTTGCATTTTTGTTCAGTACCTAGGTCTCACACCTATAGATCGCTGTAGTTCTTAGTATTGTTTTATACAAACGTAGTCTAATAGCGAAATCCCTCTATAAGTCTATAGTAATTACAGTCTGTTGCGTCTCCTTTCTTTAGGATAGGGACGATGCGATGGTATAGCGCTTTTCTATTCTGTTGGCATTTCTTCTTCTTTCCAGATGTTTGCTATTAGTTCATATATTCTATTTTTCATTTTTATCCCCGCATATTTGATATTCTTGGCTGTTAATCCGTTCTTACCTGGGCGTTTGTTAAAGAATATGATAACCTATATTCAAAAAGCATTTGCTGTATTGATTACATCTGATTATCAGCCCTAGTCGTTTGTCAACAATTTACAATAAAATCTCGATCGATCGTTCTTTGGATAATCATTTTCTCGCATGTATGAATAAATTCCATTTAAATAAGCAAAAATAAGACCCCCTATCCATCGTTTACAGTACGAATTATGTAAAAAAAAGCTCATTATACTTATTAAAATTACCTATTATAAAATAAATACTACATTCAATGTAAATTATTTTTGGGATTTAATGAATAGACCAAGCAATTATTTATTGACCTGTATAATTAATAATTCACTCAAGAGGTGATCTTGCATGCAGCAGGAAAAGAAGAAATCGCTTCGCTACTACAGCACATCCACCACAAAAGGAAACTGTTCAGTTTTTACTACAAAACTTTTATAAAGACACGCTTTACAAGACATTGCAGATGAACATGTTATTTGGCTCACCTTGCATATATACGCAATAATTGAAAGTGGTTCGAGATATCTATCTTAATTAAATAATATTACAGAAGCAACAAATAAATATTACTATTCGAAAGTGTGCATACTATTGCAATAAGTTTACTTATAAATAAGAGGTATGATTTCTAAATATGTGTGAGGATATGGCAAAAAAGAGACAATCAAACATGTTGGTATTATGTTCATTATTAAAATCATATTTTAACGCGAATAAAACAAAAATGAAACTATAAGCGGCTTAAGAGTATAAGTTAAAAAATAAACAATTACGTACATACGACTGTATGTATGTATGAATATGTATATAAACACAATGTACTATCTTGCATATACATCTTACCTGATAACAGCACATCGTTAATTGCAAACTCTGTAGGACTTAATTTAACTAAGTCTATTATATAAATTGCTTTAACTACTAGTACGAGACAACGTCAAACTGTGGCAACAGAGATTTGTGTGTATGGGTTAGGAAGAGGATTGGGTATTTTTAAAGACTAAAATGCATTGGATTCTACCAATAACAGGAATGGTTGTTACTTACGTAGATTGCGTTGTACTTTGGCAACTTTTGTAATGTGCAATATACTTCCTTAAATAAAAATAATTAGAATTAACTTGAAAAATCTCAGCACGCCACTATTCAGTGCCGTTCATGTGAGGGGTGCAGTGGCACATGAGCTCCTGAGTTAGGGGGACCCCAAAATGGCATGTATTATTAAAAAAATGTAAACTTTGTGCCACCCACAAATTATAATTATTTTTATTTCCCTTGTATCTGTAAAAGAAAACGTTTTTTCGCGATGATATAGGTACTGATGAAATTTTAGATGACCCTGTGGCAAATTATAGGATTTTTAGGTTTCAACCCTTGATCCACAATTTGATTTATCAAATCGATTAACGATTTAAATAAGTTCCTGAAATTTTAGAAAAATCCAAAATATTTTATTATTTGGTTAAATAAACTTGCTCTCGTGAGAAATATATTTAAAAATGTTGTGATAAATCTTTGAACTCTCAGTTTTTTTTAATAAGAAATATAGTAGAAGAAAAATCCCTTTTCAAAATCAAACTATTGGATCTGCTTAAATTTATGCTAGAAAACAATTTTAATGAAACTTTTCTCAACATTTGCATTGCATTTAGAATGTATTTAATAATTCCGGTAACTTTGGTCAGTGTAGTTGTAGAGTGTCGTTTAGTAAATGCAAGTTAATTAAAACATACATCATATCCACAATCTAACAAAAGAGACTTAATTCTTTAGCAACACTGTCCATAAAAAAATATAGAAGACGAAATGACAGACTGAAGATGCAATTGAAAAACGAGCTTTCAAGGCCCAAAGTTCAGAAACATAAAAAATATTTTAATTGTTGTGGTTTAGTGGTGTTTTAATAATAACTAAATTTTAGTTATAAACTCATTATGTACTGTGGTTACTATCAACTCGAAATATTGGATATCGAAATAACTCTGTAAGTTATTTATCTTAATTTATTTCAATTATATATAAAGTCTATGACATTTATATAGCAAGCCCCAAAAAAGTTGTTGCGCCCAAGCCCCGATATATCTATAGTTGATCGGCCCTGGATATATTTATATTTGTTAATGATAAATAATTAATTTGCGCAAATTTAGCTACCTTATAGGTGAAGATTTATTAGATTACGAACCCTATTTTACTATACAATTTTTGTGGTATATTAAAAGGTGGAGTTTAATTTATTGTCTCAATCAAGCCTTTATTATTAGCGCTGAACGTTTTTAGCATACATTTTTGTTTGTAGTTCATGAATACTAATTATAAAATCAGTAAAAACAAAATCACATGTTGACAAGACTCGTTGAAGACTCTCAGCACGAAATTAAATTTTACAGAGACATAAAGGAGCTGAATTCCTAAGTATTCGTGTCAATAACTTTCAAAATGACAATCTAATAGTGGAAGATACTTACTGACGAACCTTTGTTTATTGTTGAAAAAGCGGCTGATGGCGAGGCGCCGCGGCACGTATAAGAAATACAATAAAGAATGACACAGCATTATTATACAATCGGTAAAGCTGATGGCTAAGAGTTCGGCCCAACTCATCTTGATCCCTTCTTAAGTGGGTAGCACTAGCATATATTTGTAGCAGCTACAGAGTAATGTATATTTATAAACTTTATTTTGCGTTTTGCATTAAACAAATAAGGATAACAGCCACCTATTCTGTATTTATGTAGGTACTGGTAATTGCATTTGTTTGTTGGTCAATCAAATTTACCGAGACCTGAAATAGGTTCAGGTCTCGGTAATAAATAAAAATTGTGATCTTCTGTTCGTCTTTGTTGGTTCCTCGACGCTTATGTGATTTCATTCGATTTCTATGTGTAGTTTAAACTAAAACATATGTGCAACAAAAATTTTGATGATTGGTAAAAAAATAGCAATAGTTAATTTAAAATTCCATTATGAACTTGAAGTCACTGATTTATTTAACCAATTTTATTACCAATGTTGCTCTTTTAGGGATTTGTAAGTGTGTCATACATTAAAAGCCGATTTAAAAATTCTGTTATGGTCTTTAAATCCCAGAAAGGTACTACATTAAGAACTGTATTTTCAGAACTTAAAATGTCTTCATATTATAGATTGAACGTGAAATGGTACAAATATTTTTATTTATTAAGATAATCCTTAACTTTTAAATTAAATATTGGTTGTTAATAGAACTTTTATTTGTTCGTTAATACGTGCAAAACAATAGATAACAACTAACGACTATGCTTAGATCGAAGTTGCACGTATTAAAAAAATTAAGGTAACAAACTATTATTCAAAACTGCCTTTTCCACATACTAAACAATAGTGAAAGAACTTTTCACTAAATAAATATATTTAAGTAACGCTTACCACTTGAAAATTCATAATTAATAAATTAATAAAACTTATATGTGACGTACTGGTTGTCTATACAACTGATGTAAGAAACTGCAAATAATTAAATTTGGCAACCAGCTACGGGTCTAGAAATAATAAATAACAGTTTATTCACTCAAGTTCTTAAGTAAGTCATTCGTAGCAAATGTTTTAATGGGTATCCACTTTTTCCAGATATCGATTTTCACCCCTTCAGCACTTACATTAACGACATTTTCGCGGGCCGTCTGATAGATTGACAAATAAATATGCGAAGATTGGGTGTAATGGTAGGCTCCCTTGATCTGACAGCAAATACTTATAAGAAAATGAGCTATATTCCCAGAAACAAGGGGTGGAAAGACGCGAACGATCTCCGATTTTTCCGTAGGGCATACAATTTATATTTTATGACATAAAGCAATTAATTTTTGTAAAGTAGGCATTTATAGATTGCATTTTTTAGCGTTTTTATTTAATACCGATAATTCGATCACTCCTGGAATTTGTTAGCGATCTTTACACGGCCTTTAACGTTAGCATTAAATTAAAAATGTTAAATCTCAGGTAAAAATAATAATAAAAAAATGTAAGCGCCATCCAAGTCCATTGTTATCCCTTGGACACGGTGTTCAGAAAGCTAACTGACCGTATTAATCACATTCTAAAGGAAGTCCCAATTGTATTTTAACTCACCGCTTCTCCACCGACTTTTCATAGTCATATTACACGACAGAAATTGTTGCTGCTTTGAAGAAGGTAGATATGAGAAGGCCTTATTGACTGATCACATAAAAATCGATGAAACAAATAATAGTACCTACTAATATTTAACTAACGTGGATAATTAACTTGATCTAGAACAGCAACAGTCAAACAGTTTGAAATGTGTAAGTCTGTCACTGAACACTTTTTTGTTAGAAACCAAAAACCACAGTTTTAGATTAGGAACGGTTCAGGTACGGCGGTACAAAATTCCGTAAAGGGACCGAAGACGAAATATATTATCTGGTCTCCTTTACGACTTGTAAACACCGTCATAACGACTTGTTTTACATCCGTAATGGCTGTCCACAATACAAAAATGCCATAACTGTGTGGTGTTGTCACATAAAATGCTGCACATGCCTATCATCGGTAAGCGAGGGGGTAATTATGTCTTGGCCAGCTGAGGCCGCACTCATCAATGTAACTATTATAGTATGTTAATGTGGTAGACTTTCTGTAAAAATATGCTGCAAATTTGCTGTACAACCTATTAACAATGTTATACTTGCTTGTCCGCCAACCATCGAATAAATAACTTGTTCACGTAACCATTTGTTTAAATAATAAAGTACCCAACTGTCAAATTAATTACAATCCCATATTAAATAGTATTGTTCTTTATTGTTGGAGTTTACAAATATCGTAGCACACAAAACGATTCTATTCCCTAGTAATCTGTTATAAGCCCTCGTAGTTTTTAATCAATTTAATAAACAATGAATTAAAAACATATTTTTTTGACATTAATTGTAGGTATATTAACGAATAGTTTAATAACAAGAAGCGTATTATACAAATTTTCGGTTCCAATAATTAGCAATAAATACATTGGTTATTATAAACAGTGCAGAACGTGTTCTACACACAATATAATAAAAGTTGGTAAAGTTATACAATTAGGGATCGAAGTCGACCGTGTCCTTCACGAGTAGGGTCGCTTAACTACAGATAGTAACTACTTGGGGGTAAAGTAATAAGGTATATAATTTTATTTTGACATCTAAATAAACAATTTATTGTTAGATCATAAATAACGCCGTTAAAAATCTATTGGGTGTTCATTTTGTTTGACCGTAAGACTAATATTTTAGAAGCACTGGGTCGTTAAAATGACCTTTGTAGATCTACATTTTTTTAAATTTCGAGTAGGCAATAGCAAACATAACTCATCTTTTCTAATACTAAAATAAAGAAAAACATCGTAAACGAAAAACCGATGACAAGTAATAGGCTTTCAACATTTTTAATTTGTTGATCGGTTGTCATGGTAGCGACATAAACTACAATGATCAGCCTACTCGATTTTAGTGGTCGTTGTCCAAAACGCATTTTTTTTTAAAATTCGACAATGAATGTAGAAGTAAAATACCATCTTAGATACATCACTGAATTCAGAAAAGAAAACCCTATTTATGTAAATGGGAAAAATTGTGTCCATTAGAAAAAATGAAGTTGGTTGTCATAAAATTAACACGAATCGACCTGGGAAAAATTTGTGATCACCATTAGCTTCGGCTTAAAAAGTTTCTAAAAAATCTAAGACAATATTTTTACACATTTGAAATATTTTATACTCCAAGAGAGTTATAGACGATTTTCGATAATCGTATTTTCCGGTTTTATCTAATTTTCACAGATACCTTTTAAGATATGTACAATTTCTCTTCGGATTATTAATAAGCACCAAATTTAGCAGCTTCAGTTATGATAATAGAGGAGATCCCCATGTTTAAAACACGAATTTCATACATCCTGTATATTTTGTAATAAACGCCAAAGTTCTGCTTCGATTCTTTCAACTATTGAACGCCTAAAAATGGCTCCAGCAAATAAACCGAAACGTCGCCAACGACAAAGCTCGAGCCAGGGCAAGAACTAGAGACAAAGAAACCGGTGCTACACTCCAAAAACATCTTAAAATTACGGCCGCGAAAATTTACCAACACACGCGCACACGCACAAACATATATAAATATATTGATGTATAGGTATGTATATTTACACACACCTATGAGGTAGCACAGTTACAATGTGTTGTATTAAAAAAATCGTTAGACTGTAGTTTTATATTTGGCGTTCATTAATTTATTAATTTTTTAAAATATCGCTAGTATTGCAGTAGTAAGAAAAGGAATGCCCCATTCATTAAATTTATTTTTTAGCGTACACTGAATTTTACAGTCAATGCAAATAGATTACGAAATCCTGTTTAAGAGGTCACTGCACTGGGGCCTTTATCTATTTAATGTTTATTGCAGGTCGGCTTAATTTTCCTGGCCTGCTGGTTTTCAGTGCAAATTATGTTGGAAATGTAAAACAATGAATTTTTCATTTTTGTTCTTTCGGAGGATAAAAAGAACACAATTGTTTACTAAAAGTGGATTATATTGAAGTTGGACGGACGGCTTGTTCGTGGTGCAGTTGGTCGCTGGGAATTTCGGAATCTCAATTTGAATTTAGAATCATCAGATCTAAGACGCTGTAAAAGCCATCAGACTTGGGCGCTTGGGGGCGGTATAGGTCCTGAGGTCGAGGCCGGGCGGTGGCAAGTGACAGGCATGCGGGTCCGCCCTCCGCCAACCTGGAATTAGTTTGCGGCAGCTCAAAAGTCGTACCTGCTTGGATGACTTGGACATATATGTGTGTCTAGTATTCATTACTTCGTTTAGAATCGCTAACCGTAAGATGATATTTACTCTACGGACTAAAAAGGAGGATCGTTAATACTTTTTCTTCGAAATTTCATTAAACCGTTTTGCTTTAAAATTGTTTGCATAATTTTAGACAATGGATATGATATACACATGGGTCATTATTTATAATCTGTTGGTTTATATGCCAAATTAAAATAAATCAACAGAACTAAATCGACTCCGTTGTTTAGCAATCTTTTACGATCGTACTAACAAATATACCTGTCGTAACGTTAAAAATTATCAATATGTTTTGCTTCAAAATTCTTACATTTTAGTTGTAACACAATGAAATAATGTAAACGCGAATAATGGTATTAATTTTGCAAAGTATGATTGGTTTATCTTTAACCTAAGGCAAGCTCTTCAGGTTGCTGGTGTCAATGTAGGTACATTACATAATTTACGCGCGCATTAGAAATCATGATTTACAACAAATACTCAAATATTGCTAATATATAAATATCTCAATTTGTAAATGAAATGTGCATTATATAAAGAGTATAATGACTTATAATTTTTTGTCGATACCAACCAAAAAGTAATAAAAAATTGAGTTTTTAGGGTATTTATTAATCACAATTTAAAAGATATGCGGAATGTCTAAGAAATGCTAGTCTAAGATTCAAAATTTGTGGCATTAAGAAGATGCGTTACTAATCCATACAATGTCAAAAAACTACATTATTAAAATCGACCGTCCCAAATTAAAAAAATGAAACCATTTTGCATTGATGAGTTGGCTTATGTCTCAAAAGTCGGCAATTTCAAAGGTGGCACCTTGGGGCACCTGACTTCAACAGAGGGTGGTCGCCCCCTGGAGTCATCAGCATGCCGCACGGTGACAAACGACAATTTTAACTTGTACCTGTCACCAGACCCCAAATTCCATCTAAAAGCATCATAATAAGGCTAGCGTATAAGCAACAGCAAGATATAACGTTTTATAAACGTCGTATTGTTCGTTTGTTGATACTGTTAACGTTTTTTTAAAGACACGTTTAGTGGCATTAATTAAAAGCAATACAAGTACGAAGAATTTGAATTATTTTATTTTAATTAAAAAAAAAACTTGGATAAGGTTCAAAATTTACAAAAATGTTGAAGCATCACAACAAATATGCAACCGAAAAACAATAGCTTATACTAAACTTTACAACAATTAAATAACAAGTGTATGGTGCCTATAAGTAACTTTTTTAATGACCCATTTTCTATCAAGTTTTGTTAAAACTGTTAAGATTTAAAGCGAAACTAAAATTTCCTATTTATTTAATAGAAACGCACGAATTTAAAATAAAAACTGAACATAAATAAATCAATATTTAATTGTTGAGCCTCGGTCGTACTCTCAGCAGTTAAGGGGAACCAACTATTAGCATCCTATTCAAATTTTGACCATTACAATGTCTTAACTGACTCACTAATAAATAAACACACGCCTAAGTAACGTTTACGATTATTACTTAATTATTGTAATATAAAAACATAAACTGTCAAAAATAAAGTGTTAAACGGACGGTGTCGTTATTAATTAAATAACTTTTTAATCGTGAACTGGTTACCTAAATTTATTTGACGGTGACTGAATTTTATGAAGCTGTAAATTGATTTTGGATCATGTACTACAAAAACGTTCATAAACTGATGGTAGGTTGGAAACTGGGAAGACCTTGCCAAATTTATCCGCAGTTAAGCGTCCCGCAAACGATGCACCCCGCTGAGAACGGTACCGTAAAATCTGTAACATGATTGTCCACCGCAGCTGACAAAATTTATTGCACAAAATTGTTTAAAAATAAGCAAACACTTACTAGAATGTATCTAAAACCGGTCTTTAGGTTGGGGTTTCATTAAAACCTACGGAAATACGTTACCTTGCAACTTTTGTTATTTACACTTAACGATAAGCACATGAAGAGGTCATACGTTATATTAAACAAATATTTACCTTGCCGAGCATATTTTGTCGCGAGCACAAATGTTTATTTATAATTTCAACGCGCCGCCGTTAAAACTGCTACAGTTTATAAAACTTAGTGACGCATAGTTGCTAGCACAACAGCTTTAGTTCATTCTCTATAGGGGCAAGTTCATGCAAAGTTTATAAACGAATAACATGTTTAAGCAGTCGCGACATAAAAAAATTGCAAAAGATTTAACATATAGCAGAACTAATACTTTGGAAGAAATGATAAACTAGACAATTTATTCGAAGAATTACGTACAATAAAATGTTAAACACAATTTTTTAATCTAAAACGAAACATTTTTTCATTGCCTCATTGTATTCCATATTATTAGATGTAGTTTTTTTTTAGATTGCCATCTGTGACTGATGATAGGTACATAATATGAAAATACCGTATAAAAATGGACATCACGTATTTGAAAACAGTGTGGGACATTTTCTTCATCGTGATACGATATATTAGAAATTGCCTCTAATTATAGGTTAGGTTGTCCACCGTCAAATTCCTATAAAAATTGGCTTCACTTTAGGTAAAGCACGACGTGCTTAACTACATCAAAAAAACTCGTTCCGAAACATTACACACGACACGGCTGTATACGAACTTTCAAGATACTTTTTATCTTACACCGTTGATCATATTTTGTGATCGAGCTGTGTCGATTATAAAAATGCGCGTAGGTGGAGTCCAACTTTAGATTATTTCAAATGGATTTATACGCAACAGTTTATGGTATCTATCACTCTTTTAAAAATGTTCCGAGAAGAAAATATTACATCGAATATTAAAATCGTGCAACGTACATTTTTATACGCAAAATGGTGCCAAACAAGTACCAAGTATTTATTTAGAGGTATCGAAATAAATTCAAATTTGCTTACTTTCAATGAAATTTCAACGATATAAAATTTTAAATACAATCATTATGTACCTACATCCCGATATTATTTTTTTAAAGCTAAATATCTCTCACTATTATTATTATCAATAATTTGACAATAAATTATACAAACGAATATTCGAACTAATTAATTCATGTTGGGTAATGTAGATGGCCAAAGTTTTGAGTTTAATGAATACATTTACAATACTTTTTAAAACAATAATAGGTTTAACATTTTACAAGTTACTTTGTAGTCGAGTAGATTATTGTCTGATTTTCGGATATCCGGCACTCCGTTTTACCCATCGATATATTATATTTTTCTATTTCTACATTTTGATTTTGGCGTTTTCCAAGTAACTTTTTATAGAATTTTTATATCTAAACTTAAGTTTTCTATGACCCTGATCATTTTGTTAATCCGAAATCTACTGATTTCACGCCTAAAAATAATTTGTGACGATTGTTATAAAAGCAATCATATTTTATGTTTCTGGCATTCTGGCGTCAGTATTTAAATAAACGCTAAACATGAGATGTATAAGACGAGTATACAAAATCTGATAGGAGTAATTTTTTTACGGTAAGCCAGTTACAGTGATGCCTGCTGTCAAATGTTGATAGTATTTTCTTCCAGGACAATAATGAAAGTGTTCAGAATTATAATTTTTAAACGTTTTCAGGTTTACAAGTAGTTTTTAAAGAACGTATTATTGACAACAGTGTTTCTAGGAATTCCTAAATTAAAAGAATATTCGTTTCTAAATTGTTATTTGTGAAATAAATTTTAATTTTTGTAAAACTCAACAACGTCGTAACAATAAGTAGTTTTGTAGTTTAAGCTCTGAATGACCCTGTACACATTAGGCATATAATAAAACATCCTCGGTATTGTTCCTTCGAAATGAGAGACTATATACTAAAAGGTACTTCATTTTTAATATTCACGGTAATCTCGGCTCAATAACGAATCGGCAATACATTAAACAAAATCCCGGAAGACCAACTCAAGCTGTCGTCAAATACTAAGCAATATTTTCATTTTTAAGGGGGCACCCCAAACATTTTTACCCTTTGTAGAGTATTTATGCGTAACCCTTTATACATATTATACAATGCAAGCTTTTCATTATGTGTATATTATTTATGTCTGGATGGCTGCTTTATCCTGGACCGGGGAGATGCTGCCACCACGTTTACATTGCATGACTCACGCGATTCTGGGTCTCACACAGTTTACAAGGGACCAAGATATTTATTAGGTCAGTTTAATGTAACAATGAATATCAGATATTCATACGTTACCGAACCAAAACAAGAAAAAATACGATTTTGGCATTAAGGACCTATTATATTTCATTTAGTGTTGCAGAAGCTTCTTGAAAGGTTGCGGTTACGGCGCTCAACTTTTATCTTTCTTCTCTCGGAGAGAAGAGTTTTTCTACCTTACACAATCCGAATAACTGCTACAATTTAGAAGGGTTGCGTTTTAATTATCCCTAAACCATTTCACTTAATTTTCACTCGAGCATAACTAAAGAGAATTACAAACGTATTATTCCGTAACAAACAAAATTAACCACAAGAGTTATTTTCAAAAGAAGTCTTTACATTAGCGCTAAGCGAAATTTTAGTTCTCTTCATGCTAGGCTCACTGAAAGCAATTATTGATTATTTAATCGAATAGAGAAAAATTGCACTATTAAAAAAGCTTTATTTAGGTGTTATTTACTTTCAGAAATAATGTATGTTTAAAACATAATTATTTCAATAAATATCTGATTCCACCAAAATTATATTTGGAGAATTTTTGACCGGCACACATACCCATTTGCTGTATTTTTATTTGTTAAATAGTAACAAAGTACTTCTTATTCATTTATTGTTAAATACAATTATCGCATCACATATTTTTTAGGTAATATTATATAAAAATATACCTACCATAACGTAAGAAATATTCCACATTTTACACTAGAGTTTTTTTAGTCATTTATTTTCTTGAGCAATCATGCATGTACAGTGTTCTCCCCAGAATTTATTTTTTGCCGGGCGGACGCAAAAGGTTGCCGGGCGCCCCCCCCCCTCAATGAATTTTCGGTCTTATTATTTTATAATTACATATAATTTTGTATTATTAGTTTTTAAATTTACACAAATATTTTGTTCCAAACAAAATTATTTATTTGTAATAAATATCGCATCTTAAACAATAATATAATACAATTTAATTTAAGGAATTTTAAGAATTTAAAGAAAATTTGTTTAACTAAATAAAAAACAAACTATTCGCTAAAAGAACCTTCGTCCTCTTCAACTTCCTGGTTTGAAACCAAAGTTGTTTTAGATTGCTTTTCATTGTTTTAAGCACTTTCTTGTTTTTTAAAAAAACTAAATAAATTAGTCTGATTTGACTTTAAAGTTATTATTCATGTCTGAAGTATAAAATAAAATTAATGATTAACAGTGTGGTATCTTTATATGTTCAAAACTTATTGATTTAATGGAAATATGACATAATTTTTTTGATTGGAGTTAAAAAAAATTAAAATTTCTGACTGTTTTGCTACACCATTAAAATACGGATTTTAGATAAAATTGCACCTCGCTGTTATTGATTGTCGCAGCGATTCGCAATGATGAGCACTGCACTTTATAATGAGGGTACAAATATATAAAAATGACCAAACGTCTCGATTTTGGCAGAAGAGTAGCTAGTAATCCGTTCGCTATTTTGTGATAATCACTGTTGCTGCTGTTTGGTATGCGACTTAGCACGAACGATAACACCAATGTCGAGTCGACAGATGTCTCCGTTGTTTTACGGTCTTTGTCTCTTCTCGTACGTGTACTAGTTAAACGAAGATATCAGTTTTAGGTTTTATTTACCTTTTTAACTTGTTCTGTGATTTTATTTTGGCATCTATCAGTTTTAACGTTTTATATCTAAGATTTTTTAGATATTAGATTTTATATACGCACTTATTACGAAATTTATCAGCCGGGCGGTTAGAAAAAACAGCCGGGCGGCCCGCCCGGAAGAAAGGGCCTAGGGAGAACACTGCATGTATGTCATCGTCGTTAATAATTTTTTTTTCCAATAGATATTAGAACGTATGTTGCCAAGTGATCTTCATATAAGACACTGCGACACAGACTGTTTACATACTTCGATGTAGAATAACTTCTTTTACAATATACTTGGCTTAATATTTTAATATCTGTGTCGTTATAATTTTTCAACATATTTTAAACAAGCTGGAAAGACTGACTGTCTAATTGATAACTGTTAGTTTACAATAGCCAGTAATCTTATACAGACTGACATAAAATATCTAAAAACTGCATTAAATATAATTTTCGTTGAAGATGTATCATCCTTTATTAGTATCATTTATACAAAAACACTGAACTGCTCTAGTTTTCGCGGTTAGTTTTTGTTAATTACAGTCAATGTGCCGTATCGGTGATGATTAATTACGAATTAATAAATTAGTGTCATATTTCGAGCGTCATGATAGATACGTTTTCGTAACTTATCAGTAAAAATATAACGTACACAGGACGCTTTCTAAACTAACTAAGTGGCCATAATTACAGTAAATTTTAGTTATGCCTGGTAATTATAACTCCTTCGTAACAGGAAGGAATTAATTGGTGTTTGCGACTAACATTTCGTAGTAACCAATGGGAATGTCATAAACAAGTATACAATGTCAATTGTCCTCAAATCATGGAGCCCTTGCGTGACAATTATGACAATAGGTACTTGAACAATTGTATGCTGGCATAGGACCTCATTGGTTGAGGCATAGTACGTGACAAAGGCCGCCAATGGGACAACGTGCGACACAATGACATGTGTATTAAAAGAGCAGTTCCTATTCCCATTGGTTCTTTGTGTTTAAAATACCGGAAAAAGCAGGTAAAATGACAAATTTTGCGAACATACCGACAACTCATATTAATATTCTTTTTAGCGGCATAATAAAATATTTCGGTAAGCTTCAGTGCTAATGTTATCTAATAGTACTTGGAAATGTCTCTTATATACTCCCGAAATTTCTGCAAAATTAAACACGAATGACGTAACCAAAATATGATTGACAGTATAAAGATAAAATATGATATTGCTTGAATAGAAAAAATGCCATTGGAGTATCAGTAAAATGGTTTAGAAAGGTTTTGTAAACGCACCGATCTCATGTAAGCTCATCTATAGGGACAAGGGTCTTAAATCTGTATCAATGGATGTACGCAGCATTATACAGAGTCCATAACCTTTTGTGTAATACAAATTGTGGACGTTTTTGTTCATTGGAGCATATGACAAACTCATACTTTGTATCATATTTCAACAAATTTTAGTTTTCAGGGTAAGTGTACCTACTTATAAAATTTAACAACCGCACTACTTATAATTCATTACTTGCAACATACTTTGGCTAGTTTGTGTGTATAATGTCGGTAAATGGCGTGTGTTGTGGAAAATCACGAACCTATTTAAACTAAAAGAAGAAATAAGAACACCAATACCTTAAAGCCGAAAGACAAACGAGTTGATAGATTTTGCTAATAAAAAATCGCAAATTTTAAAAATTAAGATTTAGCATTCATACAGGTACCTACCTATACAAAAACATAAAACCAGTTGTTTTGTTAAAAATATGAACTATAAAAATTTTCTCAAATTTTTTCAAGAACCTACAGATCTATTACAAGTAGGTAAGTACCTAGGTACTAAATCAAAAATCATGTTGTATTAAATTTGTTCCAAATTGTTTAATATTTGACTCTGATCAGTTAATACAGTCAAATTTCGCTATAACGAATAACGAAATAATGAAATTTCCAGGATGAACAATTATTTTTGCACTCCTGAATGCAATTATTTAACAGTAGTGTTAAAAAAATCTCGTTTTAACGTAAAAGAATCGGTATAGCGACTTTTTCATACACGTAACCTTACGCGAACTTTATAATTATTTAAAGGTGTAGAAAGCATTGACGTTCCAGTAAATGTTTTTTAGCAGTAACATGGTGTTGAAAATATGAACCAAAGAAAAATTTCGGACTCATTAAAAAATAAATTTTCCAATATTTTATATACAATTAATCTATATGTGAAGTTTCATACTTACTTAAATATGTTATTATTCTGTGTCTCGATTAACAAATAAAACACAGTTTATTTGAATGAAAATGTATTTTTATCCAGTTCCATTAAAACGAATATTTAGTAAAACGAAACAATTTCGTAGTAGTATTAGTCTTTATTTGTTCGGAAAATCCACAATAATGATAATACACATATATACAACACAAAATTATATTTACTTAAAAGAGTTTTTAAAGTAAGCGTCATTAAGATATCCACTATCTCCATAATAAGCTTTAAAAATTAGAACATTTCTTAATCTCTTCTTCAAGTAGGTTCCTAGAAGTTCGTTATAACGAGATTTGACTGTAGTAATAATAACTAAAACGCCGTTACTTATAAGTCATCTTGCAGATCTACCACTTGTTGTACTTGTAAACCTAATCTGAGTTTTTTTGCTTATGGCATTTTTCTATAACATGAAAAAAAAAACGAATTTGAATTTTGAAGTTTCTAAATACATTCTGCAATAACTGCTTTAATTTCTAAAGCATATGCTAAAAGGACGATGTGAATTGGATATGTGGTACATTTAAAAGCGTCGCGAAGGAAATATTTTGAAAAAATGTTCACCATGTGCATATATTGCTTCATTATTCTATACTTAAAGTTGTTTGGTTCATGATAATTTGGTACACGATGGTCTCGAACGTGATAAACTATTTGTTTTATAAATCAGAAACTGGCCCCTAACTACCATAAATGTAAATTTTAGGCAGGGATACCAACATCTGTCATGAGATGTGACTATTCCCATGCAATGGGGTCGCATATAATGCACGTATACCCTTTATTTGAGATGTTTTAAGTACACTTGTTAGGAGTGGACTATGCATATATATTGGAAGGCTTTTCTTGCCAATCAAAGGGGGTTATTTAGTAGGTGGAGCATATTAATACCGACAATTTGGTAACTAAAATATGGAGCCGAAACTTTCCCATATTTTTGCATGCAAATTTGCGAATATACGAATGTAAGTCGTGCATTCAAAGTCCAAGTGTCCAAATTTAAGAGGTGCGAATGTGCTTATGCATACAATTCGGTGTTATTTTGGGTTGTAACACGCAGGTTTGGTAAGAAGTGTATTATTTACTGGCAATTTTGGTAAAAATAAGATTAGGCTCGTTGTTTGCATTCCATTGTGTATATGAACACCATCATACACCTTGAGTCGACTTGTTTTCCTTTGACCCAAATTTTATTAGGAGACAATGGACGATAAAGGTCAAAATGCGTATATTTTCTAGTTTTTATTGTGGTATACACATTTAAAACTTCGCCTTTGCGGTGCAATTAGGTAGTGAGAGAGAAGTTGTGAGAAATCTATTTGATGATGAAGATTGTCACAGTTGCTGCTCAATCTGCATACAATACAATGACATACAACGTGTCGTAATGGGAAAGCAGCAGTTCCGCCGAGGAAGCAGTCTTGGCATGCTTCTTGAACAGCATTTCTATTAATGACTTGTTACGTTCCGTTAATTAAAAAGTTCAGCGCTATCTTCTACACTAATCTGATGAAATAAATATACAACTACTAACGTCTTCCATCATAACAGTGTTGCTTCTAATATAAAAGATGGCAGTACTTCACTCGTACAATTTTTTTAATAACAAAATGGACTAATCATATCTCACCTGGACTGGATACATAAAAAGTATGAAAATTACGTTGCGAAATGGGTTCTTATAATTTTTCATGCGCTTTTTATTAATAAGGTACTTCCATATTCTACATACCTACCATATATTTCGGTATAAAATTAGGCTTGCTAAGGTTGAAATATTAACGTAGAAAAAAGTTACTTCGCATAAACGACGGGTACTGTTAACAAACCCATAAAGAAGGCAGTGTCCCGCTCCCTGTTGGTTGTTTTGTGTTTTTACTATGCGCTACGTGTGATTTCTTAAAAACGAAACAGCGCTAGCGATCGCACATCAATATCCAGTTTTGGACAAATTCGCACATAATAAATTCTGTGAGAGTACTTGACTAGATTTAATTATCGAAAGTCTATTATGCATTGACAAGGAGCAAACAATATTACCAGAAGCTAATTATTTGTAAGTAGTATGTTGCTAGGCCAATTTTTTTGAAAGATTTACAGATTCGATAGTTCATATAGATACCTAAACAGAAAAGCTATCGATGTAACAAAAAGTGAATACTAATTCTTATGCACAACATTGTCAGCGATAACATTAGCAGCCATCGTAATTGTAACAGGATACAAGATTTATTAACGAACATAAATTATAACTAAATTACATGCTGGACATTGTGCTAATCTTAAGTAGTGTAATTATTCGGAAATAAATTTATATGATGCTGGTTTCTATACCTACATTACGTCGACGGGCACAAATTTTTTAGATTTTGCATCCAAATTTACATACTCAAAAGCGATGAGGTGAGTCAATCGTTTGATTAAAATGAGCGAAATATCTATAAAAAATACCCTTATTTATTTCATAAAGTTACTTACAAAAAAACTGAACTGATGGTTATATTTTTAAACAAATAAATAATCTTACTAATTTATAGATTAGTTAAGAAGAGCCTATCGAGATATTTAAGATCACTATTGTAACTATAAAAGGGTGATAATAAGGAAGTAATTGTTGATATTAAGTAAACAATAAAAGCTAGCAAGTTAATCACTTTGTAGTAAAATACAAGCCGTATTAAGCATTCATTATAATGACAAAATCACTTATTCTGCGACTTTTAAAAATGAAAATAAATATGTATATGAATAAGCGAATAAAAATGTACACAAATACATGAAAATAAAAATGAATTGCAAGTTGTTTAATGAACCGGACCAACTTTAGTTTAATCGCACTGATGAGCAACAAAATCCGGATAACAATTAGTATTTTAAGAAATGTAATGTCTTACATTCGTTTATAGTGTACACATATATACGATGAAATTGTACAAGTCGAGATCGCAATGATAATTGTAGCTAATTGGTCCTTAACCGTATAATAAAAGTAATATTAATACTCGATGGGGTTCCTTCGAAGTAAAAATGGCATACGTACAGTTGGTTGGATGTGAAATTGGGCCTCAGTTTCCTGCGCTGTGCATGTAAATTGTCTACCACAATGCCATCTGCATAGCTTTCCGTTTCCGCCAACAAACGTGAACATGCAATCGGAACTGGGCTCTCTCAATCAAATTTATCAAGATCGATTTCAACGTCGCCTGGAAATTAGTCCATAGCACCGCCGATATAAGGACGCGTCCGAAACGTGAGACGGGCAATTTTGTACAACTTCAACGTGTAATATTTATTTTTGATAGCATCTCCGAGTCTACAAATCGACACCTTGACAACCCGCAATTAACTTTGGTAATGTTCTGTATTGTTTTATAGATGGAGATGCGTATCGCGATAAGGTAAGGGGACCGAATGTTTGGTCGTCGAAACCACGACCACAAGGGACCGAATTTTAAAATCGGGTGCTATAACGACCGTCAAAAGTAATTTCAACCCTCATTTAAGATAAATGACTTTTTTCTTGTGAACCCATGTAAAAGGTCAGTTAGACAAAGGTTGTTACAAAGTGTTTTTGTTATCTTGTTCATCGGGTGTTCACACCCAGAGTTTGATGGATGAGTTTGTACTATATCTGATGAACGAAACGTTGGTCACGACATGAATTTCATGGAATTTCTTGATATACTATCATCTATATGGTAAGCACGATATTACAAATAAATAAGTATGTTTAAGATCGAGTGATATTGAAAATATCGGCACTACGACCTTAAAATTAAGTCGCGGTCAAGTTAGCGGCACGTCCCAACCAAATCATAAACCTGAACTTCGCAAATATATCCAAAATCAGAAAACACAGTTTACCCTTTTTGTCTCGCTGTTTGGCAGGATGTGGAAAATTCCTGTTAGAAAAATCAAAAATTAAAGTAGAACTTCACGAAACAAATAAAAAGACAGCAGAACCTCTTTACTCGTTATTAATCCGTTCGTGACGGACGGACGAATACCGAATCAGTTTTTTTTCCATAAGAATATAAACTAAAATTGGAATAATCCGTTATTTAACCAGAATGCCTTTACTGACAAGGGAGGGTCACGATACGTTGTCGCTAGAATCTGATCAAGGCTGTGTTTATTGCATCAAGAACAATAAAACTAAATGTTTTGCAGAGTTATACGTGCCACTGGCCATTTCTTTCGGAGAATTGGGGAAAAACTGAAAAGTTGAATAACAAAGGTAAATTTTGCGATCGCGTTGGCCATGATACCGTGAGAGATAAATTCGAAATTCTTCTATTTGCCAATTCGCGCAAACTTTGCAAATAAAATGGTGCATAGTTTTTGAAAAAATCTTAAACGGTTCTGGAGAAAAACGCGAAAAACGAAACCCTTGCATAAGCGCTATGATTTGAGAACTTGTGGCATATCTGTGTAACTGAATATATCTATGCGACTTGCATAGGCGTTTAACATAGGAAATCCGTTTTTACAAGGGCCTCGTTTTTCGCGTTTTTCTCCAGAACCGTTTAAGATTAAAAAAAAAAAAATGCACCATTTTACTTGTAATGAATAAGAATATTGCATTTTTGACTAACATCGGAGCTGTTTGTTTGCCGAAAAAATTTCGCGAATATTGGATTTGGGACTGATGAAAACAGTATTTAGTTTTACATTTATATTGAAATTATAACATATGCAGTAGAAACCGTAACCTAATTTAATTTAAAAAAGCCAGACGTTTATTAACCGAATCATATCGGTTACGGTAAATGATTGAGGATAACAGTGCAACGCTACCACGCGCGAGCACAATTTTTTTTTCACCCGACCCGTTAGTTTCATAGTCAAAGCGATCCGCTAGAAGTGAGCTTAACTCAGTTCGAACTTGTGACATCTTTATTCTTTGCTCGCTCAATTGTATTAGTAGTAGTGGTTGAAATAATACAGTACTTAATAAGTTGAGAGTTAATCGTGTGCTTTTTCCAGTTTCTTTCTTAATAAACACTAAGTGCTCCCACGACTTTGGACAAATTTTGTGACAATAATCACACTTGGAACAACCGATTCGTATTAAAATACGTTTTTGATATTTAACAAAATTGGCAGCTACTTTTTTTTTAACTTTATTTTGTGTTTACAATAAATATTAATAAAAAGTGTAGAAAAGCCATATTTAAAACAATCGTGTTACGCCACGAGCGGTAACCATAAGCTTTTTAATTTGAACTTCAAAAGCAGCCTTAAACTGAATCTTTGCTTGTCTTTAAACCTATAATTGCTTTTTATCCTTGCTGTAGTAATTGCATTGTTTAAATTCTTTGGAGAGTATGTAAGTAAAAAAATATGTTTTTAACAATAATTTTACGACCACACATGTAATATTAACTGTGTATATGTAGATTTATTGTAGAACTAACAGTTACACCAAACGTTACAGCTAAATTTTGTGGAGCATTGGTATTGTGTAGAATATTCGTTCGGGCAGGTACACTCAATGAGGCGGAAAATTAGTTTATAGTAAAAAACAAACATTGTTATTAGCATAGTGCCACTTATTACCCGGCCAGACATGTGCGTTATGTTGTGGAACAGTAAGTTATTCACGTTCCCAGGAATTTTGTCTAGTAGCAAACGCGTGCCACGTTGCTCTACCAAAATATTCAACTCCAAATATTAATAATCTTAAAGAAAGGTCTATAATTAGGAAATCATTGGAACAATATAATTATTTAGCTAACAGAATTCGACAATAAACTATGGTAATTAGGTATTTATATTATCGTTAATTACAAAACATTACTTGTTTTAAGTCATTAATCAGTAAGAAATCCATTTGTGTTTCAAAGCCAGCGGTCCTAAACCATTTTTGTGCCATACACCTTACAAAAAGACGACGAAAACTACAAACTACAAAAAAATATTTTACATGCAATTCGTTTTATCGTAAGAAATTTAAAAAATTATTTGAGTATTATTAATTAAGCCAATTTAAATTGGATTCAGTGGCAACTTTCATTTTTCTTAAAATATAGTTTTTGGAAGTAGGTGCCTAAGATTGTTTCAGTTTTGTTGCAGTAAATAATAAAATTCATAAAATGGCCTGTTTAAATCAATTACAATATTTTATCGAAAACTAATTTCTATTTGGAGATTCTTATACAGGCATTCCTCACTTAACGACAAAGATCCGTTTTAACGACTAGGTCGTTAAGCGAAAAGGTCAATAAGCTAGGAGCTTAATAGTTTTAATTAATTCTGAATAAAGAAAAGGCTAAAGAAAACTTTGTTTTAATTTGCATTTCTTACATATTATAGAGTATAATAAATACAATCAGCAAAAATTGTAAAAGATATCCCAATAGAATTTCATTCATAAATTGCCCTATACTTAGACTGAGAAAGGGGATTTCCTGGGTTGGAAAGCTGGTCGTAAGTCCGAGCGGTCGTTAAGTGAGGAGTGCCTTATTCAATTTATGGAGGCGATTCCTGAACCACTTGTTAAGATCTCCTGTTTACTTACTGTACACATTATACTTTAAAATGCATATACCTACTTGAAGTTGTTATTTGTAAAAATATTTTCTTGGTTTTACAGATATAGGTACTCACAGTTTAGGTGCAAAAATTGATTGTCTTTTTAATTAAAATATACATTTTTTTCAAATTGACAGTAAGTGAAAGTGATGCTGAAATTTTTAAATAATTGGCAGATGCAAAACCGCTCGCAAGAAGATTTATAAGTGCAACTGTGAGAAAATTAATTTTACAGTGAGTATAGTACGTATTGGTATAAATGATTAAAAATACAGCGCTAATAAATTATAATTTCTTGACGTTAGCGTCAGCACAGCGAACTTCGAGTTGTGAAAAATCGAATTTAAAATCGAGCTCTAGTTTTGAAATGTTCCGCATAAACTTTTAAGTTTTCTAAAAACATATAATATTCTATTACACGTAAAAATGGTTTCATACGACCTTCCGTTACATTTTTAAACAGTTGGAAAAGGGTTTAATTTAAATGCATATTTTAAACAGCGAAGATAAGCATTAAATAAAATATTAACCAGACCATGCGTGCTTAAAATCACAGATTCTAAATTAAGATTAAACTGCGTGTAATTAATAATGGACTTGTTAAGGCCTAACAACGTAACGACACTATCAAGATTGCGTATATCATTTATTAATATTTAACGAAATTAATTTCGAGCATAACAAAAGAGAATAAAATATTACCTTTATAGTTTCCTGTGCATATGGCATTTTCTACCTGAAGACCCCTGGGCCAGTCGTGCATCCGAAAAGCCATTGCTTCTTTTATGAACATATTATTATAAATAATTTTTGAATATTACAAAAACTGTGGACAGATCAAGATTTTGTAGACAAAACCGTTTAAAATGTAAAGTGGTTAAGAGAGAGACTGAGGCAAGATGCAAATTCTATTCAGAAGTTTTGGGTCCGTGCAACGTATACTTGCACCCCAAGCAGTTTATTTCAATTTTTTAACAAGTTATATTGTAAAAATCTTATTGTAATAAGAAAACAACTGAGAGCAAGATGAAGTTAACAACGCAAACACGTTTAAACTGGTATTTAAGTAGCAAAAACGTAAAAAGATGAAAACACCTGTAACTTAATAACAAGAATTGCAATACAAACGCACTAGTCCTAAAGTGAAGAATATTCATTCTGGATAAAACATAGACAGTGACATCTAAAAGCATCAAAAAGTGACTACACAAAATGTTGCGGTTTACAAATTATAAGTTTTCATTATTTGTCGTTTAATCGATCATCATTTATTTTAAGTAGATTATTTACTCAAGGTAAGACGTTGGGTTTTGTCGCAAAATTATTAGTACCTAGAGAAAATCATGAAAGCAATTTAAAAAATATATGTAAATCTTGTAAATTCTTCTAAAAAAAATATTAAAGAATAACGTCATTTGCAAAGATTAAATCCTTGTAATTTAATCCAATTCAGAAGTTACAGTAAGCAATGCTAGAAAATGCAAGATTTGATAATTTAGATTTTTCCTAAGTGTATAAAGCGGAAAATAAGTAATTAGTAGCTAGAATTCACAGGCTATTAAACCTTTTTAAAATTTCATAATGTACTTTATCTTACCCTTAACTATATTAAAAATAATGCGGTGCATATACTTAGATACACAGACCGCAACCACAATTATTCATATACATATACATACATACATACACACATACATAGATACATTAAACATATCCTAAATTAAAGTACCTATCTTACCTACACGAAAAGACTATTTCTATTAAATCAAAATTATTTTTCACACCAGCGCCAATATGTGTGTATATTCATTGGCTTCACATCTTAACGTAGAATAGCGTCTACTGGAAGTTAAGAAAATGAAGTACCTTACTTGACTCACAATACGTAATTTTTTTTTGGTGACATTTCGTCACAAATTCCTAAACAATCATACAAATTTTCAACATTATGAAACGGCATTTTCACATTTTAAGTTGATTCCTGACGTCTTACTTTTAGCTAGAAGCTAAGAAATTGCTCATATAGATCAATACTTTTAGTGTTCATAAGTACATATGGTGTGTACAAACTTTTGATTATAACAAAGCTGGAAATAGGTCGTCGAAAAGTATTGGAAGTTGGCTATAAAAATTCCCATAATTTGCGATGTAATGCGTTGTAATGTAAAGTAGTTATCATTTATTCAAGCTATCAATAGAAGATTAATCCATCCTTAGTTTTTTTTTTTTTAATAGCACAATAATAACTGCTGATATGTGCTCGCACATACATACATATGTATAACTTGAAGCAAATAATTATTACCTCTAATATAATTATCTAAATTATTAGGTAGATTGTAACTAAACTAATTACCTATTATCTTCACAAAGTGCAGTTTATAATAAGCCAAGACGAAACAATTAAAATACGCTTTCAATTAAAGTGGCCTCAGATTATCCTGGTTTTTGGTCAAGTATGGAATACAAAAATTTACCAAAGACGTGTACAAGTGCATTGGTACAATTTTCCGCAATGTATATTTATATTTAAGCCACTTTAAATGAAATCACAAGCACACAGATTCCCCGAAGCATAAATATTTAAAATTTTTATAATGCATACATTAGTTATGCTCGGCGACTGTCCTGCATCTTGGTCGCAATAATTAAAGGCCGCATCCGTTATTTAATCTTAATAATTCAGTTCTTCGTTTCAATTGCCATGTATAATTAGAAACTAGGAAAGATGAAAAGAGTAAGACGTACAGGAGATTGTGAAGAAAATTAATTAAATTTCAAACGTTGACTATCGCAAGACCTCGCTTTTGCCTTAAATTAATTCAGAGATTTCCCAGAGATATCTCGAGTGTCGTTAAGGTGGTCACACACCGGATCATATATGTAGATTAGACAAAGAAATTTAAAAGAATAGGTCATTTCAGACCGAACAAAAAAGTCAACAGTCGAATACTATGTACGTACAACAGAACTATTAAACCGCTGGACAGCTACTGTATTATTTACTTATTAAGAAATAATTTATTAGAATATACGAAATACTGTAAGTGGCACTAAGCTTTAAAACAATGATACGTGTTGTATCTGCGATAAAACTTGAGGAACTTAGTGCGCCACTAGAATGAAGTTTTTTGTATTTTTTTTTCTCTATTAGATAAATATTTTATTAGAATCCCATCATCAGTATTAATTTTCAGCTGCATTCAATATTATGAAACGACGAAGTTCATTATTTTTAAACAGGGAAAACAAATATTACTTTGTAATTTTCATAATCCACCTCAAATTATTACGGCCGTTTAAAATGTAAAACAAGCGTTGTACATTACAACACCATAATGACGTAAAACTGCTAAAGTGTCGCAATTTCATAATGCAAACGTCGGGGTCTGCCGTAATGTACACAAATGGCAGCCATGATGCTAGATTTGATAAGTTGGAAACTGGCCATTATATGGAGGGATTATGATCTTCCGACCGAAATAATTAGTCGGCAACCGAACTGCGAATGAGTTCATATTAACCCTTACCGTATGAGGGGCTCCAGTTATGTCAATAACTACGCGGATATTCAGAATTAAGGCAGATTGTGGTGGGACCTCCCCCTAGCTTATGCATTACATGCGTAAAATATGTCAAACTATCGATGGTCACTTAGCACACTGTAAAAATACGTTAATTGGAATGTTTTGCATATCTATCAATAAGAAACAATAAATAAAATGTCGCTAAAACTCTAACAAACGCTTAAACCTTGTTGTTCATTGCATTTACTTCTTTAAAGGCATAACGAGCTAATAAAACAAATTAAAATCGACGCAAATAGTCGATATTTGCGTATTTCTTCACGTGCTGTTTCCGATACAAAGTTTTGGAACTTTTCGATGCCTGCTTTTGCGAACTCAGGTGAAGGTAAAAGTAATCGTTGATAATCAAAAGTGACTTACAGCTACTTAACTTACTATGTAATCTAAAGTATTGTGCCAACGGGTAACCAGACAACTAACTAGTCAATAGAGCTGACTGTTGGCCGAGTCGAATTTAATTAATAAGCGAATAAATACGATAGGGGCCTGGAGTCAACTTGCTCGTCCATAATTTTGTACGCTTAGAAAATTTTACAAGCTAGCCAGCTTTTTTCTGCAAAACTAATGCAACGTCAAACCAATGGTTTTAAACTATATAACGTTGCATAAATGTTGATCTGTGATGAAAGGATTATTCCAATTATACGAATTTTCGTTATTGAATCAAAACAACATCAACACCTCGTGTAAAAACGTAAAATTATAAAATTTTCCATCGGTATATTTTTTCGTATCGTATTGATTTTTCTTTTTAACAATCTATAATTGCGACAGATTCAAAATTTGTGGGGCTGGAACTGTATTGGATTTCGGATTATTTTGAATTTTGGAGTAGACTCCGAAGGTACCCTTTTAGCAAGTTAAATATTGTATTCTTAAAATCAATCACACAATCAACACAGCACGAGCGGAAATATTCGGTTTTCGGAGCTTTTCGGTTTTCGGAATTTTGGTTTAGGGATATTCAACCAGTTATTTTATTATTAAATAATAATGGGTTTAATTATGAGAAAATATTAAATACGCCATTATGGATTTTGAAATCCCAGTTGCTACACCTAGCAAAGCTATAAGTATACGGGAAGCTACCACAGGGTAGCTTTTCACATGTCCTTGTTACCGTCAAACCATTTGATTATTGTATAAATAGCATACATATTTCAAATTAATTGGGATATAGGTATAAACAAAAAAAATATATATATATGGATTTTGTTGTTCTAGATCTGAAGTTAAAAATACAAACCTACAACAGCATGATATTGTTGTTCTGCTACTATTTTGCTGAAAAAGTTTGATATTCATAATATTTGTTTTATTAAACGGATTATAAAAATCACATATCGGTTGCCCTATTTAGGTTCTTCGTGTTGGCAAATGTAAAAATTACACGAAATATCCAAATCAGTATTTTGTATGTGTGAACTAAATATGAATATATAAATAATAAATTTAGCCATTATCGTTCCGAACACTTCGCAGCTTTCGAAGAGTTTTGAATGTACGTCATATAGACAAAACTAGCATTAATGAATAACGGTGGTTTTATTATAACGTAGTATAATAATGTGGCAAAAACAAAAGAATAAAAATTACATTTTTAGATGTTTATAACCTTCGTTTACACTTCAAACAACCTAAATTATTATCATAAGAATAAATTGTGTTTTACTAAACTACAACATACAGGGTGTACCTGTACATACTATACAAGAACAATAGAAAGTAGCAATTTTTTGGCGAGAATAAATTTTTTTAAATACAAATTTTAATGTAAATTTCTTCTAATTATACCACCTAATATTAAGTGTTAGTCTGCATTTTTTATTGAAAAAAAGTATGACTATATTGAGTGGTATAAGCCCACAGTATTCTAATAAAAAATGTAGACTTGTTCAAAAAATAAATATAAATTAGAGAACGATAAAAATTTAGAAATCAATGTTAGAGATTGATTACATTAAACTTATTTTGTAAATTATGAATTAAGAGCTGGTGGAGCTTTCTTTAATTTTAACCAAATATGTAATAGTTTTCAAAGCTTTGAAGTCCGATTCAGAGGCTGCGAAAATATAAATACCTTGCAGAGTTTAACAGTGTACGTTTCCTGCTAAGTGACAAGCTTTGCACATATTTTCTGTCACTTGTCTCCTATCCAATGTTTTCAACATGACATTTGAATACTTATTATGACGTGGCTACGCTGTTCCATGAAAATAATACTCATTTAAAGAGTTTATAATTCTACACTGTTTTGGAGAACATTTAAGTTTTTTTTTTGGTAAGAAAATGCATTTGAAGATATTTATTTTGCAACAATTTTATTTAGTGTAACAAAAACGTCAGTAAAAGCGATTGTTATTTGTTATAATACGCTTTAAAATCTATCCATGAATTTGAGTCTTATACAGCTTTTTATGACAAAATTTTTTAAGCGTATGTTCTATTTTATAAATAAAAATGATGTGCAGATGTAATAGTTCAATTCAAGCGAGTTTAGTTTTTGTTTTTGTGCTAAGATTATATTTAAAACTTGTTATACACGTTATTTATGGCCAAATTAAGAATTATTAGACTAAAAAATGACTTTTAATTTTTAGTGAAAAATGGAAAAAGTACAAAGGCTAGTCTTTGCACTTTTCAAGACAAAAAATCGATTTTCTTTAAACTAAAGCAAATGACTTAAAACTTGTTATACTTGTTATTTATGGCCAAATTAAGGATTATTAGACTTAAAAAATGACTTTTAATTTTTAGTGAAAAATGGAAAAAGTACAAAGGTTATAGTCTTTGCACTTTTCAAGACAAAAAATCGATTTTCTTTAAACTAAAGCAAATGACTTAAAACTTGTTATACTTGTTATTTATGGCCAAATTAAGGATTATTAGACTTAAAAAATGACTTAATTTTTAGTGAAAAATGGAAAAAGTACAAAGGTCTTTGCACTTTTTTCGACAAAAAATCGATTTTCTTTAAACTAAAGCAAATGACTTAAAACTTGTTATACTTGTTATTTATGGCCAAATTAAGGATTATTAGACTTGAAAAATGACTTTTAATTTTTAGTGAAAAATGGAAAAAGTACAAAGGTTATAGTCTTTGCACTTTTCAAGACAAAAAATCGATTTTCTTTAAACTAAAGCAAATGACTTAAAACTTGTTATACTTGTTATTTATGGCCAAATTAAGGATTATTAGACTTAAAAAATGACTTTTAATTTTTAGTGAAAAATGGAAAAAGTACAAAGGCTATAGTCTTTGCACTTTTCAAGACAAAAAATCGATTTTCTTTAAACTAAAGCAAATGACTTAAAACTTGTTATACACATTATTTATGGCCAAATTAAGGATTATTAGACTTAACAAATGACTTAATTTTTAGTGAAAAATGGAAAAAGTACAAAGGCTTATAGTCTTTGCACTTTTCAAGACAAAAAAATTAATTTTCTTTAAACTAAAGCAAATGACTTAACCAATTGAGTCAAAAAGTAGGTATAGTTCAACATCAAAAAGATTTTTTTCTCATTAACCATAATCGAAGTGAACGTATGAAAATTTGAACTCTAATAAAAACCATAAACTTTGCTTAACAAGTGAACATAACTAAGCTAAAACTGGCTTAACAATAATATCAGTCGAGTATTCTCAATCAACACGTTGACAAGCAGTTATCATTATGTCGATTGCAAATTAATAAGCGAAATTTATTTCATTAGCATTTGTTACTTAAGCAGACATATTGTGTTTATTGCAGTAGTTTATTAATAATTTATGGCTAGAAATTGTAAATTATACGGCTGTTTCCCTATCTCCCTCTCTTTCTTAATGTAGTTATTTTACTAACTTAACAAATAGTGTAATGTAAATTAAAATAAACACCGTTTACATGATGTACAACCCATACATTCCAGCCTTGGGGGCAGATCAAGACTGACATTGCATATGGTTACATCCGCTGCAGATGGCGCACGTGTCATTCCGAACGACGTGATGGGTAATAGTACAAAATCTAGATCAATATTACTTTGTTCTAGTGGTGTACATAAATAAAACAATAATTATTTTGACAATTTAATTTTCGAAGAATGATTTTAAATCACGATTGCACGGCGACTTCTTTATTTATTTATTTTTTATCGACGATAAAAATAATTTAGTTGTTTTTAATTAGGATTACATAAACATTTATTATGGCAAATATATGAAAAGTTAATTTAATATACGTAACTTAACAATTATTAGGCAAAATTGGATGGTTTTTTGCCTAACAATAATCAATAAAAATTTAAAAGGATAATATGTTGTATAATTATGTCAATTAATTTATTACTGATTGCTCGCACCAAGATTAGACATGCGCTACAGTGAAACATGTTTTTTATTTGATTAAACGTTACATGAATATTGTAGTGAAACCAAAGGGGAAGCAGGAAGGAACGAAAACTCCGATATTGCGAAGCTCCTGTATGTACAGGATTCTTGGAATTTGATTTTTTGTTAAAGGACACGAAAAGATTGTTTTTCGATTTGTGAAGACCACGTTTTAATCGCGAAAATTTAAAAGTGGAGATTACAATATTTTAATCGTCTTCAGAGTAAAAAGGTAAAAGTGTAATGCATATTTTGATTTTTATCGTTAGCTTCCCTTTTACGCACAGCGTTCTTTCTACTAACCAGATTTTTCCATTCGCTTAACTTGTTATAATTTTAAAGTGTCTTCCTATTTGTTGTGTATTAAACTGAAGTCTTTCTATTTTAATTAGTAAACAACTCAAAAATAGAACAAGGGAGTATTAGAAAACATTTATTTTGTCATACTCTTGAAATAGGTTAATTAATGCTACAAAGTTTTTATACAGTGCAGAGATAGACAACCAGATTTAAAAGAAATTTTCAACGTCGTCTGTAAAGTATGTCCGTGAGATGACAGCGTATGCAAAGACTACAGATTAAATAATTCACAATAACCATAAACAGTGACATTATAGTGTATATCTTGGTATTATAAAAATGACAAAATGGTTATGCAGACACTTCACGGACCATTTACGTGACATATGCATCTATTGCACACTCTCATAAGGACATTTCATCTGTTTTTATTGGGTATGTTGGAAAATTAAATATATTTCACGATACAAACGTGGTACATTGATTAAAGCAAATTCTTCATCAATAATTACTTCACTTAACATTAACATGCAGCATTGTGCAGATATTTTTTTATCTAAGCAGTAAATTTTATAAAGTAGAACCGCAGATGTGATTAAAGATAATTCTGAATTTAATTTAGCTAAGGAGGTGTTAAAAATTATGAACAATAAAAAATATACGCATAAGTCTACATTGGCCCTTAACCTTACAACAAAATATGTACGGTTGAAAACACAATTTTCGATATAATAGAATCACAAATGAAGTTTGTACAATACCGGGTTGCACTGTTATTGCAAATGAAGGTCCTAATAGATAAATCAACAAGTTTTGCCTTGTGCAACAAATTAGCCCAAATGTCAGTCAGGTACAATTCGTATTATGTTGAAAAAATTTTAATATTTGGATTGAATCATTGAAATTTCTAAAGCACACACCTTATGAAATATTTGCGTGTTATATTGCGTGAAGAAAAAACAATATGATTTAAATAAGCCCGATGATAGAGTCGTAATTCGAAATTCCCCTTATTTATAGTCCCTAAGTGCCACACATAAGCATTATTATTCCACAAAAATGACAAAATGTGAATTGAAATGGGGAGAAGGAAGTCTGGTTTGTGTCTGGTTAAGCGTGTAGGGCGAACACTTTAGACTTAACGAAAATTCTTTGTCTTACAGTAATACGCGCGACTTTTGATTACTTGCTACCGTTTTTATCGGATCGGAATTTTGCTGTTTAGCAAAAACCGTACCGTAAAAGTGCAAAATTAGAAGCGCACCATGAAATGTAAACAATGTCAGTCAGTTTACTTGCGGAGAGAGCCCGTTTAAATCGTACACCGTGAATAATTGCAAGTTACACAAAATTAGTTCTCGTCAGATAAAAATACCATAACAGATCTCCTTTATTGAAATGTCAAATTCTCGGAAATTTAAAACACAAGATTATTTAACTGTTATATTCGCGATACGACATGCAGTAATCCAACTATTTACATTGTTTATCTTTTATTTGACCATAAATATTGCGATCGTTTTCTGTTTACATCAATAGGTGTACAAATATGAAACAAGAACAGGTACAAAAACCTTTACGATCTTGAATTTTTGACGTTGATTATAAAAACTTAAATATAGTTTAGGTTCTGATAATTGGGGTTTTAGATAACCGTTGTATGTGTTCCATTAAAAGATGAGCTACAAAATAGTTACTCAAAATTAAATTACACTAACTTCCAATTATTTTATAATAAACAATAAATTAACAACGGTGCAAAAGTAGTATACGATTATTTGTTAAATGAAGTGCAATTTTTTATTTTGAACGACTTAAATAAAATCGCCAATTATTATGTGCAAATAAATATAAAGTAATGTCAGTGTTAAGTTTCGGTTTAGTAAAGCTGATACGATATAAATTTTGGGTTCACGTTATATCCATCCGCACCTCCTTTTAGCTCTTAATGGTTTAAAAATCGTGGAACGCACGCTGTCCTGTTGACGGCTGCATGAATCGCAACTTTAGATGGACATCACCTATCTCTGTATATTACATCTGCCGGAACATCTGCTTCTGTCCTTTGTATTAACCCTTATTCAAGACATCTTAAGGGTGAGTTTTATTTGACGCCACTCGAAACACAAAAGATCATAGACATCTGTATTGGAAATATTAAGCATTTAAAAAACCGAACTTTAAAACCGATAAACTTATTATTTTCACACAAATAGCGTTAAACATACAAAAATTATTATAGAGCCTTTGCAGTAATATTGGTTTACCAATAAGAACTAAAACAATAATATTGGTATAATGTTTTCGATAACAGAAATACAACAATAAGTTGTATTGCTAATGGTGGGGAACATTTTGACATCGAAAATGACATTTTTGATTGATAAATATATTTTTCTGGGTAATATAAGACTACAATTACTCAATTTTATGTTTCACATTCCTAATAAATTTTGCCAATTGGGCCCAGTGTTAAAGCCAAGCTCGAAATTCAAACAGCTTTAATAATTTTTGATGTCTAAAGTTTATATAAAAAATGATTTTTATATTTGGTACAACAGTTTTTACAGAAAACGAATATTTCGACTGACAAATAATTTACACAGCGCGACAAAGCTTTTACAAAATGTTCATAAAGCAGATTCGTCATATTTTTAATTTGCCATTTGCTTATAACTGAGTAAATACATTTTAATACGTTTAGTTCATAACTAATCAATGTGTTGGACCGGCTTGAATATTTAATTAAAAGCTAGCATCAACCTGCTGACGGTTGCTTTGTGCAGGTAAAATTATGGCAAATCAATGGAATATTAAAAAAATGTTATTTCCAATTATCTTATTCAACGCAGCTTAGTTCAGTCAGAGCCTGGTTATCGAAATATGACCTATCATCATACCCAATGGGGAAATAATAACCGCTGACAATTTGTGGTACCGTAAATTTTCGCGACGGCGTGTTTTATTTAGTAAAATTTGGAAGCAAGTGTGCTGACGGCTTTTGTTCCGTACTTTGAACACCCAGTAAGTCAAACGATTCGTATAAAAGACGAATTTCGTCGGATCGAGAACGCATTTGTCCGTCAAGTTGTACTTGATATAAGTGAAGTGTCAATAACATACTGTATCGATTGGTCTTGAGCTTGAGCCCATGTATGAATATAGAGATTCATAATTGATATAATAGCAACCCCTCGAGTAATGAGTCAGTCGGGCAGACGTGGCTGATTCAATATGCCGCGGCCGCGCGTTCGCCTCGCGAAATTATAAAAGTTCGGGGGCTATTCTGTTTATCCACTTTGCTACTCCCTGCGAATCGATTCAATAATGTATTCGTACATGCCTGTGTCCAGCATACAGGATACAGGAGCACGTGTGCCGTAAGGAAGGGGATTTGTTCCTGGATTTTTAAATCGAATTAGCGCGATGTTTATGTTGTTGCAAGATGAAACAGAATTTTAAAATTTTTATTATCAAAATTCTTTTTTGAAGCGGCTGGAAATAACTCTCCGTTAAAATTTAAATCTAATTGAGTTTAAAAGGTAAATTACGAGTTTTTAGCGAAATATTTGTTACCGCCGTTTCCCGATGGCCAGTATTTTCAATCAACAGTTTTTTAATAAAAATCTCCTCCAGGATATAGACAAGAAAATAAACGAAGGGAAACGAATGACGTACAAATATCAAATGGACTGAACATTTTTCCGGTTGAAAAACATTTTCTGAATATAAAAATCGAGGTAAGCTTAATTAAAAATCGCAGTCGCACAAAAAATACACAAATACGACCAACTCGGTAAAACTAATTACAACTTCTAACTTTTGAAACTGTGCTTGAGAGAGCCAGAAGCGGTCACTCCTGACGAGCTTACGAAATGCGGATATACACATGTTGCAACTTTTCCATTATGTGCAACGTAAGCCGTGAAGCGGCAACTAGAAATCCATGTCCATTCGACTATATCATGGAAGTTCCAGTACACAAGTGCTAGCTGGATTCGAGCTGTAGAACCTATTATGGAATTTTCGTTTAATTCGTGTGCATTCAAAGTAGTCACAGCACCGATCCGATATTTTTCAGTTTTACGCTACGTGATGTGAAAATGACGTTGCGACAGCATTTTACATGACAAAGGACTACTTGACAGCCCTGTAAATATGTGAGGAATTATTCATGAAAGCGCGATATGGGGCGCTCCACTGACAGTTGCGGTGGCGCATGGTTACACTTTCAAAGAATGCCGCATGTCGCATAAATATGGATGGTCTGGACTTGATAACCGTTTCATAATAGATGGAGATAGTAACAAACCGCATTACTTCGCTTTTATAATAACACCGGCGAGCTCCACATCACATAGGGGACTCGATGGGCCGCGGGATAAATGTCCTAACAATAATTTTCGATAATGTAATAGGTTCTCGAATTTACAAATTCCGTAAGAGCGTCATAAAGTGTTCGATGCCGTGAGCATAAGCGCGTTAGCATACATTATACAGTGACAGGGCGGCCTTTGTTCCGCGATCGAGACAAGCTAATGTCATCCTGAGGCGTATTCGCTGAAGACAATCCTATTTGCTGTCAAATTGGAGCCAGAATCATCTTAAAACTGCGCACGAGATCGAAACGTCGACTCAAATTGTTTGCAGAGCTATTCTTTTACGACACCGTCACTCCATAAAATATTACTGCAGGACGCGAATATACAACGAGGAGAGAAATTGTGTGTTTGGCACACACACCTTTATTACCGCATGGCTCTGTGGATGGATGAACGAACGGTGTGCGGTGTATTTGTTTTCGAGCTACAACGCACCACGTAATGGGCCTTATTAAATATACACTTTATAAATAAACCAAAAATGACGTGGATGACGGTGCGCTCGCTTCAAACTGCCAAGACAAGGCGTACGTACGTACGTTCTCGATGACACAATACAATTTATGGTCTCATATTCGCCATCGAAGTAGCATTGCGAGTAAACATCGTACAATAACATGTTGCCTTGACGAGCTAAGTGATCACGACTCGCAGGAGGATATGAATCGAATACCAATAATAGTAATAATAACGTACCGATATGACAAACTTACCGAGACCATCGAATGACCTTGGCTAACCTTGATAGTGTCACGTAGTAAGACAAAGGACTTACCTGCAAGAGAAAATAATTATATAGCTTAAGTTGTACAGCAATAGAATCAAGGCTACATCTTACATTCTATCATTAGCTACGATGGATCTCGCGTACATACATTACTCAAAATTTTGACAGGTATCATGACTGGCTCATAAGGCATTGAATTGAATTAAAGCTATGACAACTACTTAATAATTCACATCAGTGGCCAGTACACTGCCAATGGCTATATTTTAATTGTTAATCAACGACGACATTCGTTCCATACAGCGAAAACTCTTAAAGATGCGCTAAAAATATTCTTCAGCAATATCTAGTACCCATGCGATCGATCAAGAATTATTACGGTAAAATTTGTGCTTTTCGTATCTAATGTTAACAGGCGTTAAAATACTCTTCGTACATGTTTTATTACTATGTCAAACTAATTTACTAGATTAGAATGCCTAAAAAATGATATTCATTTTTAATATTGAGAGAAGCCTTTCAAATTACTGTGAAATGAAGTTGAGCCATCAAGACATTCAACAAGTGGATGTCAACGTCAACGACAAAGTGGCCAGATAAAAAACACCCTTTGCGACTATAAAAGACTTACAGAATACGACCCCAATCGGGATAGCTTTTCACTCAGAAGATAAAAAAGAATGGAGCTGCCCTGACAACATGTAAAAGAAAGAAAAGAAAAAACGTGATATAATTGAGAACGGTATAAGCGACAAGGGCTCTTGCTGCCAAAATTGAAAACAAGGTTGATGAAAATTTGACGAAAGTATACAAATATAATTGAGTATACTCTGGGAAACTTATAACAACAGGTAATTTTAAGTAAACGCGTACATTTTTATTTACAAAAACTAGTAAATAACAGAGAAGTTCTCAAATAACGTGTGACGATAATGAAAACTAAAGTGCAAATCGTGAAGAAAAATTAATGCGACTATTCATGATGCGTTTCGGAAAATTATACTTACGGTGGCAACTTTATCATCAAAAATTATGACGGATTAATGTGAAAATAACCTATAATATTATTTGCATATCAGGGTTTAGTTTTCGTAAAATAATTTGTTTGTTATTCAAATTTATTTAACATTACTAACGTCGGTAATTTTAAAAAGCTCCTTTCATATGAAGAAAATTCAGCTGTTTTGTGCAGTCATGTAGTATTATCCAATGCAGATACCTCAGTAAATTCATGATTTAAAATAGATGCAAATATTACAGTTCACTTTAATTCGAACTGTTTTATAAACAATTTCAAAAATGAAACCTTATAGTTTTATGGTTAAATGCATCTTCGAAGGTGTTGTTAGCTTCACGCATATTTTGTTTTGTTGGTAGTCTTTTTATCTGTGACAAGAAAATAATCGATTGGTAATGTGGTGGAGTTGTCATGGTGCATACATATAAGATATAAGTAAATTTAATAACTGTATACTCCAGGGTAAACGATACATTTGAGAAAATAAAAATATAAGTACACCGTAAACGACTAAAAATAATTAAGTTGTTGAAGACAAACATGATTTCGTTTGGTATTTGATTTATTGTTACGAAACAAAATTAACAGAAACTATACCTACCTATGAGAAAGAATAACTCTTATTGATGTTCGCCACAAACAAAGCTCAAACTGATATTAGAATCATTGAATACATTTATATATTAAACCCGTAAAGCGTATGTTATACTGAAAAACCCTTAATATCTTAACTATAAACGGTTAAGTGATGACCTCGAAGCTACGCACTTTTTTTTTGTAGAACTAACAAATATATAAGCTTCTAGACACACAATATTAGCTTCAGCGTTTATATTGTAAAAAATGGTGAGACTATTTTTATGGTACTGTAAACTTGTAAAAACTTAATAACAGTTTTACAATACTTGATTCACAAAATCGGTTGGTTCAAAAACCGAAAATAATTTGTGGATATACTTTACAGCACACTTGATGCCACAACTTGTTCAGTAAACTTGTCAATTGCTATATTATTTTCATTGACGAACAATTTAATCTGAATTGAAATATTACAAATAAAATTGTATTACACAGCAAAAGACATTTTTCCCTTAGGTATTTTTGCGTATTAGCAACGATCGCCGAAAGATTTGAGTTTTTAAAATTTTAGTCGATTTCGGTTTTTGTTTCGTTGAATCACACAAGCCATGGAATTTTCAAACAAAATTACATCTAGTTTAAAATACACTCTTTAAGAGCTCAGTTTTATCTCATTTAAATAACTTTGGATTTTGATTATTTATAGAGAAAGCAATAGTGAACCGTCGAAAAGTGAAACAACTTGTGTTGTATAACTATAATACAATTGGCGTTAAAAAAAATAAATCTTAAATATAAAAACCATTTCATTACTACAAAATATATTTAACAGTTGATTAGTCTTATTTTCCATAAACTCGAAATTAACGTAAAAAAATAATATTAACTGTACCGGTTGATTTAGTTGACTTGAACGTCATTACACAGAGAAAAAAAATGCTTTATAGGGGTTTCATCTTAAAATAACAAAATAATAGGAGTGCGACAGTAAAGCAGAATCACTCGGTATAGTAGGATGTTAATTTACTGAAAAAGATTGCTGATACTTGTTTGATAGTAGAGCTTTGTATGGCTCTGGTAAATACCGGCTCTTAAGAAATAATTAAATGCACAATAAACGATTAAATAAACAATTAAAAATAGAGTCCGATTTTCGATAATTACCTGGCCATAAACAAAACCTTTGTGGCTGCAGTCGGGTCAAGTTAATTTTAAAGCAATGTCAAAACGATCAAGTGGGCTAGCGATGGCAAGCGAATCCATTTGTCATTTGTCCCTTATATAAAATCACAGTATTCTAAGCACGTCAAGTCGCCTATAATTAGTTTTATATTATGTTGCCTGGAGGCGGCGATTCTGAATGCTCCGTTGGTAAAAAATGCCGTGATTGCGTCACTTGCCTGTATAATTACGTTAATTATTATCGGTTACGTAAGATTCTACGAGAGTAATCTTTAATTGAACAGTATTATTATTTCGACGACTTATTGTCTCTTCACTTTGTCTGTAATTGATGTTTTTTTTTTATTTACATGTAAATGGTTAACTATATTTTTCATCAGGGATTTCTAGATTCATTTATAATATTGTAGTTCATACATCTTTTGTTTAATTTGTTTTACTACTTTTCCATATCGCAATGTTTATTTAACGCAAAAAATGTCGAAATTGTTACCTGCAATGGCAATAGTTCCGTTAGTTTTGAGTATATCATATTTTACACGATATTTTTTAATACCTACTTAATTAAACTAATTAATTTACATTACATTATGCATAATTTAAGTTTCGCTTAATGTTCGTACATGGTTTTTGTTTAGTCGTGTAAATATTTTTTCACATAAAACGTACTAACTGGCCAGTAGCGTGCAGAGGGGGGCACCGGTGCGACGGCCCCGGGCATCTGTATCGGGGGCATCTAATCGAAGAGTGAAATAAAAGTTTATCAATTGTCCGATTTCCGGGTTTTATAAGCATTAATTTCTTCTGCTTATAAAAAGAAGAATGATGCCTGGATAATCAACAAGAGATAGTGGACTGACGGTGCAGCAAGAAATTAATAAAATAATGGTGGAGATCTTCGACCGATTAAAAACGGAAATCGAAGACCGCAGTGTTCGCCTTCAAGACCTTAGAGGCAGTTTTTTATTTCTTCTGAATTTGGATTCACCAGTAATTGAAGATGAAAACGAAAGAGAGAGATTTAAAAAGAATGTTCGGATTTCGCAAATTATTATGATTATGGTGTGAAAGCCATTCACTTATATGACGAAGTTATTGATTTTGTAATGCTCCTTCAAGCTGAAGGAAATACAGTTCCTCCTGACCCTAAAGATGCTTTGGACACATTACTACAGTTTAGAAAGGATGCATTGCATATAGATTACTGCTTACCATCGAATTTTCAATCACCGGTTGTGAAAAGTCATTTTCAAAACTAAAATTAATAAAAACACATTTGAGATCTTCCATGTCATAAGAGCGACTGACCAACTTGGCTTTCTTTAAACAGCATTGAAAAAGAATTGCTCACAGATGAAGTAGTTCAAGTGTTCACGTGGCACGAATTTTCGAATTCCATATTTCGACGGATATACACGTTTGTAGGTCTCCAGAACTCGTTTTGACTATTTTCGCGATGACATGATGTGTCCATGTGCGGTGTTGTGTAAACGCAGGACGTTAAAATTGTGTATTTTTGACATTAGTTATCGACAGAGTGTATCGACAAGTGTATTACAAAGCGCGCGCATTTAGTTAATTTTTTAAATATTAAGTAATACCTATATAGGATGTTTAAGATTTAACGTTCACCTAAAATCACGTAAAAACGATAATAAATTAAATATTCTGTTGACTAGTCTATTTTGGGGTTTATGTACAAAATTTCTTTTGAAAATTTTTAAGTTACAAACTGATTTAGAAAATTCAAAATTTTAGTCATAGGGGCACACAATTAAGGAATTGCCCGCGGGCATCACCGAGCCTCAGCACGCCACTGCGACTGGCGACTCATAAGGACCAACCGTTTGTAAACTTCTTGAAAGTAAACAATATGTTATGTAATAATTAAATTTTACTAAGCTTTTCTCGGTTAATTCTAGCTTGCACTTCTAAGATTTGGCATATCATATTCAAGGTGATACAAAGCTATTAGTTATAAACAATTTACCAACACCTGTTATTTTTTCAAATTGAATTCAAATAAATCAGTGTCAAAAAATTAAGGAGTTTAAAAGTACCCATAATTTAAATAATTAAGCAAAACTAAAATTCACAGTATACATTGTTAATTAAACTAAATTAAGATGGCATTTGTGATTTTTATTCGTGTTTTTATAATTTTTGAGTAATATATTTAGCTATGACACTAATAAGACTAACGTCAAGAGAATATACGCAATAAATATTAGTAGCTTAACCATATAATACGTTCTTCTTAATAAATCATAGCTGATATTTTGCTGAGTCGAAATAAGCGCAGAACTAAATTTAAAAGCAGGACAAAATGAGTTTTCATTGATTTGTTGCCGTGGTCTTTTACGAAAATGATATACCGTAAGTTATTTTTTGTTGATTTATGAATATATTCCGTAAAATCGAGAATATTTAAATTATTAAAATATATATTATGTGAGAAATTTAACACATTTGTAAAAATAATAGTAATTTATATGTGTGTCTGGGTAAAAAACTTTGACTTGCACATTTTTATAAAGAGATATAGATTTGTTAATTTGTGTAGGTAACTGTTTTAGCACAATCTACCTAATCTATACAAGTAATTATTAACAGAAATTTGTGTGTAATTAAAGCGTTTGTGGGCAATTTTTGAAAATTTAAGAACGTTCGTAAGTTTTGATTTAAATTTTATGAATGGATGTTTGTCAATATGAAATTAAAATTATTTTGTATTTGTTTGTTACATACGGACTCATAATTGTTAATGTTTATTGTGCTACAATTATCGATTAATCGTAGAAAAAAGTTAGAAATCGTCCGTCGTTTAGTGAGCATTCAGGTCTAAGGTAGGGTAGAAAATGATTGTATTAGACGGACAACAGCTGCGCCCCCCTATAGCGACAGAGAACACCGGCACGACTATACAATAATAACAAAACAATGTCCCATGCAACCCGCCGAGATATTTTAATTAAATAATATTTTCAAACGTTTCAGTTCCGAAATAAAACAAATGTTGCGAGTGGGCGTATTTACCAAAAATACGTCCAATGTATGGAAAACAACTGTAAAGTATTAAACGTAAGAACAGCTTTGGTAAAATTTCATGGCTAGCGATTATGGGACAAAATTATGTGTATTTTATAGGTACCTTTGTGAAATAAAAGTTAAATTACTAGAGAATTAAACATCTTGGGCAAATAAAACGATGTGATGCATTTCATTTTGAAACTGTAGCAACGTAAGTAAGTTTATAACGTGTTTTATTGTTTGTGATCCAGCGAATAAATATCGAAATTGTGATGCTGCAAACTGAAATGTTTTGAAAGCAAATATTTTAGTGCCGTTTAACGTGCAACTAATATTGCATCGCACAAACGTAGGTGGCACGTATATTATTAAATACGGCTGGCTATAGGCAAATCTCCAATAGTTGTTATGTTGTTAATGGACGATTTTGTAAATTATGTTGGCCTACAGCAACGATTTAAATATCTGTGTAAAAACTGAGTTAAAAAAAATTGGGCGACGAGCTGTTTTACACGATCTGCAATTTTATTCAAAAGCAAATATTTTCAGTAAGTTCTGAAAAAAACACAACAAGGTAATAATTGGAAATGTGCGAGCAAATTTAAAACAAATAAGAATAAAATTAAAATAATAATCGGAGTGAAGGGTCCCAAATCAAAGCAAGAGACCGCGCTTATATGATCGCGACCTCAGAGATATAATACGCCACAATTTGGTTTCAACATGTAATGATAGGTTGGCGCACATGTCTCGGGAAGTGTCACGACCGCGGGCGGACTCGCTCTGGCCCCCAAATCCTGCGACCGGCCGCATTATTATGTTAAATTACCGAGCCGTGTTGCTATTTTATCACTTAAAAGTACTATTTCCTTTTACGAGATCAATAATTCCAGCCATTACGTTAAAATTAACAAGTCCGCAGTCCGGAGACAATTAGTACGAGGAAACTGACGGACCTTGTGAGCTACCATCAAAAAAGCACACCAGCAACGGCTACGTTAGGAAGGTGCCAACGCCAAATCGGTTTAATTGCGAGATGTATTTAACGTGTTAAAGATTGCTTTAAGATTATTTGACCTTCGCACGTTCGTAAGAGTACCGTATTAGATAATTTCTGTTGAGATAATAACTTGGACAACGAGATTCACGAAATGGTTTTCAAATTCCAAGTAGCCATTACGAGTACCATAATAATACAAGAACGTCTTAGTCACTCGTGACAGTGGCAACATTTGCGATACCAGACTCGGATTGCAGCGCCCGTGGCTCGTACTTGTCATTGCGAACGCAGGTCATCGCTGCAACCATATCGTGCAACGGTACGGGGAATGCACGCAGTAATCATACATCACACTCCCACAATGCACGGAGCTATTTAGCACTTAAAATTATATGGATAAAGTGTATTTCGTCTCTGACTTGCCTACCTGCGTCGTAAACGTATGAACAATCGATGGGAAATATTACGGCAATTTCCAATACAAACAACAAATAACACTTATTAGATTTTTAATTTCGGAGTAGCTGATCTTATCGGAAAGATTTCATAGTCCATGCGTGTGTATATTATGTACGTACACACAAATAAATCGTCTGCCAAAATAGCGCATCAAATACGAACGTTCGAAGAAGCAATTGTTAGAAAATAATTGGAACGAGATCTATTCCGACCGAGACAATACGAAAATGAGAAGACAGGACATAATGACATTCTTGAATAGATATTGTTGGGTTGACAATGCTTCGTACAAAGAGACGATCATAACTACACGCAGCAACGTCATTAAAAGATGATTGCGGTTGAAAGGCGTCGTGATCGGTTCACATCTCACCTGACAGGCTGACGACATTCTGGTCGTCATGGCCTTCGAAGTATCTGCGCGCGCTAAATAGCTTAAATAAGCCTTTTCTCATCTGGAATGTCACTGAATAAAGAAATACGAATGTCATACACTAAATCATTAAAAAATGCAATTTGGTTTGTTACAATTTGACAACCACAGCGGATCGACGCGACAATGGTATAAGGACACCGGAAAAAGCAGAAAGATGAAAGATGCTTATAAAAGAATAAATGTAATGTATATTCATATAAAGACTTTTTCAAAAATCCTTTATGTGTGTAACCTCACTTCACCGTTGTACACACGGTCGTAGACAATCATAAAAAAATAATTGTCCATTCAAACAAGTTCATTAACCCCTTGACTGTGCTCTACGAACTGGGTTCGGGCGTTGTTTTCGCGCTAATGCCGAGGCTCTACGATTTAAATTTGGGCATTTTTACCGCTTTTGCACCGTTGACCTTGTTCTACAAACTGTTTTCGAGCGGTTTTACCGCGTTTGTGCCGTGCTGTACGATTTGAGGCCTTGTACCCGCGAAAGCAGATAACTTCGGTTGATCGCGCGTTAGCGACGGTTTTATGCACGCGGCAGTATTAAGGCGGCGTAGGCAGATTATTTTTTAACGTGCATTCTGTGTTGAAGCTATAAGTTGGAAAAAGACAAAAAGTAGGTTGGTCTTTGTCACCGACGCCAAAAGTCTTCTTTTTTCTTGACCCAAAAATCTTATGCAGGTAGATTTGGGTAAGTTGGGTTGGCGTGGTTTTTGCGTGTGATTTTTGTAACAAAAAATTTAATTTTTTTGAGGAGCTGATGGAGAACAGCCTAATTGTTGTATTTTTCAACTCACAACTTCATTACAGAAGCAACATAAAAAGAGGTTAGCCTCTGCCGCCGCGACATTGTCAAATGCATAAATCCAGGAATTTAATGTAACGTTCAAGGGGTTAATACCCTTCTGCATTTTTCTATGTGATGTGCTAAATGTTTCCATTGGTACGACAACATGCGTATATGATCTGCACATTTTCTGGTATTATGTTACATGCAAACGCTTGCTGAAGGTGATAATTTTATCCTGACTGAGAAATCGAACAACAAATAACTATACGACGGACAAAAAAAAATATAAATTATTTACACTAGCTTTTAGTGCTTCAAATATAAGTACCTATCTTCAAAAAAATTTAGCCTCCACAATTATTGCTATATATAATAAATTTAACACATCACCTGAGAGTATAATAATCTTCCCACCCGCGAATTGAAGAAGAAATTAAGAAAAGTTCTGATTTCTAAAGCTTAGTATGGAGTAAGCGAATATTTAAATGATGCTTCCTTTATAAAATGTTATATTTAAATTTAAATAAAATTTTTCTGTGTTTTTTCTTTTTATTAACTATGTATATTATTGTAATGTACGTACATTTATTATTGTGACAAGTTCTACACCTTTTTTGTGATATTCAGAACAAATAAAGATTATTATTATTATATTATACCAAATAGTTGATATACTCTAATCATCCAAGATAAGTTTTAAACCGAAAACTTCAGTTATCAGAATCTGCAATAGATGCAATGCAATAGAAATTCATTTGCATGAAAGGATAATGTACTTAATGAACTTTTTGTACTTTGGGAAAAAAAATTGTTTAATTTGGAATGTTATAAAGTTAGTGAATTTCAATAGAAAAAGTTGTTTTACAGCAAATAAATAAATGATACCAACTAATAGATAAATTTGTGTTGTTTTAGACAAGTAAGTAGTTTTGTTAGGGTCTCCTAAAGGTAAAAGGGGGCCCGGGGAAGTTAACATTTGGGGTTCCCTGTGAATGAAAAAATCTGTTTTTTTACGATGATGTTAAAAAACATATTTTGTTGTTCATTTGCAGTTTGCCGTTAAAATGGACATTAAAACAAAACAGAAAAAAAATTGGGATACCCTCGGACTGGGGGCCCGGGGATGCAGCCATTTAAGACCCCCCTCTCTAGTAGGCCCTGGTTTTTGTATCTTTTCGAGAATATCTTAATCGTGTAAAAGCAAACTTTTTTACAATATGTTTTTAATTAATGTAAATATTATAATCAAGCAATATTGTTCGGCGAAATCAGAAAAATGAGTCCTTGGCAACTATCTGACATTCATATGAAATAAAAAGTGTTTATCGAAAAACGGAACCGAATCAACTTGGCAAAAATTCTATAAAACTATTAAACGCATAACAAAAAATTGCCGTAAAGAAATCCTTACGATATTTACAAGTTTCATAAAGTTACAGCAAAAATAACGAAAAGTATTTTTTTCAGTTTTCACGTAAAGGTTGCAGATATCCAAAATGTGTTTTGATATTATTAATAAGCGTACAATTTAGCAGCTTTATCAAATTTAAACGCATGCTGTTTTGGCCTATACGCGATTTTCCAATGTTGGAGCACGAATTTCAATCAGCATGTGTTGGTATTTTTTAGCAACTTTTGATAAAAGTTCCCATAAAGTAGTCGATTTGAGCAGTGAAATACGTAAATGAAATATTTTAGACTGTAACTGAAAGTTGTGGCGACAAAAGCTTTTGCGTAATTTTCTGTAATGGGCTTAAACTGAAAAATGTTTGTTAGAGTTTGCAGCAGAAGACAAGGATCAGAGAAATCAAAGATCCACGCGCTAACTTTGATGGGCACGCTCCCTTTGCTCTTGTACATACAATTATGTTGAAATTTAATCATTCGTATAGCGATTAGTTCACGCTTGGCGATCACAGACCGCGACGCCAGGAATGTCCGCACCAAAGCTGCGATTAACGCAATGTAAATTGTTGACGATTCCGTAACCGAAAAATATGATCAAAGCAAATGTACTTGATTGTTGTAGCAGTGTAGTTGCAACTCATGCGCAACTTTGGCAACACAAGTTATTGAATTATCGGAACATTGTAAATTTCGTGGCAGCTACTATTAAAATTCAATTTCTACATGAGTTAACTTAATTTGTGTTAAAAAAAATTAATAAAAGCGTTTATACCGGTATGTGTGTATATGGAAACTGTTACTCGAAAACGCACTTGTAATATTTCAGAAAACTACAATAATACACGTAATCATGCATGTAATATGAAAAGATAAGTATGCGGTCCTTAGAATCCATTTATATAGGGTTGGAAGTTGAACATTCAAGTTCAAAGGAGACCGCGTACTGGATACAACGTTTACAATGCAACTTTGTGTATTAATATATATTAAATTTTGCACGCTTCGGTTCACTTGTTACTGAAGATATAAATATTGTCCTAAGAACGCTTAAATATTATGAAGATCCAAAGCTTTATATGTGCAATAAATGTTTTGATAATCTTAAAAATTTCATAATAATTTATGTTTATAAAAACTACGGATTTTAAGCTGACAATTTTGCTTAACTTAGATCTATGAACGTATACCACACTGACGTTTAAATGAGATTTGTTGATAAAGATTTTTTTTGTTTTCTACGGCACGCTTAAAAATTTTGTGAAACCTAACCTATTTTAGTTAAACTTGTATTTTTTATTTCTTATTAGTGTAGCACTAAAATTAACTTATGATTACATTATTGAATTCAGAAAAAAAAAATTCTACCAGAATTAGTAAAAAAAAATGGTAGGTGTTAAAAATAATCAAAAATAAAAGTTACATTCTCCATTAAAAAGTACCTTAAGAAAGTACAAATAAAATTGTTCTAATGATTAAGACAAAAAAGTTATGAGAGAAAAAAGAAATTCGACATTTTCATATTTTTTGCTATAACATCTGAAGCACGACGAATTTTGTACTTTTGAAAATTAATTGTGGCTCCTCTCATACTAAGGAATAATTCATCTAAGTTAAACAATTTTGCATCTCTTATAATAAGCGAGATCCCCATGCTGGAAATGTAATCTGAGACACCCTGTATATACAGTCTGCCATTTAGAGTCCTCTATTAAATTTCAGACTAAAGGCATTTACGCAACAATGCTACATTTAAAACCATTTCGGCGACCTTTAAACATTGCCCAAATTATCTGAAATTTTACAGGCACCGGTTTTTTTATAGGTAGAACAAAATTGGGGATAACCCATTAACATTTCAAAAAATGATAATAAGGATCACCCGAATACACCCGGTATATATTTGACTCTAAATAATTATTAGCAAAATAATTTTAGCAATAATATGTAAATAGAGACCTACGTTCCTCATAATCTTAAACAATCACTAGATAGGAGTAAAATTCGCGACTGCTATTTGGAAGATATAAAATATATTTAATTTGCTAAATCGAGCGCACCAAGAATAGCAAGCAAGTAGAAAAACATAAATGATGTAAAACAGTTCCCACTGGGTTGCTTATGATCGGTCTAACATGTCACACCTATAAAACTGAAACATAAACATGGGCGGCGGGCTCGTGCCAGACTCTTGTCATGAACGCTATGTTTGTTTTAATACTAGCAATGGCCCAGTCGAGGTTCCAGGCGGAATACCATCGTTCTACAATCACAAATGTCTCGTGTTGCTGTGTAGCATATTCTATATTGTCTGACAAGTTTAATACAAACCAGGCGTCAACTTGAAATTTTTGGTATCGTATTATCTTCACTAGTAATGAACAAAGATTACATAGGGTGACCCTATGTAGTGACATTCGTTAGTTCGTTATCTATCGCTGCGTGATTCACATGACACGCGGCAAATAATTCTAAACATTTCAGTATTTTTTACAGCTAACCGAAGTGCATCAGTAATGAACGTGTCAACGGCTTCTCGACATTCACAAAGAAGTAATTATACATCTTTTTTTTTTAAATTATTCGTGCGCTATTATAACTTGAAGCTAAATTTTACAGACACAAATCTTTTTGTAATTTTATTTTGAATTGTTAATTACGACAGCGGCTAAAAGTTGTTGCAATGTGAACCCTTTGTAGCTTCTAAGTGACCACTACCTTGAACATTTCGTTTGTTATTCCACGTGATTAATGACTTAAGCCATTAACAATATTGTGTTAATTTTGATATTCTTTCTCGTTTCGGTCATCTTGGCACAGTGGCAAAATCCAGCAGTATTGTTTGCGACGTATATTTCTGGGCCGCCCTGTACATAAAAACAAGCAACGCCTATTGAGACTTTAAATGTTTTTCCTTTTCACAAACGTATTGTATTTACAGAGGAATGTGCTCTATATTGAAAAAAATGCGGCATTGTAATATGATTGGGCCAGTTTCATATCTCGCTTGCAGAAAAAAACAAAAAGAGCAATTTTTTGAACACAAAGCTTAACTAAACACCAGAAATACAAAGCCTTGCTTCCATTTAAAATAGTCCCTCCACTATAAACACGGAATACAAAAGTCAAAACCACGAAATGGCGAAGTGTACTTTTCTCCCGCTTTCTGTTTCATACAAAGACTATTGTTTTACCAATTGCCCTCGCCGTGTTCGTATGCACCGCTAAAGCATCATTCAGAGTTAATATGAACCGGATATTGTAACCGATGTTAACATGTTCTTAATTTTTCATCGTGCACTTGAAGTTGGGTAATGCGAACCATATTAACGCTATTGTGTGACGCGCGTTTTTTGCACATAACTACTTCATTTTTCTCAAGCTGGTCTTACTGGCAATATTAACGATAACACTGATTTAAAGAAACAGCTGAAATAAAGATCTCGAACATGTTATTATTATACATTTTCAAGATTCTATAAAATCTCCAGTTTTTAAAAGTTAAATTAAAAAATTAGTTTAAAAGTCTAATTTTATGTTATACAGTACATTTTATCATTTTAACACGAAAAGGTTTTGAAGTATCTCTGAAATTTAACTTTAGAATAAATGTGTAGTAATAAACAGTAACGATTATGATTACGGTCTTTTGCACTCTATAAAAAATATTAAAACTGTAATGTTTGAAAACCCAATTATGCAAGTAGTTATATTACTTCGGATGCAACAATGTCGTTTGTTTACCGCCACACATATTTTTTTTAAATAATCTCTTGTTGCTTTCCTACATGGTGTACATTGTTGCTTGCAATTGCCTAACAAGCAAACTATTGGTGACCATTTTTTAAGGATGAAATATAGATACCTATGTTTATATAAACAGAACACCTTTTTTAATTTATTTGTGTGCCTTTTTAAATTATCAAAATAAAAAATCTAGAGTAACGTAGGGTTATAGTCGATAGCATAATACAATATACTAGTTGTTTTTTTTTTGCAAAGCGATGACACTTTAACAACGAGGTGTGCTAATCATACGATGTATTTATTTTCCTAAAAGGGACTTTTATCAGATCATGTTCACTGGCACATCGTATAAGATCCAGTTTGCGATTAAAACCACCCCGTAACTAATGCGTATGTGTGGCAAACTAAAAATTACTAAAATGACTATCCAGAGAGCTATGAATGAAATTAAAGAACCCTACATTCGCAAATAAGCACTGTTATTTGCCATTTATGTTACGATAGCGGTTTGGTTAATTGTTACGAGTCTGCGAGGAAGTTTAAATGATATATGGAGGTACACATTTCAGGTATGCAGGCTCAGGTAGGTAGCAGTCAAATTTGGTAGCACTAATTTCTTTACAACATTCAAATGAGCTGAATCAACAATACATCTCTAAAAAGACCTGTTTGTACGTTACGATTTATTACGATAATTGTAATATACAATCGATAAAAAGTACGATTAATGTTCAGGCCAAATTGGTCTTCGACATGTCGCATTTATTATAGCAACCATGTACACAACAGTTTCCCGATGATAAACGTTCTCAATAATTTGGAAATATCTTTTAATATGCAATTCCAATTATTGTTATACAAATACATTTTTTGTGGTTTTGGTTTTGATCAATTGAAAATCGAAACATAGCAGCAACCTAACGCCTTTTTTTACATAAATCGATAACGACTCTTGTCAAATACAAAGATTGCTATAATTTTGTGAAAAATAATAAATATTTTTTTCCGGAAAACGCTGTGTTGGATCAATGTCATAAAAAAATCAGAGTGTCAACAGAAAGACAAACTATTAATTATAGTAGGGATATAGCTGAACATAATCTACAGCAGTTTCAGTAAATATATCATCTGACAAAGCCTAATAAAGATAACACATTACTCCCCTTCTAATGTCAAATTTTAGTACTTGTATTAGAAGTTTAGTAGCTCGACAGTAAACATGGATCATGGAATTAATGTGTAAATCTAGATTAAAACACATATTTGTTCTAAAATTTTATAATTCTCTTACTGCACAAAAACAAGATGTGAAAATTTAAAAAAAAAGTTTGATCTACCCTAAATGTTAGGAGTATTTGCTTTGCAAGTTAAAAATATATACATATTAGTGGTCAATATCAATATATAAATAATTTTTAAAGTTGCACGTAATAAATATTCTCTCTTAACATTCGAAAGTTAAAGGGACCGACTGGAGGTTCATTTGTTTTGAGGAAAACACATTAAAATATAAATTGAAGCAGGTATGGGACACAATGCGTTGTCTAACAGCGGCGGCGCGAGTCAACCTTAGCGGGAATTCAGGGCTAGAGGAGCTAAAGCTCTCCCGCTGTCTGTTACAATACCCTTACGACACTGGCTATTAGTTACCTATTATACATCACAGAGGGATGAAAAGTATCTATCAATCGGTAATTAATAGTTTTTAAACGACTGTTGCAATTTTTTCTCGTATAGGTGTATGTTCGGATATTGCAAATATATATTTAAGTACATTGTATATTGTATCATGGATGTTTAGTGAAACATCAGCTAATTGAAACATTTCCAACAACGCTAGGGACAAGTTGATAATTTAGTTAATGTTAAAAGAACGAAAGTAGAATTGAGTCCAGGCCTATTCAGTTTTGCCCTTTTACATTAGACACCCATGACGAAAAAACATTCATGTTTCACTAGTTCTTTTTAACATCTCTTATGGTTTTGATGTGGAAGAAATAAATCGTAATTCGTGATCAGATTCATTTTAGAGTGTATAAAAAATTCGCTGTAATAAATTTTAGACTCATTGTAACCACTGTTTGCATATTTTTTAAATCGAAGTATTTGCACCTAAATACATCATTACAGTTTATACCTAAATATTAGTAGGTATTGAGTTTTTGCTGTACCTAAAACTTCTTTGTGACATAAGCAGATAACACGATTTTGTAGTAGAATCAAATCGGTGAATTTAAAATGTAAATTGGGATTGTTTTTTTTTTAATGATGCAAGAATACACTGACATTGTTTAAGTGTTTCGGAGAATACCAGAAATAATTGAAAACTAGGTGATTCAGTTAATGGTACTGTTGGTCGATGGCTAACAAACAGCTGTGACGTTGAATTAATTTTCTGTTCGAAAAAGTTGCAAGTAAAAAATTATGTTGTTCTGCAAGTTTCACGCCGTTATATAACAGCTGTGATTTACAGTAATAATAAATTTATAGACCTTTAGGATGAAAACCAATAAAATTCTTCACGCGACTAAGCCTTTTTAAACCACATATATAACAGTGTACAAATAGTGTCGAAATACTAATAGATATAAGAAAGTTAAATTCATATAAATATAGTAGATAATTTATTTTTTGTGTCCAATATTAATGCATATTTAGGCCCGCGTCCACGAGACGACGCCCCATGCTGCGCTCTTATAGATTGATATATAGAGTCAGCGGCAAGCTTTTTAATTGGAAGACATTTTTTATCTTCAAATAATGGTAATAAAAGAGGTGACCCCTACAGGGTGCCCCACGGGTCCCAAACGTATTGTAAAGCAATAATGTTTACTGTTCTTGTATAATTAGTGAAGAATTCAACTTTGACGCTCTTTGTTATGATGTTGATGTTAGATCGGTTTCGTGCAGATTACAAAATAAAGTATAAAAATTTGTGAATGACTCTATTGCACTTATAAAATATTTATCAAGCACCCAGTCCCAGTAACAGAGTTCCATTGGAAAATTTAATTATTTAATGCTGGTTTTTTTGAGATTACAGCGAATATACGACGTCGACTGGGAATAAAATGTAAAATGATGAAGATCATTACGAACGATATCATTCATTAAAACATAGATATTATTGCAAGCTGTTAAACTGCGTATTTATTTAACTAGTTATTTGATTTTAATAATGAAAAGTGACAATCAACAAACCGAAACGAAGGAATTTTTACCAGTTGATAAACTGATTAATACATTTTAAGATAAAAACGAACGTTACAAGAACACATACAAGTTAAATAATATTTAAAAAGGTAAGGTTTAACATTGTGTATGATGTGTTTATTTGCAAGAGAAACTTGCAAAAATGTCATTAGGAGTGTGTGATGGTCTATGCGCCGTGATGTATTTCTTAGCCAACTATGATTGTTTAGAAGTCTATTACACTATTAAATAGATATGTTTGTTAATTAAAGTGAATGATTTCAGAGAAACGAAGAGATAATTGCATGTCAAAGTTGCGCAGACATAGCGTTTCAAATTAATGAACGTTTCGGAATGAATATGGAAAAATAGTGGTTAACAAACTCCTCCGTCTTAAAAAGAAACCAATTAACTAGAAAAAACGGACTAGAAGTGTCGTATCACGAGCACAATACCGCCGAAGACCACTCTCGTTTATAACTTCAATAATGCCCATTGAAAAAATGTCAAAATCGTAATTAAAATACCCTTAACAATAAAACCTATACCATTTCCAAGAAAGGTCAATAAATATCATTACAGAAGATTTTAGAGATAACATTTTTTACACCTCATTCTGTAATTAAAACAAGGTTTTATAACTGGTTTTTCGACTGATTCCCAAAGTGTGGTAGAGCTTCTATATACTATGTTAGATTTTCAACACAATTACTGCAAATAACCTGGAAAAATAACAGGGCAACTGTAATGAAGGGCGTTCCACTATTCTGTATAATAGTGTTTCGATGGCACTATAAAATATGTGGGCAAAAAATGGTCGACCACGAGACGGAATAATTAATGTAATAAAACTAATAAAAAGGATGTCAAAATGTTCAAAGGAAGTCTACGAGCAAATATTTTAACTACAGCTCTTGTTTGATTACCTACGAATAAAAATAAATGACATAGTTATAATTTTATTATATTCAAAGTGAAAGTTGCAATTAAATAAATATACAGCAATAATTAAGTTAAGATATGTAACAAGCATAAACAAAATTTTATTATTGGAAAAAAAAAGATTATTTGATGTATACCTACTTTATTTAGATAAAACGAAACCGATTAGAGCTAGAGAAGTTGCAAAAAGGTATATGACAAACAATGCTGAACCTGTCTATTAAGCTTTTTCAACTTTCAAAATAGCTGTCTACTTCTAGAACAATCGATAACTGTTCGAGACCGGATAAGCTTTTTTTCACAAATATTAATACTTATTAAATAGTATTCTTATGATCTGAATCCTGATGAAAATATCAAATTAGTGGGTTCAATTCAACAGTGTTTTTGAAAGTCATTATGACAATGCAGAATCTCGATTTGTTTTCTAGTAGAATTTTTCCTTTTGGACTCGATTAAATAATGTGCCTTACATTGCCTGTTAAAGTCAACCGAGAGATGCAGCATTAAGTTCTCGATGCTAAAATTAAAATGCGATGTGAAGCGCTTTATGCAACCAGGTGATATGGTTGAAGACTAAGTTTTTTGATGAATTTAACGCACAGAACATAGAACACGAACTTGGTAAACTTAAAATATTCGACGAGTCATAATATTTTTGTAGGTACTTGAATTGAGTTTAAAAACGCAAGTCTGTGATGAAACGTTCAAATCTTGCTGTAATTAAACAAAGTGTAGTGTACATGAATGATTTCGCCGATAGAATACAAAACGAATGGAATCAACACATTGATCAACCAAAGCTGATGTATAAATTGCAAAGAAATGCTATTAGATAATGTATTCCCACATAATCTAATGTTATTGTTGGCAATTGACAAGTAAATAATTGAAAAGGTGTACATAAACCTGTTCAATTGAGTCTTGACATTGAAGTCAAGCTGCAGATTACTTCAGGGCCATTTTTAAGCGGCGTACCACTGAAAAAACACATAGTGTGCTCTTTATGAGAGTACACAATACAGACGTTGTATCAGGTCACATGGTATGTCCCAACAGAATGTATATGACGTCATCTTAAAGTGACAGTCACAAATTGCCACAATTCTTCTTACATATTCCCGACAATAATTAAACATATTTACATGCACGTCCATGTATTAACTCACATCATATTTTATGTTAATATTGTTCTTATTCAATATTTTGAACATGTTCTGCTACCACAGTTTTTGCCTTCGATAAAATATATATGTAGCTAATCACTGTAACCACTTGAGACATAAGTTAAGTTTTATTAAATTACAATAGAGTTTGGATTAAAGAATCGGCATCCGGAATACTTTCCTCGATATGCACATGTGTTTTCAAAATATAATTAAAAATATTTCACCAACCTTTCTCTATAAAACTCCTACAAGAATGTACTTTTATAATTGATAGCACGTTACGGAAAATATATATGTAATTAATAAATAGTGTGCAAAAAATAATAGTATAAAATTGCTTTTAAAAGTATAACGTTATTTGATGAATGTTAGACAACATAAAATTACTAGGTTGCATAGTAAAAATGTTTATAGTGGTCATTAAAAAAAAAACACATTTAAAAAATAATTAAAAGTTCACTAATAGGTTCAGTGTTGTTAGGGAACGATTAAAGGTTTGCTATGTGCAACTGAAACTACCCTAAAGTACATCTAACACATATGATGTAAAGTTGGCACCTCTCAACCCAAATTTATACATTTTTACATATGCACCAATTTTATTTAAACAAATGCTGTATGTAGCATTTAGGTGGAATTTTGATGAAAAATACTAATGGGAACACTAAAGAACAAAGAAAAATATCGCCAGAACATAGGAAATTAAACGATAGGGGAGATCGGGGATGAAAGTAACATTTTTTGTTTTTATTTAATTTCTCATAGAGTATAACAAGTTTTTTACATCCAAATTGATTTAACGATAGATTGGACAATGGTCTTCCTTCCAAGATATTTATTTCATAATGTTTTGTAAAGCATATGTGAGATTTGTTTTTTTTCTGTAGTAAGACAGCTGTTACTTCCAACATCAGCGTTGGGGCTAAAAGTAACAATGAACGGGGTAAGTTGTACCGGCAAAATAATTTACACAGCTCATAAGTAGTGGGTAAATATATTGGTATTCATCAACAAGATTAATGTTTGATTCCAAAATACACATTAGCAAAATGAAAAAATAAACAAAAATTCTTTGGCACAATGCAAAATGATAAGTGAACATTATCAATATTTAAAAATGTGAAACAAAAAAATACAACAAATTGGAAAATTAATCCGACAAGTTTTGTATTTTCTCATCTACAAAGAAAATGACCAATTATGTGCTTATGTGTGTTAGAGTGAACATTGATTGGGGTTGGTTGTAACACTGTTACTTTTGACCCCAAGTGTACACAAAACAAATTGGAGGGAATCCACAATTAACCACGATTCCAACGTCAAATTGTATTGCATCAACCAATACACAAAAAAAATTAGAACATAATAATGTTTGTACTTATTTGTTTCTCTTTTGAGATCGCCTAACAAAAATTAAAGAAACTATAGGCACTGTTACAACCTACCCGTGTTACTTTCATCCCCGGTCTCCCCTACTGCACACGGATGATAAAAAAATTGAATTTGCAATGTAAGCTCCGTTGGGATGATGTGGAAGCACCCAATTTAAATTAATTACTTCAAGAAAAAAAAGAATAAATCGAAATATCGTTAAAACAAGTAAACGAACGAAACTCCACATATTGTCAATTTTTTTAATGGGTTTCGTTGGGTGAAGTTAACTCACCCACATATTTAAATATTAAAATTATACACTCATAAAAAACTATAAAACAAACGAAAATGAAAAAACATCTTCAAACGCAAGTGTAGCACAAATATGTCGAAAAAAGTATAATAGGGGTTTCGTTGGGGTAAAGTTGACGGAACCCATTTTCATATTTCATACTCTTCTTAAACGATAAAACAAAATAAAATTTTGTGTTACAAACGGAAACAAACGAATGCATATGCTAAAATTTGCATATTTGAATAGGGCGGTGCCAAGCTCACAGACGTCTATCACATGGCGCATTTGATACATAAAGCTTTAATGACTAAATGAAAGTTCTGGGAGGTTGTACAACTTTTATTTTTATATCTCCAGATCCATTAAGCGAACTGCAAAACAAAAACAGAAATAGTTATCTGGCGAAAAAGGTATAATTAAAATATGGCGCTAATAAAAAATTCTGGGTCAAAATGAATTATCTTAGTTGGGACAATACATTTTAATTTTAACTTATTTTTAATAATTCAAGGCAACACATAATGTATGTTGGTGGTGCATTTCATTTCATAAGATCCAATCGTGTGTTTTTGTGGCAAAAAACATTGTAGTAATGACTGAAAATTAGTATTTCGGCCAACATACCCATAGGATCAATTTTAATTCCTTGTTTGATTTCATGATTATCAAAGCAAATTTAGATAACGCATATTTATGACTGGGTCTATACCGGCAAAATGCGATACCCACTTGCAGCATCAAGAGTGCTTCTTATTGTGAAAATTTTACTTAGTTTACCCTTTATCTTGATGCGGAAAACCCCCCAAGGACTGCAAGATGTGCTAATTTTTATGTTTCAACCCATTCTGAGCAGAGCTGCCGTTCCAAGGAGACTAATTATAAAATTTATAAGGCTGCTCATGAACATAAATGCTAAGATCTGCTACTACACATTCAAAAAATGTAACACAAACTTTGCTGAATAAAATTACTTTATTATCGTGATATTCTTATTAACGGGGGTGTTTTACTGAGCAACAACTTTAGTAACGGATACCGTAAAAGATAGCTATACGTGTCGACTATGGATATTATGGAGACTGAAATTTGTAAAGAACATTACATTAGCAAAACCAAATGCGTCTATTTTGTTGTTTTGGTATATGTACTATTTTATGATTCAGATTTTTTAAATGCTGTATACGTTAGCACAACGACAAACAATTAATTAGTATCTTATTTGTTGATTTTAATCCTGCAACTGTATTAGAATTGTCAATATTTACATTGGCTTGCGATCAACGACAGCAATATTAATTCTCTCCAAAATTTGAAGAAATCATCATTTAATGTTTCCCACTTACAGGAGATATTCGCTGGGGCTACTAACTTAACGATTTTTATAATTTTCAAACAGGCAGTGTTTTTGAAAACTGATAATCTTAAATTTTTATGCTGTTTTTAAGTAATTGTATTATGCAGGAATAAGGGTTATTAATTATGTAAAAAAAACTGCAGAAAACAACTCCAATTACAATGTTACGGGATAAAAACATAATTGAAGATATTTTCAACAACTGGATTATATTCTCAGAACAGACAATAGGGTATATAAAAGTCAAAGTCTAACATAATATTCTAAAAGTTTCGTTAAGAAAGCTTTCTCAGTATAAGCAAATTCCCTGGGGCAGCTGCATAAAGTTTATGTGAAAGAGTTGTCAGCGCCAATGTACCCGGATGATCGATATGGTCTTCGTTCCGGAATTTAATGCTAAGAAAATGTGGAAAATTTAATAAAATCCATAACTTACTGTGTTTCAACAAATACTTTATCTTATCACCGGAAAAACTGTTTGCTTTATATTAGTAGAAGCATGCAAAGAAAATAAAACAATTTAAACAAAGTTGAGACAATGCTGAGAGGGTAACTATTGGCTGATTATGGCGCTTTTTTTATTAGAAAATTTCTTTAAAGTCTTGCATAATTAGTGCAGGGTAGATCTCCACCTTTGTTTCCTTGGGGATTTTTTTCTAGTTTATCTGTTTATACCTATTCTATTACAGTCTGGGAGCACTCCTAGGTTTTTATTTATTCTATTATAAATATTACAAGATAGTGTAGCAATGTAAAAATTCCATGTTTAAGACAAGAAAAATGTACACTTACAGTCAACAATTTACCTCGGATTAACGAAAATCTCGGTTTATCGGGAGTCTACTGTATTAGCTTTTTTCTGTGATCCGCTGTAATTAAGCTTGGAACTTCTAACTGAATGTCATTGTCATCGTAGTAAATTTTTTTTTATCGATATCTTGTGAAATTCTACGTCGACCTATTCTTAACTCTGGAAGTACGTTAGGAAAAATCATGAGAAGGAACTTTTAAGGTAGTTAAGTAAAATTTATGTTTAAACGTTATTGTAATACGCAGGTACGCAAATTTTTGTGAAGAAATTATGAAAGGATTTAAAACATGTTGTTATACGACCGCGTTGACAACTGAATGGAAACACAAACTAGCTTATCTGATTACGTTGTTATAATAATAAGAATAGTATGGTTTAGTGTCGTCATCAGCTTTACATACTAAACGTTTATTTATTGCCGACGTTAAATGTCTCCTTGACAGTCTGTGTCAATTATAATAAGCATTTATTTATGTCAACAAAGTCTATTTCTAATTTTGAGTTGTAAAAGTAAACTTTATGACCAATGTAACAGTGTGAATAGGCAATAAAAAACAAACGTCGACTTGCTTTCTTGCAGCGAATTTGATCATAAAACCAAGCTCTCCACTGAAATTATTTTTAACATTACCTTAAAAATTACATCGCAAACAATAGGTGATCAGGTTAGCCAGCTATCAATCAATTCTTTGTCTCTGAAGAAAACTTTAAATTATTAGGTGGACGAGTGACGCCCACTGGTATACAGCAGACTGTACAAACGCGACCATCCGGCAGCTCTGTGTGCTTGCTTACCTGAGAGCCTTTACAATTACGGTTTAAAACTGATTAGATGATATTCTCTGCTTTATTATCACCCTAGTAATGATCTCTACAAATGGTCACTTATTAACGCACGCAGTAAAACATTAATAGTCATCAAAGAGCGATAGCAGCTATTTGTAGAACACAATACGTGCACAGGTATACATACGTACAGAGATGTACCGCCTATTTACAGTCCTTCAAGCAAAGTACGTAACTTAAGTAAACCAAACAGTGTCGTTGAAAGCAGGGATGGAAATGTCGGAAGAAACGTAACCGACTTCCGAGTCGGTATTTTTTAAAACCGACTCCGACTCTAGACTCCTTTTTTAATCGATATTTTTAAATCAAGAAACAAATGTTTTCTCTTTACAATTTATTTACATCAAGATTTGTTGTATGTTCGGTTCATTAAGTTGACTCAGGTTTGCGTATTCGTTTTCGAATAAAAAATCGCCAAGTACTTGTTCATTTTTTGTTCCAATCAATATAATAATAATGAGTGAAACTGGCAGGGACATATTAGAAGATGATAAAGAAAAACAAAAGACATAGGATAAGAGAATTTTAAATTGAGCACCTAAATGGCAACTTTTCATTCCTATAATGCGTCGCATATGTAAAAACATTAAAGCCATTAATAATGTTTTATTGCGTTTGCAAATGGAGGTACGGCATTATAAAAGTATTTAATTATATAAATTTGTTATTGCTACTGAAAGACATGAATGTTTGGTGCAGCTCAATAAAGTCAAATGACCGCTAATAAGCTGCAAGAACACGCTGGCAAGCTGGATAGTAAACGAGCTGGCCATTGTCTCAGAAGGAAAATGGATGACCACTGCAATGACTAACGGCCCCTGGCTATTTCACGTCAAAAATATAATGCAGATACCTCTATTTTTCAAGCAATGTTAATTTTAAATTATTGTTTACTTACTTGATGTATATCCCTTTTTATGATTTTGCCTGCATGCATATGTCATGTAAATAATATTGCTGTCGTTCAAGATAAAGACATACATTTAAAGCAAAATGTGCATTCTAAATAGCTGTCTGTAATTGAAATTAGGTACTTAAGCCTAATTTACGTGTAAGTTTATTGCAAAATTATTCTCATACTTAACGATAGAACTGACATTTTTGCGTGATCACTCTGATTTTCACAAAGCAAATTATCCGAATTACAAAGATGAATGGTTCAATTTGGACAACTTACTGCGAATTGCAGGCAGACTGATACTTTGATTACAAAATTGCTTGATTTTAGGTTTGTTAATAAATATAATATTGTTATAAGAGTAATTTATTCAACAACGTAACAATTTAAATTAAGAAAGTGCGTTACTAAATTTTCAAATCAGTTAATTAGTACACAATGCATCAATGCAAAAGATATTTGGGGTGTACCACAATTCAGTTACACCCGGTATATTTTTTACCTGTCTAATATTTTTTGTAAAAAAGATTTAGATTTAACTAACCTAGTAACAGATTAACCGTTGTATACGTCTTTTTTTTAACGCCATTGTGCACAGTTTTTTAGAGTATTTCTTGAAATGAAAGTCTTTGAGCTGTTGTACTCCGCCTACTTTTAAAGAATGGCACGAAGTTAATAATACTTATCTGCGAACAGTCATAAATGTAAATGAAAGATCATTACAAGTAAGACATAACTAAGAAAATAAATAACACAAAAAGCACTCTTAGCACAAATGCAATATTCGTTGAGTATAAATGTAATATGATTTATATGGCACGGTCGCTACTGTTTGCCTGCAGAAGAGTGCAGTATGACATGCTCACCTCTGACCTACGACCTCGGTAAGTCAATCTGTGATTTGTGACATGTTTAACGTGTCAATAACGGCTTGCAATTACTAAGGGTCATCAGGGTTACCATTCAAGTAGCATTTTTACTACACAACTGATAACTTTCGCTTCTAAAAATGTAAAATACCATAGTCTACTATTGTAAACGATGTTAATCAGATTATAATTATACTAATCAAGTGACATTATTGATAGAAGATAATCGTATTGGCATTTCTAACTATTTTGAACAGCACGTTCTATTCATCGAAACAATAGAAAAAGTTTACGTGAGCAATAAAGTACTATGAACATAAAAAAAAAACACGGATAATGCAGCAACAAGTATACCGTTCATTAAAGTACCCGCAAATATTTTATTTTATTTAAGGAATATTATATTAAAAAACGTTTGTACTTGTTTTTATTTTACGCAATAATAAACAGTTTTAGCTAACAAAGAAATTGAAGTACTTTGGATTAATCGTTACTCAATAATATCTATCCACGTGGAAGCCGGAAACAAAAAACTTCGCTTAAACTACCCACTTTTATCGAGAATTGCCAGTACTATGATCATACATACTTCTTAATTGAACGCAATATTATTCGTCTTCCGGTAGATCGACGTTTTGCTGTACTGGCGCTTAATGCGATCGAGTTTTTACAAAAATTTCAAACACAAAAAGCGTGGCTCTATCTTACACTGAAATGTTTGTGTTAATCGTATGCAGTTACCATATTCGCTGTGCATGAAAACCGTGAAAAATTTAACTAAATTCTGTTACATTAGTTAAAAAGAACAAATGCACTGAAGAATTAGTCATGTAGAAGAAATGTATAAAAGGCTATAGGCAATAAAAAATGCAAGCTACAAAAATATAATCAATTAATCTGGAAGCAATAATTGAAATATCAACGACTAATTTTATTGCAATGAACTCGTACGACCTAGATAGATTAAATCTATGTATACTTTTATTATTTAGCATCATGCACCTGCCTACATAACTAAATATTTACGTTTATTTTAATCACACTTGACCAAGTACAATTTAAATGATAAATTGCATTCAAGTTACACATTATCAAGGTTAAAAGTAAATTAGTGTAGTCGTATTAAAATTAGAGAATTTATTTATATTAATTGACGCTTATTGTGGCTATTGTAGCCTATATGGTAGGTGTGTGTTACATCGGATTATCTTTAAAACGTTTCAGCGACGAAAATGATAAAAAGGGAGTACTCTAACGATTAGGTGAATTAATATCAAACATTTTCGCAGAGCTTAATGTTTGATCTGATTTTGGTCATTGCCGGTGTATAAATATGAAGAGGGTTAAAAGCAGTTTTCTGAATCCCAAGAGAATTGTAAATTGACAGCTCAGGGGCAGATACAGATCACAGATCACTCCTGTACCCAAAAGAAGGGTTGATTACAGCTAGACTCGAAAACAAATGCATGCAGCTTCCGTACATATTAGATATTGCTTAAGGTAAAGTCTAGCAAACTGGTAGTCAAAGGACACAAGGTATAACAGCAGGATTTAAGCTCGCAGGACTCGCTCCCAGGGGGCAGAAGGATAGCAGGAAGTTGCCGGGCTAAAAGGCAAGGGTTAAACACTAATACAAACGAACCCCCCAGAATAACAATACCGACTTCCGCTCTATGGCTCTCCCAGGAAAAAGCTGTGAATATTTATCATAATTAACAACTTTTATGATCCAACACAAAAAGAAAAAAGAGTAAGGCGAACAAAAAGTGTGATTAAAATTACTAAAGCGCGCGCTGTTATATTAGAGAAAACGTTTATTACTCGTGCCAGTTTTATTGTACCTCTTTAAAATCACTTGCTTCAGTAAAGATGAAAATATAACAACAAATCAATGTCAATTTTGTATATCATTTGGCATGTGCGATGCGTACCATTTCCATTCAAAACGCTAATAAAAATAACGATATTCGATAAACAATTATTGGCTGGAATTTGGACCTTAAGCAGTTGAAGACAATAAAAACTTGTGTGATATACAGTTACTTATTATACAGAAAAATCGCAATTTAATTTGTTTTCCCTGTTGTATTGAATCATTTCGTGCTAAACAATATACTTAATTATAAAAATATGGACCACAATTATTATCTAAGTACTAAAAAATAGTTTTGCAACACACATGCTTTTTAAGTCAGAAAAACAATCGACTGATTGTAAAAAATAAATTTGAAACCGCAACAGTAACACGATTAGCTATTAAAAAGTTCGTTTTGTAATAATTATATATTATTAAACCCCGCTACATTAACTACGAATAGAATTAATTGAACATCGCGTAGCTTCTTTTTAAAAGAAAGTATCATATCGCGTTTGCTTACCGCGTTTCCGCCTAAACAGAAAGTAATAGGAAATGATCATACTGGATTAACACGATACGTTAAGAGAGAAATGAATTTTAAATGTTTCCTCAAGTATTTTAGTTGCCTGCATGCCCGTGTGCATTAAATGATAATTCAGAATTAGTGTGAAGGGTCCACAAATTAAAATGAATAATTAAGAAATCGTCGATTAGGTAAGCCCTAGAAGCAATTACAAGGGTAAATCTATAAGATGAGCGAACCGAAAATACCGTGGTTGTTGATATAACTCTGCCAATTAAAATTGATGTCTTAATTACAAAGCCAATCAAAACTTTTCTGAGATCACATTACAACCGAAACTTAATTTAATTACAACAATTTAGATTCATTGTGACAAATTGATTAAGTATTATATTTCTCGTCAGTAATTTTACAAAATTTTACAGTTAAGTTATATTACATGTGCTACCGTCGATATAATTGCTATTGTGTTTTTTTTTTCAACTTTAAGGTGAACATTCACACCGTATAAAAAGTGTGAATGTGACTGTTATCGCTCCGAAGAAGCGTGACTATAAATTACGGACATATCCTATTTGAATATATTCAAAATAAATTAAAATGGGCAGCAGAGACGATAATAAATTGGAATTAATTTTTTTCTACTAATTATACAACTACATAATACAAGAGATAATTATTTTACTATCAGGATGTTACATCAGGTTTACAGGCTTCATTTAAGTGGCAATATTTTTGTTCTAACAAAGTTATTTATTTAAATATCTTCAAAATCGGGGCACTTACCCAATAGTGTTGTAGTTTTGGACATTATTCTGTGAAAATAAACGAAAAAGAATTTTTCGCTGCTTCCAAAGACAATAATAATATATTAGCTAATAAATTATTTCCATGTCGCGCACCAAACAGAAGTTAGAAAATTTAATGTGATAATCAATTAATCACATTAGATACTATTATAACAGTAACCGAATGTATCTAAAGATTAAAATATTAAGTAACAATAGTAATTTTTGGACTTTTTAAATAAATTTTCATAAGAACTCAGGTCATATTTAACATGCTTACTCATAACAAACAAACGGTTCAGGAAATAATCCAATGTTCTGTTTGTAAGAAATTTCAAAAATTATCTGAACAAAGCAAAATGTCTTAATCATTTCAATTAAAAAAACAACAACAATAATTATTAAAAAATAACTTATTATAAGTGTACATCCTAAATTAGGTTTTGCTATGCATTTAGGGCTTTTAACAAATCACTTTTAAGATTTTAAATAATTCAAATGGTTGGAATAATTAAGTGATTTATTTATTAAGATACATAATTTCTATCAAATGTCACTTTTTTTACAGGATCTATTTTCAAAGTGTAATACCACTTTCAAAACTCTCGTCTCTTATTAGGTGCAACTTATTTATTATAATATTTATTTAAATAAGGTTACAATTGATGATGGGACGAAAGTCTTGAAACTAGAGATTCAACAAGAGATCATTCAATGAGGGGATTTTTAATTAAACATTAAATAATTTTTTCATTTATGTATATCCAAAAATGTATAGCTACAATATTAGTTTATACAAGTGACGAAATCTTAACCCCCTCAAGGGGGGTGGGGTTGACGTGAATTACAAAGGTACAATTTATTTTGAGAACAGAAAATAAAATCCAATAATTTAAAATAAACAATAGTTGTTTGGTATTAGGCGGGGTTATGCTTTGAATGCATAACGTTAAACGAGCTTAACGATGGGACTAACGCCGTTCAAGTGTAAAATGTTTTTCTATTGTTAAAAAATGGATTTAATAAATACAGAATTTAGATTTACATCGAAGGTATGGAGAGCGGTTAGTTACATTTGTCGACCACAAACTATATAATATAATCAGGATTCAGTGGAGCGATGCCCGCGTCTGGGGCGTCTCGTCGTCTCATTACGGTGTTTACCGATTCGCTGGCGTTTGCTCACTGTCTTTACGGCCCTTAGCATTGATCATATGCCCCCGTCTTTGTCTCTAAGACGGTACACTGTTAAATGTGAGCTTAAATCCATAGATTAAGCACCCTTGTTTGTGTAGCTTAAGCTGTATGCAAACAAATAATCGGTCCAATCACATTACAAGGAGCTACAATGCCTTTTATAAGTAGTTAGTTAGCTAACAAGTTTAGAATGCCTCACTGATAAAATCACAAACGGTTTCCTTATTAAAATTTGCTTACAGAAACGGAATGGCGAATACATCTCTATCTCAGCTGGAAATCCTTTGTTTTCTGTTATATAATTTATAGTAAGTTAATTAGGACAATATTGAATTTTGATTTCGGATCAGCACGATCTTGCAGCATCGATTTTACAACTATCACGAGCCCAACCTGTTGGTTGCTATTGACTTGCACTAAATATTTCAAAAGTAATTGTTTTTGACAATATTGTGATTCTTAAACGGTTTCTTTCAAGCCACAACCATTTATTGTAAGTAAAAAACAAAACGTCGACGTTTCAAGTTGCATAACAAACATTTAACAACAGTGTAGAAGCATATTAATTAATTTAATAGTGCAATTGCAATATCATAGCAAGTGGATGAACTAGAATAATTAAAATTTGTTTAAAAATAAGACTATTTACGTTCCAAAATTGTATTGAAACGCAACAAAAACAATATAAAAATATTTATAAACAACAAAGGGGGGCACATACGTACTGTACAACGATTGTTATGTGATTTACAATTGCGTGATAAAAGTTGTGTACGAAGGAGTTACTGAGTCAATAGATAATTATTATGAATTCCAATTAGTATATTACACAGCTAACGATGCGGTAGTTACTTTAATGTGTATTTAAAGAATACACACATAAAAATAATAGCTTTAGTTCCTTGACGTTATAATGGTGATTCTTTAAAACAAGATGGAGAGTATGTTAAGAAAGGGTCAGCGTTGTCATCTGATAACAGAAATGTAAGTCAAACTCAAAAAGAAATGTTGATATGTCGATATGTCCGCTGGGACAATATTCTTGAGACCTTCAGTATATGATCAAACTCAAAATATATAAATGTACAAGTATATGTATTAAACACGATTGTCAGGAAGTAAGTAACATTATATGGTCTGTATTGTTCGTACTTGTTTGCATATACTCTTTCAAAAGTTCAGTGTAATTTACATAGGGACTGGAAAATAATTTTAATTGCACGAGAGCAATGTTACCACAACACAAGATAGTTATAATTATCCAAAATTTACTGGCCCTGAGGTTGGACTATTAACACGGCCGCAATTAGCGTTTGGGCTCTAACATTTTTCACGCTCATTTTACTCGACTACCAAGGGGCGCCTTCAAGTATTTTTAGTAGGCATACTACATAGGCCAACTTTTATGTATATAATAAAGATTAATTACAACAAAATATATGCATAAGGCTTTGTTTGAACTGCTATCGTATGATGTTAACATGGAACTATATGTGTCGCTGGAAAAATGTAGGATAGCGGCGCATGAAAACGAGATTTTGAAACCATCATTTCATCGTTAGAGTATATTAATGATACAACGTAAGAGACAATGTTCCAACTTAAGGTCTGAAGAAATTCAATCAAATACCAAAAACAGAAAATTGTGCAATATTATAGGTTAGGTATAATTTGTTTCAAATAGTCTTAACCCTAGGATGCACATCACGGGCCTCAGAGGCCCAGCGACCTATTGCTTTCTATGTACCTAATTTTCGATCCACAGCTTTTTTTCTGATTTCCTGTCAGGAATGCTTCACTTAATGCTTTTATATCATGTTTTCTAAAAAATATTGCAAACTAATTTTGACAAACTATTTTAATCATTTTTATCCACACATCAAGGGCTTGAGAAGCCCTTGGCTTAATAACAGCTTATATGACAAGTGAAAACACAGTTTTGGCAAAATTTGTTTGATTTTTCTTTTGGATATGTGAATCTGTTTCCGGTTTTGCTATTGATGGAACTGTGTATGTGGGACGCCAGCCTGGAGAAGCTACACAAAAAATTTTGGATTCGAAATTTTAAAATCACTGTTACGTAGAATTCATAATATTGGCTCCAATCTTACAATATAGACAACTTTTTCACGAGTTTAGAACTTACAAATGCCAATGGCAATTTTTATAATTTAATATATAATTTGGCCCTAAATGCCTTGATAATATTTAATAAGGAACATTCAGATTACACAACGGACGTTACTCATAAAAGAAGAATTTTTTTGAAAGATTTGGCAAAAGAACTGGTAATTTCAAATATGAAAAGGCGATCACAAAATCCTAAATAACAAAAACGTGTGAAGGAGTGCATGAAAAAATTCATTATAATTCCACAAAGCAACGAAAACCAAAATGAGATTCCAAAACGTAGAAGGTGCTTTTGTGCCCATCCACTATTAGCCGAAAAAGTATGTTAGTGTGTGTCAAATGCAAAAACAATGTATGTAGGTAATGAAAATTTGTTAAAAATTTTTCAGTACTAAGTATTATGAAGTGTTCATGTATTCATTAGTAAAAATAAATACTAAATTAATATTAAACATTATTTAAAAAAAAATTATATCTCACTGGGCCTCGCAGGCTTGAGCCGTGTGAAAGTGTAACCTAGTGTTAATACGACATATTTTGACGTGGCAAATTGTTGAATAAAGTATTAATTGGAAAAACAATAGTAAAAGTATGTTTTTATTTGTTACGCTGACGTGTTTGACTTTTTTACTAAACAAATAATTATTCAGGAAACGTTTCTAACATTTTTAAAAATTTTAAATCAATCGCCGAAGAAGGCAATTATGAAACACATGGTCACGTAAAATTAATAATTAAGGAAAATCCCAAAATCATGGAATTTGAAGGTAAAGTACATTACGTCTGAAGAGGGCTGCAAAAAATTCCCAATTAATCTCGAGTTTAAGAATCTTTATATTCCAAAAATTAAATCACATTGTCCATAATCCGAGAGTTAATTAATGCAAAAATAAAGAAGCCGATACTGAGTGTACGTACATAATACAGCCATAAAGGTGCGCTGCCTAATCTATTCCTTATTAAAAATACGAATTTACATTACAGGCTCTGCTAATGCATTTTTAATTACCACCAACTAAATTATCCTTAGACGTTGACTTTCTGATCGTGCTTCTAATTACCACTTATAATTAACATGACGAACTCATGTCCATTTCAATTACACGAAAATTAATAATTTCGCTTTAGAAATATGTATTTGTTTTTCTTTCACAAAGATTATACTTGTTATACCCAACAGTATTCGGTAAACTGTTAATAATAAAGGTTTTCTAAACGCAAGACAACAAAACTACAATTTCGGTGTATTCAAAAAGATTCATTATAATATAGACTTTATATATAATTGGTCCAACCAATTAATGGCGATCTTTATTCTTATTTTAGTATCTACCGTGTAATATCTTAATTGTGTATGAGGCAATTTTTTCATTTTACAATTTAATACATTTTTATATAAATAACTATTGAACATCCACACGTACCAATATCATTATATATTAAAAATGTTGGTCCAAGTACATCAAATTATAGAAAAAAGTTAAATAACTGTGACTCTTACGACTTCCTTGGAAACATTGTTACATATTTTATTGAAAAATTTTCATAATTATTTTATTCATGCTTTTTATACATTAAACACCCTATAGAGACATTATACGAGGCCTGTTCAACTGAAACCAATCTTTTATTAAATCAGTCATAGAAACAAATGCAATAATGCAATTTTGTATTGTTAGTAATGTAGCCAACACATTGACAATTTAAATTGCATTTTGCGTTTACAATTTTTGGCAAGAAAATTGCGTTTCTAGTAGAAAATCCTTCGAAGCAAGATCGGCGTGCGGTCATCCAATGTTTTTGTGCCAAAGGTGAAGTCATTGAGGATTCATATGCAAATGAAGGCTATCTATGGCAATATGTGTATTGCGTATGCAACTGTAAAGGAATGGTGCAGCGTGCAGAAAATTCAAAATTGGACGACATATAACGACGGATATACCGCGGCCAGGTGTAGCACTTACTGCACCAACTGAGGAAATTATGACGTATGAGGAAGGACTCATCAGAGAAGATCATTGAGTATCCATATAGAAATTTCAGAAATTGCCTGTATAGTGCATTCTATTATTCATAAGCTGAGATACAGCAAAGTGTGTTCGCAATGGATTCCTCGTCTTTTGTCTGCGGATCAAAATATTTTTCGCATGGGCTTGTCTCTACAACACCTCATACGGTCCAGCAAAAATGGCGATTACTTTTTTCTCTTCATTGTTGCTGGTAACGACACTTGGTGGCATTACTGCGAACCTTCCAGTAAGCTATCGTCTATGGTCTATGTCTATGATCTATGACTCTATGCTATGCAATGGAAAGATTCAAGTTCACTGGTACCAAAGATGTTCAAGGCACAACCTTCTGAAGGCAAGGTAATGTTGACTTTTTTTCGACCACGGAGGGCCTTTTTTAATGGAATTTAAAAGATGGGATTCAGCTGAACGAGGCTCCTATTAAGAGTAGGTATTCATTCTTTTATGGATAGAAAAGCACTACTGAATAATTGTAATATATCGACCGCGTAAGCCAGTTAAGTTATAACTAAAATTAAAATTTATTCTCGAGCCTGTATAAAGTGTATTATCTTATCAGCTAATAATGTACTAATAACGAATTCAATAAAGGAACTAGGAAGTAACCGACTATTTTACTGTTGACAATTAAAATGAAATCAACTATAAATTAGTGGGAGTTTAAGGGAACACGAGTCGTAACAAAACAATTAGATCATTTAATTAACGATCATTAAAACTTGCGTGACGGGTTTTGGTCTCATGTTCATGAAGTCTCTAGACATTATCAAAGGAAGTCATTCCTCATAGGCGACTAATTGTTAGTTACGGATTTTCTTGCATTTAGAAGCAATATTTAAATGCAGATTCCTATCAAATCTAGCACCAAGAAATGACACGTAACATTCTGTGTTATACATACGTATGCAATAGCGTGCAGTACGGATTATTTATTTTCTATGCAGTTGCACACTCAACCGCACCTAGAACCCACGAAATATGTAATTTTGTTTTATTCAGATGGCGATAATAAACGCGTGTCGTTTTCAGGTTGAATAAACAAGTGGAAAAACGATTTACTCTCATTAGCGGGCCATTGTTAAAAACAAATTTTGCAAATTATACCGGATTTAGTAGTCGTTTCTTTATAATGCGATAGTCTTAACACATTAAAATTTTATGTTTTTACGTGAATACACACAAGTATTGTCAATCAAAAAATAACATCGCAGTTACTACAGTTATGATTTTGTTGTTACATGTTTTAAATTAGCGTTAGTATTAGATGGCCTCGCAATACTTATGCACAAGTTTACTTACAACATAACTGCTTATTTGAAACAAAGGATATTAGCAGCTTCTAAATAATGCAAAAAAGCGACTATATCATTTCGTCCCCACCGGCAACCTAGACACATCAAGGCAAGCCATTTCGGGATATCGAGCTTTCCTTTCGTCGCCGCGGTACGGTCACGTACGGTATTGTCTGGTCAAGCAAAAAATAGACATAGGGTACAGGAGAAACGACGTAATTTAAATTTTTGATAGATATTAATATGTATCTGTATTTTGCATTCGGTGCTTTTTCTGCCTAAAAATTTACTTAGAATAGATTTACATACGATACCGGCAGAGTTTTGCTATTTTCGCAAACTTCTGTCTCTTTAAGTTAGCATTGTTCGGAAAGTTTTCGTTCATTAGTAATTGTTCTAATTCGTCCGGCGCTTCCCGTTTCGCTTTTGCCGATGGTTGATTCGCCGAGAATCTCTTAAATCGAGCTAACTATGGGAGATCCCTTGTAAGAAAGGATAAGTTTAGCGGGAAGTGGAACCGACGAGTGATAAATCAGGAACAGGTAGCCGTCCCGGCGGATCAGGACGCGGAATTGGAGGAGGCCGCAGTCTTGGCCCTCGAGGACTCGGGAGATGGATTGAGTCACTTGCCTGTCATTGTTACTTCTCCCTTAGTAATGGCACCTTCTTAATAATGACTGCGTTCGGTTCATTTTTAAAATTAGCTGTCTTCTATTCATTACCTTACAATAAACAACAGAACCGACAGAAAGTATAAAAATTATAATAGTGCCTTTGGTTCTTCAAACTGATAAAACATACTTGTAAAATGTATTTTTAAAATAAGCCAACAGTTCACTTAAAAGCCCTATATTTTTTAATAATTTTTCATTTAATATCGTCAATGAAATACTTTTTGTATTTAAGCGCTTGGAAAAATCATATTTGTAGTTTTTACAACCGCTTTTTTTTTTACCAACGCCAATCTACAGTACCTACTAATGGGACATTTGTGAAACAACCAGAAACATGTATAACTAACAGAAATCGGTTGAGAAACTGTTAAAACTAACTTCCAATTAACACGACTACTGATAAAGCAAACTCACCAGCAATCAATAAAATAGATTACCCGAAAAATATACTTAATATTTAATTGATTATTGTTCCTGTTTGGCTAAATTAAATTTAGTGAAAACCGTTTAAAGCAAAACCATGGGGGCAGAAATATTTTTTGTCTTAAAGGAATTTCGTGTTAAAAGAAGTATACAAAATACTTGCCAATGTTGTTGATGTGTAACACAAATATTACAGTTATCAATATGGTATCATTATTTTATCGCATAATACTACGTGTAATGAAATGATTGAAATCTTTACATTTGAAGAAAATAATGCATTTCGTCACAAGTGCAGTAGATGCAGGAATACAAAAGAGCGTATAGAGAACCTGTTTTTGTTGCATTCGTAAAAATATTCGAACGACCGATACGGGAAACTTTTAGCGAATATCGATGGGGTAGGCGATCGAGTTGACCGTAGTGTGAAAATATCATAGGCATCGCGTATGCATGAGTACAGTACCCGGCGACTGATGGCCAGCACGTGTGGCGAATGTGAGCAGGCAATATTTATACATAAGAGCATCCGAATCGGACGTAACTTATGATTTCATTCTACTCCTCTATGTTGCTGAATACTTAAGTTTTGCTTTGAACACCGGTCGAATTGTTAAAAAGTGCCAGAAAACATTTCGGATACACTTTTTAGTAAAATTGCACGAACAAAACATTTTTTACAGATTATTATTTCTTCTTTTTTAGTTATATAAAAGGATTAGACTCACAGTTTAGGTTACTACCAGTCAAAAAATTCAAAATTAGAGGCTTTTCTAAAGATATGTATGTTACAAACATAAACACGCAGTTTGCCATCGCCATTGCAATATAACTCAAGGAACAAAAGAATTCAAATGACACAGGAGATAAGTTTAAGAACAAATAGGGTGTTGATTTTTTTTTGTCTTATAATTTTTTATTTCGTCGCCGCAGTTACACAAAATGACTTTTTTAATTATCGTTTTTCGTTAATTTGAGATGCAACTGTGCAATGATCTTAATATCTGAATTGTTTATATGCAGAACAAAATAAGTTTCAAAATATTATTGCCCTGAGGGTCCGAGTACCAATAAACGGGAATTTTTTTCATCATGTACGTAAATGTCACTTTATTTAGTGAACGAACCATTCTATAAATAAGAATTGTTTAACGTCTTGATCAAACGAAGGCACGACAATTGATGGACCGCAGTTGTATTTAATCCTCAGCCATGTGTATGCCCACGGCTGTTTTTACAAGCAATCGCATTTGTCTCCTAATTTTCAATACAAATGTAAAAATTGTTTATAAATCCCAGGGCCTTCTTATTTTTAACATAATGAAAACAATCGCGATTCTGAATTTTATCATCTCTCGACGTTGTGACATTAATTTTCGTTAACGCATCGCAGTCTTAGCAAACACTCTTGAAACTTATTCGCGTTTATTTATGATACAAGGGATAAAGTATAAAGTCTAGCTACGGGTTGTTTGACAGATGACGTCACTTACCAGCGCGACATCAGTGATTGGAAAGTCGTGATAAATGACGGTATTCTCTACGGTTCACTCCCTATCTATCCCCGATATTAGGTTAGTGTCATATAGTTATGAATTAAGTTAGAATGTAGCAGCCAGTGTCCTTCATTTCGGTCCACAAGCACAATAATTACTTCTTTCCGATAATGAAAAAACTCGCTTGTCTGCCTTTTGTCTTTTATACTTTATCACGTCTGTAACTTGCACCGTTTACTTAACAACAATTAAAGTCATGCACTTTTAAATTGTAATATTCTTCTTAAAAATGCCTTTTCTTAATGTAGAATTTTATTTTAATAATTGGTGTCCCACAAATGTTGTAAACCAATATATATAGGGTCATGCAACAAATGATCAATTTCTCAGAAAATTTTATTCTTGATAAATTGGTACAGGGCTAAAACTAATTTAAAGATGAAAAAATCAATAAAAACTCATATTGCACTAGGTTTTAGCAATATTCGCATGAGCAAAGTGCCATTTTTTTAAGTTGCAAAAGGATTTAAAAAAATATTTTGGTAGAAATCGAAAATATGACTTGATAATTGCCAATTTTAATTTTTATAGTAATTTTAGAGATTCGCAAGAATAAAGTTTTTAAATTGCCAAAATATAGGGACATATAAATTTTTATTAAACGTTTCCATCCTGAAATTAGTTTTAGGTTTTAGGCATGCACTAACTTTCGTTAAGAATAAGATTTTCTTGGTAATCGATAATAAAAAACGTTTTCATTAGGTGCAGACTTTTGGAATGTTTACAATGAACTTTTTTTTGTAAAATAAGGGCACTTTACTCTTGCGAATATGTCTAAAATCGTTAAAATCTTATGTCATGTGAATTGAGATCGACCTTTTTTCATTCTGAATTGAGCTTTACACCAAACAACGTTAAATTTTTATTTCGAACAAAATAATCAATGTAACAAAGCCTTAAATTATTTCGGTATAGAAAATATTCTTTACCTCGATGCAAAAGCATTCAAGAAAACAAGAAGTCTTCATTTTAAAAGTCGAATATAAGAGTCATTTAGCAGAACTGGAATTGAAATTTGACAAAAAAGACCATGAAAAGGTAGAGCTTTTTCATTTTTATGTATGTTTTTAAACACACAATTTAAAAACGTTTAAATGGTTTGTTTCAATTTACAAAAAAATAAGTGATAGCTTATTTTATACATTGATTTTGATCAGTTGCACTTAATGGTAAAACAATTGTGAAATTAAATTTGAAAAAAAGGTCGATAGTTGCTTCGACTTTCTATTGTGAATTAGAACAGTTAAATACAAAACGGAACGAGATACATAGCACGCATAATGTTGGAATGCCACTTATATTAAATTTTTTTTACCAGAGAAACTGTAAATAATCAAACTGAAAGCAATTACCCATTTTGTCAACGCGTTAGTTTTAAACAAGCGTGAAATGTAAACACATGCAAAGGTGTCTTGTATACAGAGCGTCGCAAGGCGTCATAAAGCGACTGGCGTCGATGTGTTTACATGCAATGCGAAGCTAACTGCCAGGCCATATGTCGCTTTCCATAAACAAATCGCGACATTCGCGTTTTACCAAAATAATTTACGCGCACGACTGGGATAATCGTGCACAAAAGAAAAACAAACATGTGCTGCACAGAGCACACTCGGTCTTTACTCACTTGTGTACGTATTTATTTACTCGCTGTAATTAATAATAATTAACAAATCTTGTTGCGATAAAATAGATATGTGTTATTAAACAGATACAAATTATTGCTGCCAATTAATAGTTTTCAATATCATTTCGCGTGCCTACAGCATGTAGTATAAAAGCAATAAATAGCAGCAATCAAAGTTATTGAAATGACTATAGAGTTTAGTTTCTTTACTTTTTATATAAGTACAAATTTAGTACTCTGTAGCTACAAGTAAACTAATGTGCTGTATCAGATTCTGAAAACAAAGTGTAATCATTTGTCAACATTACAAAAATAGTGAAAAATAATTATGAATATAGGAGACAAATTATTAGGTTTCGTCCAGCAAGGTTATGTACGATCCGATGAACGTCAGAAGTCGGCGCAGTATCGATATCACGTTTCAGCAGAGTCTGTGTTAGTTTATCGGACGATTAGTCTGCCTTATGTTGTGTTAGTACCGCTCTTTTAAGATGCTTACGTTTGCAATGCTTACATTTTTATAAACACAATAGACACACATGTCATTTACAGTTAGGCATGTCGTTAAATCGTTCCGGCAGCGGCTAACTTGGATTAATAAATTTATTAGTCCATAGTTGAAGCATGTGCATAAACCAGTTCATGTATCAGTACATGAATTAGTACAAAATGCACTGCTGAACAGACGCTACTTTACTTCCATGTCATGTCAGTAATTAACTTATAGAGATTATTTAAGTGTAGCATAGATCGCATCGAAAAAACGTTTAATTCAAAATTATTTAATTTTAACGAAATGTTTGTTGTAAATGTTTAAACAGCAATTATATTTATCATAATTGTTATGGTTTTGCCGTGGTCTAGTTTATGAATTCTCTTATTTGTAAATGATTCATTGCATTAGACAGCCATAATAGAATCGTAAGATGTTCCTTGTTGTGTTATTATGCTCTCCGTGTTTCGTAGAACGGTTGTAATGTTGGCAAACATTCGTTTCGAATATTAGCTCGAAGAACGCATTCTTCTTTAAACAGCATTTGTCTGAGAATGTACCCATGTTCATTAAGACTTACGGCTACTAGTTTGCAAATGTATTCAATAACTACGGCTTTAGTTGCACCCAGATTACTTTATGGCGTTTCAGTTATCAAGTTCGTACTAGAAGCAGTAATAAAGCCCTTACTTTATCTTATTAAATACTTCATTTTGTAAAATACTGAGTCTGAATTAAGATTTATAGTATCAGTTGTACACTGCACTGCCTTGTTAACGAAGGTTTATCACTAAACCAAGACATTTTTGTTTGTTGAATATTACGGCATAAAGATGTCGAAGAACATACTCTTTAACAGCACAATTTTAATAAAAACAACAAACCAGGATAACCTCTGTAGACTAATTCTTTATTAGTGATAAGAAAACTCAATTGCCTTGTAATCTTGCAATTTTCGACACCTAAAATAATTGAAAGTTCAGAATAGGTACCTATATTATTTAACAGTTTAAAAATACGTTTTTGCATTTTAAACAGCCCTTAATCGTAGAGAGCAAACTAAACTTAACTAAAATGAAACGAAATTCATCATGATTTATGTAATTATTTTAGGATACTAATAGTTTTTTTAAATTTTTAAATGGCTACAATTGAAATTCTACACTTTATTGTTATGGTACAAAATTTGTTTACCTCTTGTATACCGGGGGATTCGTTTTGATTGTCGCACCCATAACTTTGTCATTTTAAGAGAAAATTCTAATAACCTTTATATTTTTGTAAATCGCAGGAAGTTTTCTAACAAATGATGTTAAATGTTTTTTCTACGATGAAATATATCAGACTGGCGATAGTCAATTTTATTAAACATTACATAGTATACTTTCTATTAATTGTAAAAAAACAATTTAATGCTAAATCCGATAGAGCAAAGGTACGCACCACCAGTGGTACTTTGGAAAGAAGTATATGGTACGCGAAATATCGTGTATTTGATACGTTATGCTAGATTGTTCATTCGTTACAACTAAATATGTTGCGGGAGAGCTATTTTTGTATTGGGGTTGTATTGGGGTTGTATTCGAGTTTAGTTATTATTTTTCACAAAATCTTAGCAATGGTTGTATTTGACTAGACAAAACATGATCAAATCTTAACAGGTAACTTAACCTTTTTTAGTAATAATAAGCTTTAAAAAATGGCAATGTATTAATATTAAAGTAATAAAAAAAAAATATTGTTTAACATAATCAAAGTGTAATTCACCATCTGCCTCCCAATACAGTTGTTTTCTGTCTGTAACCCCTTGAAGAAGCAATTCGACTGGAAGTCCATTTTCAATTTAATGCACACAAAATAATAATTTTTAATCGAAATATAACATAACTTATAAACTACAGAGTTTGTGTTTTGTAGTGTACTAACAAGGGAGGGTCACGATACGTTGTCGCTAGAATTAAGGCTGTTGCATCAAGGACATCAAAACTAAATGTTTTCCAGAGTTATACGTGCCACTGGCCATTTTCTTCGGCAAAATAGGGGAAAAACTAACAAAAATGGTATAAAAAGGTTATTTTTGCGATCGCATTGGCCATGAAACCGTCAGAGACAAAATTGAAATTCTCCTATTTATCAATGCGCGCATCCTTCGCAAGTAAAATGGTGCAAAGTTTTTGAAAAAATCTTTAACGGTTCCGGAGAAAAACGTCAAAAACGAAACTCCTGCATAAGCGCTATGATTTGAGTAGTCATATATCTGTATATCTATGCGACTTGCAAAGGCGTTTAACATTGGGAAAACCGTTTTTACAAACGCCTAGTTTTTCGCGTTTTTCTCCGGAACAGTTCAGGATTTTTTCAAAAACTTTGCACCATTTTACTTGCAAAGGATGCGCGCATAGGTAAATAGAAAAATTAAGATTTTGTCTCTGACGGTTTCATAGCCAACGCGATCGCAAAAAATACTTTTATTATTCAGCTTTTCGGTGTTCCCCCTATTGCGCCGAAGGAAATGGCCAGTGGCACGTATAACTCTGCAAAACATTTAGTTTTGATGTTCTTGATGCAATAACACAGCCTTAATCAAATTCTAGCGACAACGTATCGTGACTTTCCCTGGTAAGTAAGTTAAAAAAAAAAGTTAGATATATTTCTGTGTTAAAAAACATTTTAATGTTACCTTAAATAAAATTTTCTGGGATTTACAAAACTAAGAGGTATATAAGAGGTTTTCTCATAAAAAAACAAAGTTATAGAGGCCCGACAGTCAAACTGAATCACCTAGTATAGCAAGCGCATTAAAATATAATCTAGTAAATGATATAGTTTTTCACTTTTCTTAAGTCTATTTGAGTAACAACGTTTTATTATGTAAAGGACGTTATTACGCTACTTGTGGCTTCATTTTGTTATAGAATTAGTTTATGAATTTATTTCTTAAAACGTATGTGCATTTTTTTTTTATATTGCGTTGTACGCGGTGGCAGAGAATCGAAAAAGTATAACGGTAAATCATTTTGTTAGCTTTATGAGGAAAATCTATTTTAAAATGAAAATCCCAAATCCCAGTTCCCTTGGTATACCGCAGTTATCACGCAGATCGACCAATAATTAACGCGAAACACGGGAAATGACATAATGACTGGCCCTGTATTGCCATTATTATTACAGCGATATTTTTCTGTCGGTCTGGGATTAAATAGCTTTTACAATTAGGGGGTTGTTTTCAATTTCGATTTAGATTTGATCTTTCGACAGATACTTTTTAATGCAGGACCCCACTTTGGATAAGTCAATACAACAAAAACTGATGTGTGTTTCATTATTACTGTCACTTTTCAGACTTATATAAAAGTTTTGTCACACACAAAGTCGCGCTATATTAAAACTACCATTTCAGTTTTCCATGACAACTGGATACACTTTTAGTAGCACAGGTATTTTTATTGTAAGAATGTTTAACTAAAAAAATATGTAATAAAATAAAGGACTGTATAGTGTATAGTAATAATTATTAATATTTAAAACTGACGTGAAGTGTAGGTTAGTACGAAAAAGTAATTTATATTTGCTGCGAAAGTATGTATATAGCAGAGTTGTATATTTTGGTACGGACATTTTCTGATACAAATATCGATTGGTAAATTAATGTCAGTTAAAGACAAAGAATCATTTTGATAAAATAATTCACAACCCCAACAATTTGTTAGCCGCGGGGGTTCGCGTATTAGGGGAAATAACCCCGCACGGTGACACAGGACACGCGCTCGGGAAGGATTAAATATTACTAGTAGTGCCGACCCGAGGTTTAAATTAAATTAAAATGTAATGTTACGAGATACGCTGTTGTTTATTAAATTAGAACATTAAGCAGCTGAGCTATTAAGGGACAAAACAGACGTTAAAACGTATATTTGGAACCCTCCACGGTATTCAGGTCATTTACGGAACGAAGAAAATTCCTTGATACAATTCTAATACCGTGTTTATTTAAAATGTCTACGTATGTACGTATGGTAATCTGCTGAAATTGATTTTACATCATATATTTACTAGTAAGTGCATTATGGCATTATGTATAATAAATTAGATATTAATGATCGAGCTGAAATAGCTACATAATAGATATTTATGTACATGTATCTCTGCATATAAAATTGTTGCTTTAGCTATCGAACGTAGTACCATTTACAACAACATAATACACATTTCTTCAACACGTGCTTTTTATTTTAAAAAAAGGACAACCATTGAAGTGTAGTTGTTCCCAGTAATATATTTATTCAAACTGCTTACCGTTTATAAAGCAAAATATGTTCAAAAGATTTTTTTTTTTTGAAAATAGTTATTTAAAGTTACCTCACTATATGTATTTTGCAGACTTTAATAAATACGGTCTCATTTCCTGAATAGGCTGTATTTGCCCCGTTTAACCGGCATCATCTTGATTTAAGCGAATTAGCAATAGTGAGTAGTTATCTTTAAACAGCTGGAACAATATGAATATAATGATCATATTATTGAAAAGTGCAAACAACTACTTCTCTTACTAAAATATATCTTGCTATTTAATTTCTGTTTAGTATGTGTAATAACCCAATAACGCTAGCTTGCACGCGCGGTTACAGTAAAGACGTGTGTTGCAAAATTTTTATTTTTATGAAACAAATATTTAATGCTGTCCACATAAAGGCCCATAAATATCTAAATATTCAATACATAGATAGTGCAGTATATCATCATACATATCAAAGTGTGGAGGTCCCCAGAGCGCTATTCCATCTTGGACATCGTTTGCTATGCATAGACAGTGGCCTGAAGCGGTGGTCAACTAGTCACATTAGACTATAGATGGCACCAGGGATGCTCGTAAACCGTTTCCAAAACGAATGTAAATTGTGTATGACTGGGCGCGGTGCCTTGCCGTCGATAACTCAACTATGACAGTTCATTATTCGATAACTTGTAAAGCTCCTACACGCTGCCCATCCAATAAACAAAGAGATCGCAATGATAACGATGTCTGGATTGATCTTTAGCGACTTGTTATTCGTAATAAACATTATCGCCTGTTCCAATCAAAGTCATAATTATAATTGACCACTTTTAATATACCACTAATATAATTACACACAGTCAGTGCGTTATTTGTTTATCAGAACGTTTACTGATATTTACACAACATATTTAATTTATCATTTTCAAACTGAATTCTTTTCTTATTCGTTTTATAACAAGCATGTTACACAATGTTTTTTGCTATCAATATTGTTTTATTTTTCAATTTGCAAAAAAAGTTTGCTGTAAATTGGGTTCAACTTTGGCCGAGTGTGAAAGTTCGTCAATCGTCACTTGAATTCTTGAATAGCAATAGGAGTAATACATTAATTGTTAATGAGGAATGTAAGATCATGTTGTTCGGGAATAGGTCGCGAATTTTGAGTCTCTCTTCGAATTAACTAAGTTGAACTGTTTTCATTTTAAGATACAGCAAAAAAATGCTGAATATAAACCAAATTTATAGACAAACAAATATCGATATAATTTATCGGTTTAATATGGGTGCGTAATTTTTAAAGATACAAGGTATATCGTTTTAATTACCTCACAGTACTAATTATAATTCGACGATAACAGTTACACTACAACAAGGATAGAGGTTAAATCAAAAATTGGGATCTTGTAAAACAAGCATAACGACAGAACATCGTAGTTGTGGCCTTTGGCAAAGTTATGAAAAGGGGTGACATGATTTAGAGCAGGGCAGTCTGCAGCATTTAATCGGTCTCGTCTCTTCTACCGCCGACATCGATACACGAGGTCCTGGGGCCACAACGACTGCCGTGGGAGGACCAGCCTCTCAGACTTGTCACCGGCATCATTCCATAGAATGTTCACAGCAAGAACACGTTAATAATAGATGGAAATTATTAAAACACCACACCTACACAATCGAAACGTTTTCAACAGAGTAAACAAAATAAATGATTATTGTTGTAACAGGTGCATGGTACAATAGAAAAATTCTTTAATCGTTAAATTAGCATAAACTTCTGCATAAACAATTTCGTCAATTTTATTTAAGTGAGAAGGTTTTATAAATTAAAATATTCAATCACCACCTTAAGTAGTTCATGTAATAATGAAAACTACGTTAAATACTTTTGGAATAAAGCACATATTTGGGGGGTAAACTAACAGAAAGCTCTTTTAAAGTTCTATTCCGTGAAAGATAAACATCCATTACACTTACCCATATAATAACAATTTATACACAACCGTAAGTGTTATTTTAAATTGGGCCAAGTGTAAAATTGCACATTACATCAACTTTAAGTAAAGTTTTTTACAAATTACTGTACAGCGATATAAGATGTCTATTGACAGTCAGTTAATTGACATTGTCATGTTGAATAGCGATTCTTTTACCCGTGTTCGGCAATCATTAATTGGTTAAAAAATATGACGTAATTAATTAATAATTACCATATCAAAGCAACACTTACCAGTTACGACCATGATAACCATTACTACAATAATAGTGTCTTTGAATTTATGAGAATTGTGTTAAGGTCGACGGTAATTCAAGCGCATAACAGTAGAAACTACAGTTACTGATGTAACACAAGAATCATCTTAAGTAGTTTTTAACATGCCATTAATAGAAAATCGAAATCCTGTTGATTTACAATGATTAAGTGGTGTACTGCCTTTTGTTTGGCGCATTAACACTTTCGCTTTGTTTTATATCTTAATACGAGATTTATTATTTTAATGTTACTTACCGTGGGGAACCCATCCGTGCTTGCAGGTTTCGCAATATCGAAGGTGGTGCTTTCCAGGGACGAAACTTTCACAGCTACAACTAGGAACTGTACATCTAATAGCCTGTAACAAAAAATCGTCTTAATTTTTGCCACACATGACGTATAATTAGAGATAACACAGAGTGACTGCAGGAAAAAAAATAACTCTTTTTTCTCTGGAATGCAATAGGTACAATAAAAATTAATTTCCTAGTCCGTAAGTAGAGCTGAGAAGTGAAAAAGTCCCTGGTGGGTAGAACGATCCCGATGGCACCGGTCTCATTGTTTCATGTCAGAAAATTGGCGTCAACCTCAATGGCTCCCTGGAGAGCTTTAAAAAGGGCCAATTTGAATATTTTCAACATGGATTTTAAGAAGCGTGAATTTTTATCGCCTAGTAAATATTGAACCCCTGGCAAGGGGGAAATAGTGATGTTACGTTCTTTTGCATCTTAAAACAGATACCACGTTTAAGAACACATCATATAGCTTGCTATGAAAAGCACCGGCGTACTAAAATCAAGTCAAAGAAAAGTGTCTGAAGTAAAACAGTGAAAATACGAGTGAAAGGAAAATTAAAACAAGACAGTTTATGTGAGACAAGAACTCAAGACAAGGCTTAATTAAAACATGGCTTAGTAAAAATTACGGCTTTAAATTAAGTTCACAAATTAAACTTTTATTACCGAACTGTCTTAAGAAAGGAAGCGAATCGCCTACAACGGCTGCACAAAAACTTATACTTCGCGGTTATTATAAACAATAGCTAATAAACATCAACGATCATTAAGAAACTACTAAACAGAATTATTATTTCTGTTATTGTTGTTGAATAATGCCAATACATTCATTGATTGTTACGTAAATAAACAAATTAATTGTCGATATATAATGAGTGTTCAATGATGCCGATATATCAAATGTAGCATCAACGCATTACCTACTGTATCATGTACTGACGAAAAACCATAGCTAGTAATGCATAAAAGTTTCCTCAAAACCAAATCAATTTTCATCTTTAATTACAAAAGCGAGTCGTAAACTTGTTTTGTACTAATTACAAAGACTTACTCCGTCAGTTGTTAAATATTGCGGAATTCGTCAGTTTTCTGTACAATACTATATTCAAAAAAGTTATTTAACGTTAACCTTTAAAAAGATATCGGTTAATAATAAAGATATGACAGTACAAAGGGCATATAATAAGGTATTGGTGAAAGGGCACATATCAAGAGGCTTTAGAGTGGAACGGGGGCTTACACAAGGTGACCCAATGTCTACGATATTGCTCAACATAGTGCTGGAGGTAGTGATAAGAAAAATTGGTATTCAGAGAAGTGATTTAATCGCCAGTTATAGACAGATGATATGGTGTTAATGACAAGATCGCGGAAAGAGTTGGTGAAGATGTTTAAAAATCTGGAGACGACAGCAAGGGAATATGGACTAAGGATCAATGAAGAAAAAACAAAATAGATGGAAGTGAGAACAGGAGACAAAGAAGAGGCAAAGATTTTGGACATTAAAGCAGAGAATAATAGGCAGGATGCGTTTGCTAGTGTAAGCCAATTCGAGTACCTGGGAGTAACGTTAACAAACAATTGTCAGGAGGAAATAGAGATTAATAAGAGAATAGCAAAAGGTAGCAGGTCGGTGGGAGCGTTGTTAGGGTTACTAAAATCAAAACTTGTCTCTAAAAGTACAAAAATTAGAATATACCGAACGCTCATTCGACCAACAGTAACTTATGGATGTGAGGTAACAAACAAAGTGAGGCTAAATAAGATATATGGGAAAGGAAAATACTGCGGAAAATACTAGGAGGTGTAAAGGAAGAAGGGATTGGCTGGAGAAGAAGGACAAATTAGGAGGTGATGGAGTTGTACAACAAACCTAGTGTGTCACATGCGGTGAGAATACAAAGATTAAGATGGCTCGGACATGTAATAAGAATGGAAGAACGCAGACTGGTAAAAAATGTATTAACAATGGGAGAAGGAGGGAAAAAGAAGCGAGGCAGACCGAAGAGGAAGTGGATGGAAGGAGTAAAAAAAGACATGCTGCGGCTAGGGTAAAGAACTGGAAGGAGAAAGCAGAAGACCGGAACAGGTGTTTTTTTTTTAAAGAAATTTGAAGCCATGGGCCTCGTAGGCTTGTAGTGCTGGACTTGTATAATATAAATTATGGATTACGCAAATAAATCTAAAGTCTTCGTTAAGCACAACTTATGGGCTATGTACAAATCTAAAATTTCATTCCAAACTTAACGTTCAAAAACGAACTTGGCATATTAGTAATATTAATGATAAATACGCAAACATACAAATGTATTTATGTCTATATTTACATATAAACCACAAAACGGTCGAAAATTATTAGAAGTATTCAATTAAACGGGCATAGTTACAAGGCATATTAAATTTGTTAAAAATCGAATCGCAAATTCTTGTCTAAATTGTGGTATGCAACATAACCGGTAGTTATTATTAGAGCTTACTGTAAATTCCGAATTGTGTCCGATAAATTCCCAACACTCATGTATTTATTCGCGTGGGGAACTGTGGACATTTATGCCCTGACACGGTTAGGCTCATAATCGGCAAACGTAACCTCACATGCATGCGAGCCGTGTTTGTGAAAACATTTAATAATACCTGGCACACGGATTAGTCCAGATTTAGCGGACGCTCAACACTCGCTCATTGTTCGCATGAATATATTATTTTCAATTGACAAGTAACGACAGCAAAATACGTTTAGCATTTGTCTACATAATTTACATATAATTTAAGAGGAAGCGATTTTAATACGCTGTTCTAGTAAAACGTTTTCCATAACATGTTAAATAATAAGTTTGGTATTCGCACCCCTATAAATAAGTACTAAATCATTTAAGTTAGTATAATGAAAATTGGTAGGTTTATTTTATAAACAATCAAACATCTATTGGCACTACTGCGACATGTGTTCATTTATTTGTGTTTCTGTTGTGACATTTAATTTTTCCCTTGGAAAATGGAAATTTTTTAAAAACTTTGAACAGCTATACAAAATATTTTTAATCGGTTTCTAAACAAAATATAACGTGTTAGGCATTGCATAAACGTTGTTTCATCTTGGTCCTTCGAAAATGATAAGCCCGCGTTACCGATCCGGAAGAGTTCAATATATAACCGTCCTAAACATAAGGAAATACATTCGCTACTGCCACTACTATGCGTCTAGAATCAGTCTGTATAAAAAATTTGTCTTTAGCAGAATTTTTACTTATATTATTAGTAAATGACAGTACGAAGGTTGGTAATTGCAATTTAAAAAAAAACATTGAACGAGATTTTTCAATGCGTAATCATAAGGAACATTTAAAGGCGGTATTTACATTCTTTAAGACTAATTAGCAGTTAAGGCTCATTATCGTGAATTATAATTATTATTCGTTGTTTTGTTTCGTACGATATAAAAATAAATTTATCTTCCGTTAGTAAGAAAACCTTCGCTAAAATAACTATTATTTGCAATAATTCACAAAACAAATTGAATATAAATTGAAGCAGGACAAACGACTGAAAAATCCATCGTATACTGAGATGGGCATAGAATAGCGATAGCTATAAAGTGTTGGTGGGAATTAAATTGTGATAGGTGAATAGCTACATTATTTATAAAAACAGTTAAAACACACTGCACAAAAAGTTTAAGTCTTTTAGCAGGAAGAAAACGAGTATGAAAAATAAAATAATACAAGTTGTGGTACGTTAAGTCACGACAATTTTTATGTAAACTAAATAATGTTTGGTCAGGTTTACCACAGAACATCAAATAGCTAGTTAAATCAAGTGTTAATTATGCACACATGTAATACATATATACCGGGTGGGCCAAAACACACTTTCAGTCTTCATTTTAACACCCTAGGTAGGTTTGAATTTTGAATTTGTTGCATACTTAATAGAATAATTACATAAATGGCATAAAAAGTATTAAATGTACATTTTTGAAATATCTTAACTGATTAAGTGACCACAAATTGTGGTTTCTCTCCTCAGAACTGTTTTTTAAAAATCAGCATAAGTGTACGTTTAGAAACCTTATCTATCTTTATTAATGTATTCAGCCATTAAAAAAAAAGAAGTTATAAATCACCAAGAAGTTGCGATTTTACACACTGTGTTGTTATGGAAATGTAATCACAACAAAAAAATTAAATTATGAATTTACAGGTAAACTTATATGTTGTGACTACGAGACATGTGTCAAATCGTAAAATTAAACTTCACCTCTTGAAACACTTTTATATCCGTCATATCGTAAAGTAGTTAAAAAATAGAACTTTAAAAGAATGTAACGCAATAATTGTTTTATTTGACGTGTAAAATTTTATTTAATTTTGTTACCTTTCATGTTAAGATTGGTGCTAACACTTTATTGGCAAGCTATGAGAGATGAAAATGCTGGAAAGCCTTGGCAGAATAATTTAGTACATTGTAGGCATACTATAGTATCTATAATTATCACAGTAATTTAAATATCGATGGACTTCCATAACTTTATTATAACAAAAAATTAAAGCAAAGTTGTGCAACTAAATACACAATTGTCGTTTATATTTGGTGACTGTATTTAAATTTTTCATAGGACACCAAAAATATTTTTTATTATAAATTACACCAAGAAATTAACTTGTCATACAAAATTATTATAGCAACACAATTTTCACGAAATTAATAGTTTTATTAAGTTTTCAAAAATACTTGTATAAAACAAATGGCAAGCGTCATAACAATAAATATATTTATATTCTTGGAATTGGCAGTTCTTTATCTGCTATGATTTTTCCTGTCAAATAATAAGCGACACCATAAGGAGATATAATATTGGTCATTATTCAGTTCAGAGCCCAGTATCCAAGACATTTGGCCCAATCATGAACGCATTCACCATGAAAAAAACAAATAGCCTTAACAGACGGTTCCAAATTCTTTGGCACCGTTCGCATAGTTAGCAGCTGTAAAGAATGTCTCTTCATTATCTAAATAAATACCCTCCTAATAGACCAGCTTAATTTTTAAAGTTGTTATTTTATGTCATTGTAAACAGGTTCTGTATCTTTTATTGGCATAGTCTTATGATGTGCTTTGATATTTGCTATTAATTTCCGTTAATTACGGTTAGCGAATAACACCCATAAACCAGTTGGTAAATGCACTTAAAGCAAAACGTTTTTTTTTTAAAGCCGTAACTAAGAATGCAATATAAATTGCATCTGATACTGCACTCTCGAATATAATTATTCTGTATGTTTAGTATGAACAGAATAAGATAAATTTGTTTGGTTACAATCTTAAAGTGCGCTTCGCAGATTGAGTTAATTTAAATATACCTACAATTTAACAAGAAAAAAGAGTAATTGTTTTATTACAAAATTAAAGCAATCTGACAAATAACTTGTTAGCATTCATTTTAATAACATTTAAAAAATTAAATTTTCTTAAAATACTTTTTCACAGAGCCCACTTCACAAAAAAAATGAACGAAAATTACAACTACATTAAATCGGTGACGTAATGTTATCTATATTCAATTTGTACTACGTACAAAATTAAATGTAAGAAAAATTTTAGTACAAATAATTTATACAAACATATCTGGTTGTATGACAAGAAGTCCAAAATAACAGGTCTACCAGGGAGACTTTCTATGAGTCAAAACTAAATTAAAGCTGTGGTTAAAAAAAAATCAATTCCCTAAACTTGCATGCAATTGTTAATAGAAGTAAATTCCTGAACAATAAATTGTAAAAATCTCATGTGATACGATAATGAGACTCTTTTCTTGCAACACTCATTTATATACAGTAATACCTCAAATAAACATAACATAAACTAAGAGAAAAGTTATTTTATTAAAATATTATTTTAAAATTTACTAAAGAATGTGCAAATAGAACTTTCTTTTAAAGATAGTATCGTCCGTATCGCCTAGCCAAAATAGACAGCGAGACACTTTTGAACCCGCAGTTGGTACATAGTATGGAACAGCTAAGCGGTGTCTTAGACATATTAATACAAGGGCATAATGCTCATTGGGAAAAATTTGCAGGACAAGCCCATTCTGACACTATCCTGTCAATGGTCTCCAAAGAAAAGACAGAAGAAATGCTCAGGATGAGCAAAGTAGACATCAGAGCAACCACAGGACACTGTGGGCTAAACAAACACTACTACATAATAGGGCTATCAGAGAACGACATATGCAGAGGATGTGTCGAAGAAGAAGAAACACCTCTTCACATAATATGCCATTGTGAAGGATTCGCATGCTACCGTCGTAGATTTCTAGGAATGGAAAAAGCCAACCAAGAAGAGTTAAGGAAAATACCCTTAAAGTCCTGGAGTTTTTCAAAACACAGGATTTCTTTAAGGGGCTATCACCAGAGGGTACAATAGACCAATAGGTCGCAGTACATGAACCCGAAAGGGGACCACCTCCGAGCAAATAATCATACCAGTTGATGCATCAAACTTTATCAACTATATTTTAGTTAAAAACGGTAAAACAATTATTACGACGTAAAGAAACTATTAAATGTAGTAAAATATTTAATAAGATTTAACGTATGCTTACCCTTGATATACAAAATATTTAATGTTAAGAGTTTACTTGTAATTGAAAAAAAAATCACCCAGTATATCTGAAAGCACCAAGCGAAACAATATACGTGGCTGCGAGGCGACAACACATAAATTATTAGAGTTGTTTTTGTTATTTTCGCACCATTACGCTCTGCTTGCGATGTCTGGTGGTAGGATATTGCACTATAAAGTCGCATTTCCCGTCGCTTTGATACAGAAGGAAATATCTGGGGATTTTGTGGCTCAATTCGAAGGGAAGATTCGCAAAAATTACCTACGCGATTGCATATCCAGTTTATTAAATATAAAGTCGGCCTAAATGTAACCGCTTTCTTGACAACACATTTTTTATTATCACGGCGCTAGAGGCAAAACATATACTAAGGAATACCGAAGTGAGTAACAATTGCTTAGGGACTCGAAATGAAAAATAGTATCCAGGATCACGCAACATTTGAAGCAACACCGTCAACATCAAAGGATCATTGACACTCCTTGTAATGAATCACGTTGACATTGCAATTCTTATAAAAGCTTAAACATTAAGAACCGTGTAATAAAGTGTGACACGAAAGAAGGCGGAAATGACAGCCGTGTACCGGAAGTAAGGCCGGGAAAACATTTTTTTAAGATGGCGATTCGTTAATGAGAAAGAATGGGGCGCACCTATGCAGGATTAAGACTTAGTGCCAGTTGTCACGACACACCGTAGTGATTAGGATAAATCAATAGTAACCAGTACATTATGAACAGTCGATATATTCTCCCTATTAATCTGTTCACTTTAAGACATCAGCTATTTATGGCGAGGCGAATTTAGCAATACTAGACGTTGGAGGCACCAAATTTTGGTAGAGATAGATTTAAAACACAAGAAATGCTCCTTTAAATTTATGCCATAAGGAACATTAATATACTTATGCTAAGGATGACAAGGAGACACTTTACGTTTACAATAATATAAAACTTATTTCTAGTTTCACAGTCGTTTAACTGTAATATTATTTATCGTTATTTACATTTCCTTTCCAATAATAATTGAGCATGCAGTCAAGTTGGTAAAGTTGTGAGACAGCATATGACAACACTTAAACTTTGATTAAATTTTAATTTCAATCAGTACTGTTGTTCTGCTACAGTTTAATAAAAAAATGTTAACATTTAAGTCTTTACTTGGAACCAACGCATTTAATTTCTTTCACAAAAGTGTGTTTTACTTATACATACGAGGGACGTTTAAAAAGTTACCGCACTTATATATTTTCGTTGGAAATGGTGAAGGCGGCAGGAGTAGTAATAAATAGGTCGTGTCTTAGCGAGTCATGTTACTAGTTCTGTCTGGTAAGCTGTCTGCCCTTGCTGTTTAGTATAATAGTTGTCACCAGTGGCGTACACAGAAAAATATTTCAGGGGGAAATATTGCTTTAATTTGCAAAAATAATACTGACTAATTTCAAATAGGGCATGGTAATGGTGCAACTGGAAAATGATCTGTGGGGACTAGACACAAAAAGTAAGTCGTATGAAAGAGTTACAGGGGGTCCAGGGGGGCAGCATCTTCCCATATGCATTTTTTTTTAAATTTTCATAGTCAAACGTACCCAAAAATAGCATTTATGAGTAAAATATACAAACATAACATATTTTTTATATGTATGGAAAAGCAGTCTGTCGCGCAATTTTGAAATGCGGTAGTTATAATTTTAGTTCTATTCAAACTTTCGGGGGGATTTATCCTCCTAATCTCCCCCCCTTGCGTATGCCACTGGTTGTCACCCTGGGGTGAAAATGACTGGGAAACCTATAAATTGCACCAAAGAGGAACAGCCTTCTGTCAAACGCTTTTTGTGTGCACAAATTTATTTTCGCGTGTGTGCTCAAAAAAGCGTTTGGCAGAACGCTGTTCTTCTTTGGTACAGTTTACAAGTTTCGGAGCCATATTCACTCCAGGGTGACAAGTCTCATACTAAACTGCAAGGGCAGCGGAAAAATTTTGAACGTCTCTCGTAGCATGTGGGATTATACTGGATCACAAAATTTTAAAAATATGTGCAGCGTAAAAATTTTAACAGAAATATATAATCTTGAGAAAATTGTCAACTTTTAAATGAGGCTTAACTTAAGTTAACTTAAAAAAATTAAAAAAGATTTAGAAAATATATCTATAATTTTAAATACCTAAAACGAACTACAAGCAAATTTTCGCAGAAAGTCATTGCACTGACTGTTGCATTTATGATATTTGGCATCGATCTTTAAATTGTAAGCTTGCAGACATGGGACGTAAAACGCAAATGAAAAAGTCGCTCTAACAATAGCAGGTCTTGGCCACAATTAGTTCGTAATCGTCAATTTATAAAATAAGTTTCAGTGAAGATCTGTGGTGAACCACAATCCCATAAAGTTTGCCGGTTGACAACTCGACATCTTTATGACGTCGTTACCGAGAGCGTCAACCAGTGCAGTTGATCAAAGTGCGCCGGTACGCGGGATATAGCCGCACGTCGTCCATCAAGTTCTTCGGCGTCCCATAAACGGTTACGCCGTGGGGTACCGAGGTTGCTTTATTCCCCCATATTCGATTGAGACATCACACTACTCATATATTTGTTTAATCGCCTCATATACTCAATATCGACATCTTGCGTTAGTGACCGGCATCCCGCAACAGCATTTAACAGCAACGTCGTCTTTTTCGCGTATTCACGCCTCGCTGCCCCGATAGGGTTTATTACGCTTTAAAGAATGTTCACCGATTATAAATTACTTAAGATATAAATTAAAATCATGAAGTAACAATAAGACTGAATCTTATTTAATCATATCCGTACTCAAACCGGTTGAGTAATTACTTTAAATTCTTAAATTAAGTCTATAGCAAGTTCCTAACAGTTAAAGGAAACGATAAATGCTTATTAATACTAGAATTATATTTAAGAGACAGAGCTGATAGTGATTTTGAAAATAAAGTTATTACACACAACCTTAGTTTTTAATATTTATAGTATCAAACGCCGTGTATTAATAATTTATAAATTATTTTAGACCAGAAACAATGATGACATTTTAGTATAAATGAAATTTCTTGAAATGATAAGTAAAACTACTAAACTAATTATTAACGAATTATTATATGCCCATATCACAATATCTGTCAGTAAACCATCTCACCGTAGAAAGCTTTTATCCATTTCCTTTAATATTTACATTTTTTTTTTTTGTACAACATTAGCAGACTAGCTTTAAATGAAATATACAGAAAACTAAGTTGACATTTGTGTATTTAAGGTAATTTTTGGGTGAGCATGTACATAATTACCAAACAAAGGGTTCAATTCCACAAGAATGTCGCATCGCCTTCGACGAGAGTTCGCAGCCCGCACTGATCCGAGATCGTTAAGCTGATGTATATTAATGGATTAATGCAGTATTGAACTGTCAACACTCACCTCACCCATCATCCAATAGCGACAGCACATCGATTGCACGCCATTTTGATAGACACTTTACTCTAAAATTGCTTTATATTGCCCACACCAATAATTAGTTATTTACTTCGAGGATGTAAGAGTTACACCTATCTTGTTAATTCCGATATTCGGTATTGCGTACTTCGCATTGCAATTACATAAAACTAACGCAAGTGATTTCAGCCAATTTTTTTGGTAGGTTTCATAATCTACATCTGAATAACAAAACCAGAATAGGCAAAATGTTGTATATAAAAACCGTCCTAATTTAATACCAGTAGTTCGTTCGTTCAATGAGTCAAATTAGAAGTACCTACATATTGGCTAAAACAAGATGTCATATATAACAGTCGTAAAAGGTCTCAATAATACAAAAACAGCTCTCAATTGCCACATCTTTTCTAGTTAAACCATTGATTTTTGGGTTAAGTATTATTGACCATTAAGTTATCGTATATATGTATCATCTATATATTGCGCATTCCCTATCTACACGGTGAAGGAAGCCGATGGAGAAAAATGAAAATATATGTCTCTCTTTCTAAGGTGTACTTAGACAGTTAGCAGCAATCATAGCAAATCAAACAAAACTAAGTTTTTTAACAGTCAGTTTCTAATTTTTTTAGCTTTAATAAAAACAACTGCAGATATCTGAAATATGTTTAAAACTCAGCAATTTGCCAAAATTTAACCTTCAAATTTAATCAGGCTGGGTAAGTAGTCTCGTAATGCATTTTTTGTTCAACAATAAACAATTTTAATAATCTTTTCTTTAGGATGGATAACCAGTTGTAAATATTTCTAAACCTTAAGTTTAGGTTATATCAGATTAGGTCATAATTGGATCCATAATTTAAAAAGTCGTTAGTTATCTAGATTATCTTTAAAGATAAAAAGTAATTTTGTAAAGAATAAGACTTTTATCTGACCCACTTGCTTTTTTTCTGACTAAAAACTTAAAATTAAAGTTCAGTTTTCTTCATATTCAATTCAGCAGGAATTTATCACTTAACTATTACATGATGCGCATTTTTTTTTAAATTTAGAACAAAAATATAATCATAGCATCGTTTGTTTTTAATTTCAGACAAAACGAGTTACTTAATATTTACACGCATTAAAATGATTTAAAAAAGAAATTCCGTCACTTTTACAAGGAAGTGAAACGTGGACACTCACAAATAAAAATAGTAGCCGAGTGAATGCATCAGAAATGCGATATCTAAGAAAAATCCAAGGAAAAACCAAAAAAGATGGAATCAGGAATTAAACATACCTATAGAGAACAATTAAAGATAAAATCAGTTGAAACAAAAATACAAGACAGACAGCCGGGATGGTTGGGTCACATTTATAGGATGAAAGAAGAAAGGTTGACCAGAAAAGCATACGAAGCAAGGACACGGAGAAAAAACAAAAGAGGTGGACCGAAAAAACCTGGCAAGACGAAGTTAAAAAAGCAGCAACGGATAGAAACACGGAAAGACATGAAAAAGCTAGCACAAGACAGAAAAACATGGAAAAAAGTCAGCACAACACAACTCTACAGTCCTACACCTAACAGTGGAAGGACTCACGACTAAATAAAAAAATAATCTAACAGAAATTTGGGAAATAATTGTTTTTCAAACTGGTCGTTAACCATCGTTTATTTTAATACTCACGAAGAATATAATCGAATACATCACGAAATATAATGTTTACATTCTATTCTTTATTTTAAAGACATGTCAAATGAAATTAGCAAAATAGATCATTTTTATCGATTTTGTTAAAACGTGATATTCAACAAAAACAAACAAGTTTAGTGCAGTAGCTAACTGAATAAAGAATCTACGGTAGTGTAAAATATTTGCAACTGGTCTTCTAATTTATTTCATTATCCATATAACGCAAAACTACTATGAAATGGATTATGACATAGTAATTAAAAAAAGTAATTTTAGTGTAAATTTAAAATTTGTGACTATTGAAAATAAATAACATTTTCAAGAGTTACACATAATTCATTGCCCTGTCACAAAATATTTACAGATTTGCATAAAATGTCAATATCCATGACATCACTAGCTATCTTTAGCCAAAATTAAGTGCTGTATACAAAGGAGGGTAAAAATGTTACCGCTATTTTCTTGTGTATTTTGAAGCAGCGTCAGCCTGCCATTAGGAGTTCCTTAAATACAAAGTTGTACAAAAAGACATACGATGTTCTGCAAAGTATAGAAAACTATACCTGCTAAAGAAACAAGTTGTGAAAAACTACTTTACGAACAAATACATTTTCTCCCTGAAAGGAGCTTATACAAATGTAATACGCATGCACTTCGAGGATATAATGGAGAAGTACTTGGACAATGTACGCGGTCGCGGTGTAATCAATCTTGTGAATAGATCAATCAAAATCCGGCCTAGCTGTCTGATTTGCATGCCGACAAGCAAGATGTTTATAAATGGGCCGAAGACAGGCTGCGACCCTCCCGGGAAAACATTCCACTTCCCGACTTCAATTTATCCAATTCGTATTAAAATACACATGCAAATAATATTGTCATAGAAACATCTTAAAAATATGTACATATTAATCTGCGTTTAAATTAAGCAAATTCGAGTTAAATTAAAATATTTTGCAAACGAAAAATCGTTTTCAACTTAACAATACAAAAAAATTCAGGATTTTTGCGTTTAATGAAAATATATCCTCTTTTGCATTACAAAGGAATTCAATTATTAATAGGTAATAATATTCATACCAAACATTTATTTTTCAGCTTAATAGATTTTCTCATATGTACGTGCGTTTGACGGACCACAAAATATGGTGCAAAAGAGTAAACACAAGGTAGCCTGAAAGTCTGTCTACTCGCATGAATTTGACATTAAACAAGTGTTTGAAATGATATCAAATGTACACTTAAAATCGTACGATATACTGCAAATTATATAAAACTATGTATTATTACGTAGTGTGCAAAGGGTGATCTTATATGCGTGCTACGAACAGCATTTTCTCCGACAGACTATATAATTATGAAATTAATGTTATTTTTATACTACACTTTACAAAAAAGATTACTGATATTTTCAAATAAAACCAAAGTAACTACGAATCACATATCAGCAATAATTCAGTTATAGCGTTTATCAAAAAGTTACGAAATTATTGTTAACTAGTTACGTATCTAGCGTATGGAAGATGTCGCCACTAGGTATTGGAAAACCGAACAGTATTCTCAACAACCGATTATCGGTGAAAATTTTCACAAGAAACCGATAAACTAGTATGTAACCGGTTATTTCTTATCATAATAAAATCAATAGATTTGCTTGCAAATGATATTTTTTGGTGCATGTACCCTCAAAAAATTAAACATTAAGTCAGTTTTCATTTCACTAATATACCTAACAATTTTTTTTTTTAATTTTAGACGAAGTAAGTTTAAACAAAAAACAAACGCTACATAAAAGTTAGCCTTATAAGCTTTACTTATACAATAAATTATACAACGAAACAAAAGAGCAAAAAATATAATACGAAAATGCGAATTTAAAGCTTAAAATAAGTGTATTTTTAATAATTTTATTGAATGGTTGGTACCCTATCATAAATTTTATTACTTGGAATTTCTGTCTTTACAAGGGGGCGGGTTTTCAGTGCAGCCAGGCCGACTAGCCCGTTTTACCCTCTAACTTCGATAAGCATTCTTTTTTTTTCTGTAAATTTTCCATTGGGACTGGCGCCAGTGCCCCGAGATTTTAATTTTTAGCCCATTTGAGTATTTGGATAGACTAAAAGTGCCGCACGGGGCCAGCTACACAACTGCTAGCTAGTACCCCTGTTTACGTATAGGTACAATAATTTGTGATACTTATTAGTCCTTTGTGTGTTTGACAAAGTATATTGATGACTAATTACATTAGTATTGTTAAGTATCAAACAATCATGTTCATTAATTTCTTTAATAGACTGTTACGACACTATAAACAAGTAATTAATAAAAAAGTCAGTAAATATTTAGAGTTGAGTTAAGGATGCTGTGTTGTGAATTGTGAAAAAAAAATAATTTGGGCAAATTTTGACGAACAAAACACCTACGTCCAGCACTAGATCAGTAATGGTTATGGTTATGACGTTTATTTATATCTACCGCAGATATTTTGTTTTAAAAAGTGGCACTTTAAGCTAAAGACAATTACTACAAGTCACAACATATTGCTTATTGTTATGTCGATTCGCTAATGCATGAACATCTAAATAAACCAAGTCAGTTGTAATGAAATATAAACAATGTTATTTAAAATGAAATATTGTGTATATGGGAATACGTTAACAAGCTTCACGTTAAAGAATATACCCTTTGTTCGAAACCGCAGTTCGAACAACAGGCTATAAATACAGAAGATAGTAGTAAACTATATACCAATGACACCTCGGAATGAAATGGGTGTCCTAAAGTATATTCGACATTATGTGCAGGGTTGTACTTTGAAAAAGTTGCAGTCGTACGCAATGTTAACATATCACTCACTAGTTAAATAAAGATTTAGCCAGATTGAAACAATAAACAATGGTATAACAATGTCAATGGCAATTTAATAATAATAAACAACATGTTTGCAATGATGTAAATTTTTAATAATTTAAATGAAATGATAAAAATGAAGATAACAACCTATTTACAAAAATAAAAATAAACTTGAGATAATATATATACATCGAATAAAAACTTCAACACGGCTTTTTAATCTGATAGGTACCTACGTTATTATCAAAAAATGCTCCCACAAAGTATAGTTTATCCAATGTTAAGCATATAAAACCATATTCTTTGTTGATGGTGGTTGTTTGCTGGAAGCGCACTAGACATAATTTAAAAAAATATATTAACATTATTAGCTAACATTGCCGGTTTTAAATATTGAATCCATAACAACAACCTTAAAACAAGGCATACAACATGTTTATATTTAAATAAAAAATCGACGCATAAGGAGTCTCAAAATATTTTGCGGGTTATTAAAATTGTGGCAATAAAATGCCATTACGGTTCTGTTGTGGTGTAAGAAACAGGTTATGAGTTGCCACTGCATCTTTGATTTGTGGCTGGTAATGTTACGCCCTCTCAAAAAGCTAGTCATGAAATTTCATGCCTGATCAAGCCGGTATTCAAAAAAAGACAATTCAGAAACATTACTTAATTGAAAACATACGCGACAGTACATTTTTTCGTTGTTCAGTTTTTTAAAACTTACACATCGTTTGCAAGATATTTAACATAAAAACCTACTTTACATAGGTATTAGTTTTTATATTGTTTATTAACTACGAAAGTGTATTATAGTGTATTATAAAACAACGCGTGAAAACTGATATTCTATCATGTTATTATTAAATTTTTAAACTAAAACTAGCCCTAGTATACATACCGTGTATATTTTATAATCGCAGGAATATTAAATACTACGTTGTGTTTATCCGCAACTGCCACATAAGTTGCTCTCATATTTGTATTTCGTTATTTACATAATCCTTGGTTTTTCTTACAGTAAAAGTTTAATAAATGAAAACGAAAATCTTTCTATGCTATTTGACTATTTTATACAAAAAAGATACAGGAGAACTCGATCATGAAGAAAAAGAAGAAGGCTATGTATACTTTAACACCTAAGAGAATATTCCTATACACATGTTTTGTATAATTTGGAGTTACAGTGGAATCTCTGTATACTGTATTCGTCATTAATCCATTTCTGAGGGACGAACGAATATAGAATCATTTTTTTGCATAGGAATTAAATGAAATTATAACTATTCGTTTCCGCTTAGGATCTGATATATTTAACGAGAACTTTACTGAGGAGCGATGATGGCAGAAACTGAAAAGGAGAAAAGGAATTGTTTTAGAAGGGGAATCACCTTTTATTCAAAACATCAAGTAATTTCAATTTTTGGGATCAATGATTCACTAGCAATCGATTTAGCCAAGAATTGGTCCAGTGTTATCTATTTCTGTCTGTTTTTTAAATTAGGTACTTGACGAATAGTGGACTGGCATGAATTACTTATTTGTGGTGAAATAATGTGACGAATATTGGATTTGACGAATACGAGGGTGGCCGAATACAGAGGTTCCACTAGAGAAAATCAGCTCCCGCTGTCAAACTTTTCTGTTAACCAGTTTTTTACAAGAAAATTCCGCAAAAGCGTCTACGTATAAAATCCTACCCTGCATTCGGTGGAATACCAAGCACTGTAACTTATCAGACACAAAATTAACGAAACAGTAGTTTTTCCAAGAAACTAACAAGCTTTAAGATCAGTTATTTCTCATTCATAGTACGGATTTTTGGAATGTTTATGTTCGTTCAATTTACTACAATCTCTATAAGCACTACTATAACAAGTTGCAAAACGTGATCGATATACAAGATAATATTTAAATACCTTTTATTTTATCAAGGGACTTTTTGTAAATTTCTTAGTCGGCTCCATTCAATTTGTCTCGTGTTTGTCATTGTGTATATGTATCGGAACCTAAACGAACCGGCACGTTAAATATTTAGCTAATAATAAAACGTACGCAATTTTTGCTAATTATAAACGAGATGGTTACTTTCTACATTAAGAGCTCAAATGTTTTCCAACCTCAAACAGATTCTTTCAGCATAGTTCTTTGTCAATATTGACTCGGGTAAAGCCTAAAACCAACTCAGCTACTGGTTTTAAGAAGCGTCTGCACACAAAAATATTACGACCGTTTTTACTTGGTTAACCTATTAACACAAAAGAAAGATACCACTGTCTTTACCACCTAAAATACCGTGGACAAGCATAAACTTGTGGAAAATTATATATTAAAGATTTGAAAGGCAACTTCATCTAATATTATAATATAATTATCTGGGATAATTACAGTAATCATTTAATAAAACAGTGTAAGTGCAAAAATATATATTGGTCCAAAACAAATTGACGATTCTCATAGCAAAACCGATCAGTTCTCATATCTACGTCTCAAATCGTTTGGACGCAAGAGTGGAAAAGCTACGCACGGAGCCGCGTAGCGGCGAGTGAGTATTTCCACGAGTGCAGAATTGCTTTACAACTCGTGTTATGTAGTTTACTTTTTCTACGAACACATAATACATACGATTTTAACGGCTTTTTGGCTAATATACACATGTAATTACGTTGTCTTGTCAATTTTGACGTAAGCCTACTCTGACATTTCTAGACGTGTGCGTTTTGCTTACCGTGCGTTAGGACTCACTATGCATGCAAGCTGTGCGGTAAGAGTCATTTACATTAGTGGTAGTAGAAAAATATGTTTAAAACACTATAGAAATAAAAGATAGAAGTATTTTGGTATACGACTATAGTTGATGCAAATTAACATTATAAGGAAATTATTTGTGTTTATCTCGTTTATTTAAACTACTGCAAGTGCTAGAAAGCGTGCAAGACAATTTAAAAAAGAAAGTCACGTTATTAAATAAATGATAATTATTTCACACTGTAATTGTTTTTTAATAATTATGAATATTTTGCACACAAGATAATGATTACGAAAAGGGGTATACTTCGCAGTTCTTCCGAAACAAAAAACAAAGAAACGAGACGCGTTAACGTGTCACTATTAATTTGATTTTTGTTACTTTTTAACGCTAAACTACAATTATTCCGGTAACGACTTTCAACAACACAAACCGACGGAGAGTTAAATTTAAAAAAAAAACTGTGGAAGTGTGCTTTACAAGTTTCTTAAATGCAGTGCATATTAGGTCTAACAGTTTTTATTACGGCTTTTATCAAATTACAAACGCGATTATACACAGATAGGAGCTAATGTCATGAGAAATTTTGCCCGAATCGTCAGGTGTCTTTAGTGATAATGACTGTTGAATGTGATACCTAATTATTATAATTTGACTAACTGCTGTGTCATTGCGTGCATCAAAATATTTTAAAATTAAATACTATAATCTGTTACTCTCTAACCAAACAAATACCGTTATTTGTTTTCATATACCATGATACCTATCAACCCAGTTGATAAAAAGTAAATAACGTAGTTATATAGAAATCTCACGATTATAACTGATACACAGGGCCAACATTAATTATACCAATTAAATTAGAGCTCGGATGAAGAAAAAAAAAATAGTTCTAGACTGTTACAGTTTAAAAAATTCGTCGTTTGGTGAATTACAATATCATAGTAAGTATACGATAGCAAATACATTAGTAATAAGTAGTATAAAATGAATAATTTTATGAATTACCCTCTTTCAAGACAAATTTATATCAAACTTCTATATCGATTGTCTACAAATTAGCTAGAGCACTATACTTTAGAATAAAAATTTTGTTTGTTGTGAAAAGCACGATCAGCAGTTAGTAAATCACGATGGTAATTACTTCATGAACATATTTCCAGAAAGCTAAATGACCGAATAAAGTTCAACGTCTATTAAACGCTCCCACTAATCGTATAGGTATCTACAGGGTGGTCCAACTACCTACGTAAAAATTGAAGTCTCGAATGAAACAGCTATTTAGCGGGTTATATTAACTTTTTACTATGTTAGAGGGACACCTCAACGATATCCCTGTAAAAGCAGTTTTTCATCGTCGGAGTTGATTGAAAAACGGAAACAACTAGGATCACAAACATTCGACAACTTTTGTGTTTTTAATTCAACTTCGTTTTGGTCTCAAAATGTATTGTATTAAGTTTAAAATGTTATTGAATAAAATAAAGTGAAGTGTAGATAAAGATAGGCAGAGGTGGAATTTGTATATTTGTTTTAGTTTAATCGGCTTGACTGTGTCTGTAAACACCCCAGTCGAAGCTGTGAAAATAGACGCAGGTCACATGAAACGACAGGTAGCTTGAAATTGTACACAGACCTCTTACACTTTTAGAGTATATATACAAATATTACCGGTCAACTACAGGATATATTTTAAGCCACTGAAACACTTTTTAGACACATTCTGCTATTCTGTTTACTTCGGCTTTCGGATTATTATTAATATGTTTCCATTGGTAAATGATTAATCTACGTTATTTTGTGTAAAGTACGTGATATTATTATAATTATACATACATCAACGACGTCTAACCGATATTAAAACATAATTAAAACACTTGGTGTTCATTAAATCTGGGACCTTGTGTGGGACAATTAAATTTTATTATTTTAATACCCTTGAGGATAGTTACAAACCATTTGGACCAGCACCATTTATCTCTTATTTAACCGATCTCCAAGCAGAATTTCGAAATCTAATTACCAAAACTATAGTTATATTAAAAAAAAACTTTTAAAACTTTTGATGGAAACTAGTTGTTTCGACACAGTCTATGTTGTGTTAATAAACTAAACTGTAGTCGAACTTACTACAAATCTTAAGGCTCACGTTTCTTTATTATTTATTTGACTTCTTAAGCGTCCTAACAATGTCATCTTGACGAATTAAAGGGTAGAAGAAATGATAAATAATTAAAATTAAAATTAAATTAAAACCCTGTTACCCGCATATTTAAGGTTATTGCACATTGTTCTAGCAGGTGCAGCAAGTCTTACAATATTAAAAGCATACTTTATTTTTCGTTTAGAAATTTTAGTTGGCTGGTACGTACAGTTAGTGTTAGATAATTAAATATTAGCAAAACATTATTTTTAAAATATACCTTAGGAACGTAAGCAGAAATGCTGTTTTCAAGAAGCATCCAAGGAATCTGTAAATAAAAGTAAAATATCTACAATATATTGTACAGTTAGTTATGCTTCTAACCTACGCTCGTGCAAAATTAACGCAGCCCGGTATTTAGCAAACTATGCCGGTGAAAATATTAATATTACAGCTGGATACGACTTAAATGTGTTTCCGTAGAATTATGTAATTATAAAGTTTAGAGCGTTTATATTACCGCACGTAAAAACAAATGAGAAAAAAAAACTACATTAAACTAAATAAAACTAGTGGAAACGAACAGGATATATTCAATACATCCATTTTTAAAATAAGATAATCATCACACTTTGTCGATACGATGTTTCGATTTAACAGTTTTTAGAACAGATATGCCGTTGCCAAAGAATCAAATGAAAGTGTGCAACAATCAAAATAGTTCTATTCTTCATAGTCATAGTGACCGTTAAGTTCACCCCAATCACTTAATAACAGGTTTGCTAAGAAGAAATGAAACTAGACGACATAATCCAAACGACTTGCCAACTAGATTCTAAGTTAATTTTAAATAAAAAATTAAATTAAACTTTAAAGAAGAAAACAGTCACTGGATAGCCTCCTATATGTCATTTTCGCCAACTACTGAATGTCCGTGAGGAGAGATTGTAGCAGTAAACTGGGATAAAAAAATCTTTACAGTCGAATTCAGTGTGCTACAATCGTAGTAGCTTTTAAAATAATATCAACTTTCTACACTTTATGCCTATATTTGTCACAAAGCATCCGTACAGACTTAATACCAAGTGTTAGTTTATTGTTCGCACAAAATGACTTAACAGAACCTTTATGTACCCTAAAATAACACTACCTTAAAAATTAATATCTGTGACACTAAACGATTATTATGGTAACTAAAATCTGCACTTAAAAGGAAAAGCAGTTTCAACAAAAAATATGCAGATAACTTACAATGCGCAATTAAAAGTGAACGCGTTTTAATATTTAAATTATCAGTGTCTGTGCCATAAAACCTAGATTTACAGATTTATCTGTTTTTAAAAACTATTACCATTGCACCCGCTATATCAACCAAACAAAAATAAATAAGCTTTTTAATTAATGCTAAATTTGGTCATTACATCTGTGACTGCTCCACTACTATTAGAATTTTAACCACAATCTACGCAAAACTATCTAAAAATTATCCACTAACCGACATCGAAATTCTTTAAAGCTTTACTTTGTTGCAGTTTGCTTAAAATTTTGACAATATTGGTCAGGCTTTTTAACAGAATGCAATTGTTTATGTACCGTAAAATCGCACGTACACTACATAACATGTTTACTCATTGTTGTCCTCTAATATTCAGGCGCGTCTTATATGCGAGTACTAAAAAATACGTCCTTTTCGATATAGAACATAACCTATATTGGGCTAAATCAAGTATGCGTATTATCAGGGCCTTTCAGAGTACCTAAATGCGAGGCCCGGCGCAAATAAAGTTTTTAAGGCCTTTCAAAATTAAAAAGGGAAAAATATAAAATGTTAATGGTCGTTCTATGATATATGTACATGTATATTATGTATTTCTTTCTAACCGTTTAAGTTAAAAATTGAGGCCCCTAAAATTGTGAGACCCGGGGTATCTGCCTCTCTTGCCCCCCCTCCCCTCTGATAAGGCTAGCGCATTATACACGATAGCGTATTATAAGTAACATTTTTATGGTAATTCTTTACAACTTCGCTATTTTAAGAAAAAAAGTTATCGATGTAGCGATGTGCATTTTTAAACCAGTAAATTAAATACACGCACGTAAGAAATTGGTTATATACCTTAAAGTTGTTTAATTTTTAGACAAGTTCTTGAACGACACCTCCGCTAATAATAATTATACATCATACAGCTCAAAAATGTAAATTTGTATGTAAACCAACAGATATGTATTTAATAAAGTGAAGTTAATTTTAGATAATTCCATTTCGGTTGTAATAAAATTCAAATCATGCAACCCGGATTCATCACAAGCCGTAATTCGAAATCCTCTCTTAGCCCCAAAAATTCAGGCAGTTATTTATCAAGGTATACCTATGTCCGTTGTTGTTTATGTGACGCAGATGAAATCTAAATGTAATTTACAGGAGTTCGAAAGGACGCATAACCAAAATATGACATTACCGAATACATCTCAAATAACAACAGTGAAAATCCCCCAATTAGGAGTAACCGAGGCAACGGCAACAGCCAGCGAATTACTGAAGGGAATACGAGTATGTATATTCATCAGCAGCACCTTTTCGGGTTCGCCTCTGTTATTAAGATCAATATTAGCAGCCGGTCTCAATAATTTTTAGCACCGTATCTGACTGCTGATTTTTTCATAGATTTGTTAAAATCATACTTACGCTCTTTATATACAATAATTATTCAATTACAGCTAAGAAACTTGCTTCTAATTCGACATAAATAATTCATTGCCGAGTCATGTGAAAATAAATATTCAGTGATAGTTGGCTTAAAATTACCACTCGCACGACCCAAAATTTTCAACTCAGTAATATACCATTTAATAATATACCCTTGCAACAAAATTACAATATGCTTCAAATTTCAAAATAAGTTCAGGAGATCTATAAAAGTTTTCTAATGTGAAATTTAATTTCTACAACTTAGTTTTTTGTCATCTATTTTAAATTAACATAACCACAATCTCATTGTAGGACAATTTAGAAAAATATTAACATCAAGTCTTTGTTAAATCCGATCAGATTTTTTTGAAAAACACGTTCATGTACAAATATTTTTGTTACCATGTGCAACATCGGTAATCACATCGTTTAAATAAAGTGTATATATTGTTAACAAGACGACCACCATGGCCAAGATGGCCTTATTGGCCACAATTGGAAATCGAAACAAAGCCCGGGACCGAAACATAGCCCCGGACCGAAACAAAGCCCCGGACCGAAACAAAGCCCCGGACCGAAACAAAGCCCCGGACCGAAATAAAGCCCGGGACCGGAACAAAGCCCGGATTTAGTGTTATTTTAGATAATGGATTTAGTTTATTTTAAATATTTGGATTTAGTTTATTTTAAATATAAAGTTTCTATTTGTTTATAATTCTATTAATTTGGATTTGCATATGTTTTTCGAGGGCTCGAAAATTTCGGATTCGCCGTCAATTTTCGGCGTCGAAACGTCGCCCGGCGTCGGCGCTCGCGACATCGTTTGTCAGGTATCGACCGACACTATCGAACAAAACAAACCTCATCGCGATATATGCACGGGTCGACGAAGACACTGCTTTGAAAAAACGACGAAATTTCGACGAAAATCGGCTCTTCGGGCCTGAAGACGGCGACAGACCGAAACCAGGTTGGGCAGTTGGGAGGGTCACATGGTTGGTCAAATTTACCCGTCATAAAAGTTTCCGAAAGTAACACGTGGTCTTCGTCAGATGGAAAAAATCGTCGAAAAATGTGGTTTTGGGACGCCCCCTCCAGATCCGTCCCTGTACGTTTTAGATGGGTGGCCCAATAGAACTTTTTTGACGCAGTCGCATAAACTGTCACGTGACATAGTCAGTTTTTCTTAGTTTTTGTCCATTACCGAGATCTCAGTATAGGATGTCTGCAAATTTTGTCACGTTACCCCCTCCTGCACCGTCCCTGGCGCGCCCAGAAAGATCATCTCATAGAATCTTGAATAAATATCACCTATCGAACCCCACTCGCAGTTTCCGTGGACTACCGTTTATATTATTATCGATGTAATTAGTATATTATTATATTTAATTAATTATATTTAAATATTTAATAAAATCTAGACAAAACACGCTTTAGTAATTGACAGTTTGTAACGTGTTTTTATTATTTTTCGACGAAAAACCATTAATTTGTGAGCATTAAATTAAAAATGGACCTTCTGCCGAATTGCTCCTGCTAGTGTGTATTTAGGGCGTTACATACAGGTGTAGCATACTGTGTTTGGAGGCAGATGGTGGACACATTTTAAACAGCAAAACTTGGATTTAAGATATTGTTCCAATTTTTATTAAAAGAATTTTCAGTACGTTTTATTTATTAGGTACATTGCAACTGTTAAGATTTGATCGTGTTTGTCTTGCACAATGCAAAGATTGTTAAGATTTTGTGAAAATTAATAGATAATTAGAATAAAATAGATTTTAAGATTGACTTTGTTATTTAAAAATGTCCTGACTGTAGTGGTAATAATAATTACAATTTACGGACAATATTTATCACTTAAAATCTATAGGCGACTTGATGAAAAATTTGAGGACAGGCTGCGTTGTTATAAATTAGTTATTGCAAAAAATTGTTGTTCGAGAGGACACATTAAAAGTTTATCAAAAATGCCAGGAACATGTCAGGATCTATCATTGCAGTTTATTGCAAAAACTGTTGCTATGCTATATCGTATTATGTTATAATATAATCAATAAAGTTATAAAACAACTGTTATCAAGGTTGATAATATTCATTTACGTTTGAAATACAAAGCATAGCTTGTTGGAGTGTGTTTTTATACAAAATTAATAATATTAATCAATTTCAAGCAATTTGGGTAAGTTTCATTTAATTGCAAATATACGAGTTGTACGTTTTATGTACATACAGTATGCATTTAACACATATAGGATGTCCAAAATAACTTTAGAGCGAACAACTAAAGCACATGCATGTGCAAGTTGTTTGGGATCTACTTGTGTTGCTGATAAAATGAACGATTTATTAGTAAGTCAGAAAACTGCAACACCACGTGCTTACTATTAGAGATTAACAAAATTGTAAGAAATATTTGTAGCTATTTACTATGATGCCAAGCAACGTACAATCCCATTTATTTCTACACTTTAAATTTTCAAACGAAAGCTATGTTTTACATAAAAATGTCAGTGGTCCCTTCCAGGAGACATTTTGTTTCTATTCTACTAATCTGGGGTTCGACATATCTACGTTTAAAACAAAATTTAAAACAAAACGGTTACTACAGATTGTCAATCAAAATAAATAATAGATATTAATTTTTTGTGTAACTACACATTTGGACCGGTACTGTGAAACAATGATTTCTTAATCTATATTATTTGTTCTATTTTTGCAATATCGACATGAATGTCTTTATAAATAATAACATTTAGCTATTACTTAATAAAAAATTACTTTAGTCTTAGAGAAAGATTGCAGTTAAGTATTTATCTTAGTAAGTTACTAATACATACACAGAGGCATGTGCATTTTTGCTTAATTATTAAAAAGTCAACCTTCGTGATGCAACTAATTGCAATACTTTTGCTAAAATATTGGATATGTAACGTTGACTAGTTATATAAACAACTTTGCTTAAAATATTAATATTTATTAACACGTATTGTAAGGACAGTCGCAAAGTCACATTGTCATTAGATGGACAAAATAGAACTTTGTTATTAGCACTTTTAAGTATATCGGTTCAACAACGTTGGTGTTTTCTAGTAGCTTGTATTGTCATCTATCATCTATCATCTATACTCAAAATATGTCATGAAATAATTAAGTACGTATTTACAACTTGAGTTTAATTTAAAGTTCAGTTTAAATAATTAAGCTTTCATTGTACAGTGAACAATAACAAGACAGGTTACGGAATTAAAAAAAAATACTACAAATTAACTTCAACGTACATACACTAATTTCTTTTGTAGATGAATACATTAAGTTAAAATATAAAAAGTAAATGTAAAAAGCAGTTTTTTATTTGGTACATAAATAAAACGAGAAGATACAAGCAAATATTATTAACATACCTACACCGTATTGTATCAGTCAATTTAGCTTAATTTAAAAAAAAACAATCCATGAATATAGATTATTATTTATTTATTTTTTACTTTCTGATTGTGATTTTGAGGTGTTGGTCAACCCGAAATAGCAAAATAATTTGACAATGAGGATAGCAAATTTTAGATATTGTTGGATTGATGGTATGTTAAAACAACCAATAGAACATGTAGCACGCAAAATCCATTGTTATACATTTCTTTGTTGAGCCGTTTGTTAAAATTGAATTTAATAAAGCAAAATCTAAATGGAGACGTTTCCTTGATCCGAATAGAAACAAAAACCCTTACTGTATTGGCCTTATATGATCTTCATTACCAATCTAATTAACTTTCGAACTAAAAACGCATTTCAAGGCAATCATTACGAAATTCAAATCTTTCAAACAAATTACAAGAAGCATTTCGTTATAATTTTTTTTTATTGTTGAAGGTGAAACTGTTACCTCTTTGCGCTCGGTGCAAAAATGTGGCACGATAATAACACCCAGATGACAGAACCTTTCAAATAGCATGGTAATTATCGTAATAACTTCAATTGCTATGATTTATAGTAGAGGTGTGATGTGAGACACCTGATGTCATCATCTATAGGCGGATGTCATACTAACACAATCACTTTGATTGTGGTAAATTACAAACAAAGTAATTGTGCTTTCTGTTCACACAGTTTCTGTATTATTTGTTGTAAAAGCCCTGAGAGGTCTTCCCTTTCTTACGTCTATCCAAAACTAAAGCATGCAAGGCTCTAACTAAGATCAGCGACATACTTGGGGAATAAAACATCCTTAAATAACACCAAATCATAAAACTAGTTAAATATACAGTATAAATAAACCCACAAATTTAAAACGTTTTGAACGTCGAACAACTTGAAACTCGAGTTGTTAAAACAGTGTTTTCAACCTGTGTGTCGCGAGCATTCTCCAATGGATACATAGTGTCCAAGTGATCTTACTCGAATTTTTAAAATTTAACTCCACCTTACCATTCAATAGCCAAAAATATAAAATAGATTCAAAAATTACTAAACCTCTTATGTATATTAAAAATGCTTATTAAATTTTTTTTCGCATGGCACTCGTCCGGTTTAAAATCAAAATCAGATAGTTTTTATACTTCTAATCAAAGGTATAAGCAATTTCATATTTTGTACATATACGTTACCTAAATACGCCACAATAATACAAGCAAGCGACACCCCGGAAAATACTTGTCAGTAGATAACAGGTTTAAATTTGGTTTGTGTTAGTTTCCCTGTAGTTCTTATGTATTATAGAAACTTGACAATTAAGTATAGAACATATTAAGCGATTGTATCAAAGAGAGTTTGTAGGTATTTTTGTTGTTTATTACCGTAAGACATGTTTCTATTTATTCTTGACTAAATTAATATCCGTTAACAGTCATTTAAAGAAACAAATAAAGTAAAGCTCATTATCGGCATAGATTTTTTCCACTTTACTAGTAGTTTATTTAATTTAAATACGAACGAGTCGTTATTTAATGCTTGCAATCATTTTCATTAAAAATACATTTATTTGCTTTTATGATTAATTATTTGCAATAAGCAGATTGCGATTATTTTAACCGAACAGGACGTTGCGAAAGTTAAAAAACGCAACGATTTTTTTTGTTTCTTATTTAATTCGTTCGCTTAGATAATAAATGTCTGTACTTAAAATTATATACCACCTACTAATATTTAAAAAATGTAAGAAATACACTAAAAGGTAGCATTCTTAGAAACTGTGCCTTTTATTATTCAAATTCTGCTCGAAAAGTTTCTTTTATTGTGACATAAACATATTGTAAAGTTCTTTTAGTTATAAAGTGACTCATAATGTTCGTGTTCTTCACAATATGTTCACATAATAATTACAACATTTTTTAAGCAACTTTAAAATGATGGAGGTTCAAAGATGCTTCTCTTGGTTTATTATTACACTCATCTATTTTCTTATGATCTTTACGTCGTAAAAGCCAGACACTCTGCATGTGTAATTTCTATAATGTTATTTTGACACATGCGAATACACCTTACCTTACCTTCTTAATGGTTGTTACATATTCTTGTCGCAGTTATATCTTTCAAATCTATTAATTGAAAATCTTGGAGAGAATGGGACCCCAAAGCTGGGTAAGTAGTCTATTTCTGCCACATCATGGGAAGGTCCAGAGGCGACTGAGATCTGTCCTAATCAAGAAGATGACTCGCTAAATCCTTTATCAAACGTTGTCACTGCCGCATTTGACGCCTTTTCAAGACGTAAAGAGCCGCCTGTCGTTCACACTGTCAAATTACTAAAATTAATATCGGCCTTTACAAAAAATACATTTATTTCCCCGGCATCGATAATAAATGGAATATTTTTCTTCTTTAATTAACACCGAAAATTATAGGCCAAAAGGCGTTGTGTTGAACTGTCCGCTAGATGTTTTAGATGGTTTTTATATCTGATCCGTTCGTGTCTAAAACGAGGCGGTTTTATATATCACTTTTAAAAATCCATTACCAGAATAACTTAAATATTACTACACCGTTATGTTAAACAGAGCAGACGTAAGAAATAAACAAGGTTGTTAAAATATTGCTTAGCACCGTCAGTCACAATGCTTTACCATTTATTAACCGATTTAGAAATGTGAAAGTTTCAATAAAAATCACATTTTACCAAAATATTATTTAGAATTGTGCAAAATTCTTTCGTGTACAATTATTCAAATATACTATATCATATTACTATGGGAAACCTTTCGTATAAAACATCTACCAAATATCATTCTCCTACATTTATCCAAATTTGAGAAATAAAATAGAAACCTAATTTTACCGCTTCCCTTTAGGGGGGTGTAACTCCAAAAGGAGACGTCTAAGGAATTTTAAAAAAGTCCTTATTTAATATTCGATAAGGAATCACCTCCCGAATTTTTTCGCAATATTTTAGAAACACCCTATATATATATAATGAAATAGTAAATTATATATATATTTGGCATGCTTACGGCACACCATAATAAAAAATATTAATTAAACTTTTAGAAAACACACAAACACTTAAAAAATTGGAAGCGACACGACTTCGGCCCAAAACTTAACGTTCACATATTAAAAAGCATGTTTTAAATGCTACGAAAGAAAAGTTTTATAAAACTATTCTGTGTTCGAAATAAAAATGTTAATTGTATTGTAAGTAACGCGAACAATTTCTGTTACACAAAATTATTAAAAGTATACATTTAGAACCAACCGTTTTTTATAACGTTTAAAAACTAAAATACAAGGTAGTCAGAATAAATTATAAAACTTATTTAAAATATTTAATCAACAACGTATGACATAAGTCGATAAATTGAATAAAGCAATTATGTAAATTGCTATTCGTCAGTGAAGTTTATTAAATCGAAAATTAACTTGTTTATTAGTTAAACCTTAGTGCATGATAAATGAAGTTAAACTTGTTCCAATAATGCGTAGTGTCATTTTGAACATAAATATTAATCGAACAAAACTTTCATAAGCTATTTGGTTATAGCCGCAAACACTGTAAACAGAATTAAAACTTGAAAATCATGGTTATATTGAAGTGGCCGTTTCACACGTCTTAGTCCCCTCCTAAGTGACAAACATCAGCATAATGTCATTCGTATAAAAGAAATTTCAAAGTCATTTGGTATAAAATTCAAGTGGTCTGTCTTTGTTAACATGTTAACTAAAAGACTCTTTAGGATGAAACAACAAATTTAAGAATATGATATTCTCACTGAATGTTTAACTGCTCAACTGCTCCACAGTTAAGAATTGCTTTAACATAGTTGCAAATATATTAAAATACTTGAAAATTAAAATAATTGTATGAAGAATCACTGATGGTAATTTTACCGTTTTTCTATTCAGTTAAAAAATAATGTTCACTACAATCTCGAAAAGTATAGTAGCAATTTCACCATCGTAAACATATTGATAAATATATATGTATTTATTTTATACAACATGTACAATAAATCTGGCAATATTTTGGGCCATATCATCAAAAATTATTATTATGTTGGACATAAATAATTACTCCTCTGCTAATCAATAACAAAAAACTATACTAAAACAGCAAAAAATTAATTGTACATTAATTTAGTATACGTATATATAGTTTTACTAGAAATGCGGGTTCGGTCTATAATAATGCTGTTTGAAGCATCTATTTGAGAGCAACTTATAATAATCGAAGTTACAATAGAGTTAAAAAATTGCTGATAACCGAAGTTTACAACCCAATATACTCGCGGTGTACAGTTCATAAATAAATAGCACCGTTGATTTGATACGTAGACAAAAACGATTTCACGAAAAACTACCCAGCGGTTTCATGCTTAATAAGCGTTAATCAAGAAGATGCATTTTCATAAAACTATTAATTTCAGTTGAGTGTTAAGAGAAAAAGAAACTGCTGTAAGTAAAATAGATTTAAAAAGTGGTACACAGTTCTTTTAGACGCATGTGACGTGATTTTTTTCTCTTGAAGCAGTGTTTACCAACAACCATCGTACCCCTTTTGAGAGTTTAGTCTTACCGCAGTACCCCTCTCGGCCAAATATATGACTAGTTTCTCATACATTAAATTTTAACGAATTGTATTTTATAGCTAAAAAATGCTTAAGTAAAATTTAAAAAAAATTGTGTACCCCTTGAAACCCGTTCGCGTACCCCCAGGGATACGCGAACCACTCTTTGATAATTCTTGTCTTAAAGAACATATTAAATTTTACTGATAAAGTGAAATTTTGCGATGCAGAGTAATTGGAAAACTGAAGTTACAAAATTTCCATGTGAACTCTTTTAATTTCTACCGTCGACTAATTGAATTCAGTGTTATTACAATTAAAGCTGACTTGTGTTTGTGACAAAATATGTTAGTCACAGATTTAGTAAAATCAAAGGATTTTTTTTTCACCGCATATTTAATACATTACAGTATGTAATAACTTGAAAAATTTTGTCTTTATAAGTAAAATAAAATTAAGCAATAGGATATTTAAATCATTTTTCTACGACCACTATTGTAAATGACTTAGCGTACAGCCTGCATGCATAGTAAGTGAGTTATAACGCACGGTAAGCAAAACGCACACTTGTCTACAAATGTCAAAGTAGGCTTACGTCAAAATTGACAAGACAACGTAATTACATGTGTATATAAACCAAAAAGCCGTTAACATCGTAGGTATAATGTGTTCGCAGAAAAGGTAAGCTACATAACACGAGTTGTAAAGCAATTACGCACTCGTGGAAATACATAACTTTTCCGCTCGTGCGTAATATGCTTTTTACAACTCTTGTTATATAATATACTATTATCGTGTTTATCAAAAGTTTTTATGCTTTTGTGAAAATCAAATAGCAATGTGGTTTAACACATAAGCATCTCTTAAATTCTGGGCATGCATTATTGGAGCTATGAAAATAATGAAACTAATAATGGCGAACAAAAAATGTCTTTGTCAACATTTGAAAAGCATTCTTTGGTCTCTGTAGGAAAAATTAAATACCTATGTGTTATTACAATGTTTCGGATGAGAATTCATTTCATGGGTCTTATTTTTATTAATGATTTAAACTACCTTTTTGTTTGTGTTAGACAAACAAATACACTTTGGCTATTACAGTATTAAAATATCATTTTAGCTGTAATAATTACAAGTGTGGTGAATTTTGTTAAGACATGTCGAATCAAATTACTAACAAAAATACTAGTTGTAGCTTGCTTATTCCATTAATTCTGTTAAATACATTTAAACAATCGCCGTGTGAAGAAAGCAATGCCGAACATAATGAAAATAAATCACACGCAGCAAATATAGTTTAAAGGATGTATACCTATATAATGTGTTATAACGGAAAATACAAAAACGCTTAAAGTTGAAAGCTGAAAGAGTGTTGTTAACGCGACCCTTAAAAAGGATGAGGGGAATTCTGACAAGTATTTAATGTGACACAAGGTGGTACAGAATAATCGAATTTTTGTAAAGGACACTTGTCGAGAAAACCTGCTACAATAGAGTTAATTAAGAATAGGCGACGCAAATCGATTATCGAGTGTCGTATAGAGCAACAACACAAAAAGGTTTTATCCGACCCACAGCAATCTTAGCACAAAAGAAGAGGCTACAAAAGTAAATAGCCTCAATTAAAAACACCTTAATCACTTAAGTAATTCCAATCTGTTGAAATTACAATTAAAATATTTTGTAAACCGCGGATAATGCAAGTTTCGTAAATGAAAATCAGAGCTAAGTGCGTTAAAGACATTATCGAACGGAAGGAAGGCAGTAGAAGTATCTGCGTTATATAAATGTCAAAAACATAAAAATAACAGTTTCAATAGAGAGGCTCTAGCATATTTATTAGTGATTAGAAGTACGATATTGGATATAAAGAATTCCATTAGTGCGGCCGCTTATGGCGTCGCGACGATGGATACTTCACGAACGTGACGTGCGTGTTGCGCAACGCGACAACCGGCAATTCCCTTTCAAGAAATGCCAAGCTCTTATATGTCACCTTATTAGCACGCGACTACGGTACAGTCAAACCATAATGCTTATCAATAAATACCTCGAAAAATTTGGAAATTTGTACAACACTATTTTTAGTCGCACAGATTTTATTTTGTGCCTTTATGCCAGGTTGTTTTTGACGTATGAACCCAAGAGTGTTGCTTGCAGCTCGGGCCAGCCCTGTGTACATCGTTTAAGACTTATATGGGCAGAAATACAGAAACAGATATCAAGAAAAACAGTAGTAGAGTATGGAATACTCAGATACATATTCAAATTCATTCGAACAAAATAGCTTACTTATGTTGAAAAACATAGTAAAATAATAAAGTTTTATTGAAAAGCGGTAATAAACCAAAAATTGGTTCTATTCCGCACCGATCTTTTCTACTAGATGACGATTTAAAAAATATATACTCTCGTCACTAAAATTTAATAATTGTTTAACTTGTACATAAGTCACGTGAAGGGGAAATAAACGACCCTCCGGGGTGCAGGGGAGCGATCGCTTCTCCTTTGAATCTGATCTCGTTACTGAGGTACGTCAGAATATAATAATAATCGAACAAACGTGATAGCATGCTAAATCGAGGTACAAACGTTGTGTAAATATTTTTATTACAAAATCACTCACTGTGCATATAGTTGGTGGTTGGAAGACTCTTTCTCGATCTGATCGTTCTTCTCGATGCGAGTTGGTTGACGGTGGTCGCGGAGGTGATGTTCCACTAGCGGTAGCGGGTGATGCATTAAGCCTAGATGAAGGAACTGGTGGTCGCACGGAAGCTGTACAAGTTGACTGAAGCGTTTCGCTATTTGCTAACGTTGTTAATGGTGAACACTCTGGTCTAAAAAACCATGATGCAACGGATGCCCACTGAAAAAAAAAACAAAAATTAAATACAAATACAAAAGAGAGGAAAGGGAATAGAAATAGAAACAATCGACATAATAAAAGCGATGCACGAAAAAACGGTAAATATTGTAAGAACACTAAATGAAGAATCGGAAGAGTTTGAAACAAAAGAGGGCTTAAAATAAGGATGCGTGCTCAGTCCATCATTATTCTCAGTAGTTATAGATGGGGTAATTAAAGAAGTAAAGCAAAAAATAACACCGTTTCACCTAGGCAACTGGAAAATGGAAAAAATAACCATAACTGAGCTAATGTTCGCAGACGACATGGTCTTAGTCGCGGAAACAGAAAAGAATCTGCAACATAATTTAGAAACTCTAAACCAGGAATTGGAAAAAATGTATATGAAAATAAATACCGAAAAAACTAAAATTATAATCGTTACTACAGAGAACAAAGGGCATAACATCACTTTAAATGGGCTTAGGTTGGAACAGGTAGAAAGCTTTAAATATTTAGGAGTGTTCATAGAGAAAACTGGAGGAATGGACAAGAAAAAAAGCGAAAGGACGGGAAATTTAGGAAGAATATTTAACAGTTTAAGAACAACATATTTAATTTTCGCATATGGGTTTTCAACAGGAGACCAATCGTGCCAATGAACTACCTAATTATGCATCAATTAATTTTTTATGAACGATATAAGCTTTATTTTTACTATTGACGCGTAAATAATCAAACAAAATTTTGTAGCATGCATTAATAAAAGTAAATAAAAAGTTTAAATAGTTACGTTATACACATAATGAATACAATAAATATACGTTAATATATTCTTCTGTATTAATGCTTTTAATGTAAAAAAAAGCAAGAATTCTCCAAACAGTCGATAATGTTCGCGGTGGCTTGTTTTAAGATATTTTATTGTAGTTAGCATTATCTAACTCTAATACCACATAGGTATGTTGACCTATTTAAAAGATACTCGCTAAAAGTGTTAATGGAGTTGATTATGTTTTGCCTCACATATAAAGAGAAATATCCTTGACAATATGAATGCTTTATTAAACTAACTACCAGACTTTCCGCTAATTATAATATAATTCTTTCACAGCTCCAAAATACATTTCTACGTAAAATTTTACTTTAAATAAATTTATTTTCTCTGCATTTTTAACAAATTGTATTATTTCGAATATTTTTTAGTTGTGCCAATTATAATTTGCATTATCAAAATTTGTACCACACAATCGCCGACCAGATGTTTAAAACGAAAGTGTATTTAATTAAAATAGATTCGAAAAACGCAGAACCAATTGTTAATTATTCCGTATCTGTCCTAAAATTATTGACAATAAAAGCTCGTTACCAGACATTCACTGATTTTCTCCACTTTTATTTATTTCTTTGTAATCTACTATGCGTTAGCGGCACAGTGTATAATTCGGTAGTCTTTAGAATATCTAGGCATTCTTCGTAATGCCTAGTGGAATTTGGCAAAGTGTAAAATTATAATCTTAACTGACTTGGTCATTAATAGAGTGCCAGGTTAAAGGTTGTCTGAAGCTTTTTATTCATTGCTTTGCAATAAATAAAGTATACTCATAAGAATATTATCATTATTTTTCATTGAGAAAAAATAAAAATGTTTTTAATTCTTAATAAAATGTTTTTACTATACAATCTACCTAACATTCGACGTTCTATAAATGCCTAGGTATTTTTTATAAAGACTATAGGTCATTGTTATTTTATACTCGACATTACATAGAATGTTACAATCGTCGTTCCTGGGCTTGGAAACGCGTCTTCTTCGATTACGTGACGTTTCGAGTTCGACCATACTGTCTTGGTCTTTATCAAACGGCTATCAAATAAAAACATCATCATCCTGAAAGGAATATTTTAATCAATAACATTTTCGCCATTATATTTTAGGTCACCAAACTTGTATAAAACATTGTTTAAATCTACGTTAATTTAATATTGTTGTGCGCACTTAAGCAAATATTTAACGACTACTTAAAATTCTTAGAACAAATCTCGATTTCAATCAATTTCGTTGTTGTTTATGAGGAGATGACGTTAATAGTGTACCTAGTATAAAGTAAACAATCAAACTAAATGCGTAAATATAACTAACCCAATCGAATTTTTGACACCCATTCCAACATATTTGTCAACGGTTAACCGTTAAAACCTGCCCGGCCACTTAAGAGTATTTTCATTAAAATAGTTTTGCGCTGTAAATCACGACCAAGAGGTGTTACAGAACGTACATTTTTACGAAAACTTTCTTGTTGATGTTTTTAGATATTTAAGTAGTTGTGAAAGGATCAGGCGTGAGAAAGTTGTGATTAGATTAAATGTTATGCGACAGTTTACTCGATAAATCACCAGCGTTTAACACAAGATTAGGAAATGTCTTTTAACCTCTCACCACTCATCGGGAGATGGAACGTCAAACTATCCAACTATACCTACGACCTCAGCTGTTATAGTGTTTGGAGAACAATGCTCCAATGCTATTTTATTTACTCGTCATTCGTCTAAATGTCACCTGCAATCTGCTTGAATGCACAATACAATCAAAAGTATGGTGAATGACACCTACAAAACCGTATTCTCTTGGGTATGCAAGGAACAATAATTTTTATTCAACTCGAAAAATGTTGATGCTACACTGCAAATATTCAGGAAATTAAAGTTTTTAGTTTGATGTAAAAAAGTTAAATAATTCTTAATATGTTTAATTTTATGGTTAAATGCCACCAGAATTTTTATTTTATATTTTTTACATATTTCTGTAAGTTTAACTCAATACAAATCTGATTCGCATTATCCGTGTTTAGCTCTTACAGTTCTGATATTACTTAGTATGGTCTTGTATTTAGATACCCTGTATACATGAATGCTGGCATGTTACTAAATAAATAATGTTAGTGATACAATCTCTTAGTGCCTGTATTATAGTTACAAATGCACCATAATGTAATATGATACGATTTTGTGGTTAATCTGGAATTGTAATAAATGGCATAAGTTTTGTTTCACCGATGAAGAAGCTGCATATTAAAAATTTTGATAACGAAAGACGAGAGATACGTGAAAGTAACACAAACGGTTAATGTATATGATTTAGCATCAATTTTTTAGGGTATCTACTTGAAAACGTGAGTTATTGGCAACATTCCAAGTCGTTGCAGTTTGTAAAACGTTTTAGCGTATTTTTTTAATACATCGAAGGTCTGTTTTTTGTTTCAGTTTTATGTAACTAAAATTTTAAAACCGTTTCCCAACGAACCAGCTTTGTTTCTCCTGGGTTTTTAAAAATGTCGCGTGCTATAAAACACGCTACCGAGGGGCGTCTCGTCATATTTGACAGATGTGCTGGGTAACTTAAACCGTATATTTTTACACCCACTATCGAACACGTGGGTCAAATGTGTCACTAAAATAATTTTGATAACGTGTCGAGTGTTTCCATTAGGATGTTACCAAAATACTTTTACCGATACGCGGGTAATTTTTAGCCACACCTTGTGCGGTTCAATAACACAGTACCTACACTTCTTCCGATTTCGTCTTCCTTGAACATTAGGAAACGGCTAAAAACACAGAAATTAAAAAAGTTTTTACAAGTACCTATAGGTACCGCACTAGACACCAATTAAAAGTTAGGCAACATAAATAAAAATTAACCAAAATAATGCATTTATATTCATAATTGCATGCTCTTTCCGAACATGTAAAACCATACAGGGTGGTCCATTTAAAATAGAAAAGTTTATGTGATTTCTAAATGAACCAGAAATGAAATTTGTAGCAAAAATCCACGGTCTTATGCATTTGGGGTATAGCAGAATCCAGTTGCACCCGGTATATACTAATGTTTAAAATAATCAAGTTGCTATTAATCATTTATCAATCATAACAGTCGAAATGTATATTTTTAATCTAAACAATTTGTACTCGTAGGCGCATTTTTGTTGATCTTTAGCACGATTTGTGAGGGTAATTTGAAATTAAGTATAAACACTGTTTTACTCATTTACGTTTTCAAGATGCACTGTGGATGTTTCGACCAATTTTCCTGGTTTTTCCAAACTCTGTTTTTATTTATTGGTAATTTATGTGTTTTTGTGAAAAAACTATATTGCTAAGCTGCTTTATATTAAAATTTTAACAGTAACGCGGTCTACACTACACCATATTAGTGTTGTTCTTAAACGATTGGTTTGATTTACCAAGTACATTAAAACCTCGATTTAACGGACAAAATTTTCGGTTGATTTGTCATATGTGAAAACTAACACTCTGTTAACTTAACAGCCTGTAAACAATGTTTGGGTACATATATGCATTCGAAAAATTTATTTATTATACAACGGACCTTCGGCTTTAACGCTTTAACGGACAATCCCTCGTCCGAATGAGTCCATTAAATCGAGGTTTCCTGTAGCTAATTTATAATCTGTCATAAATTAAACCCTGATTTTCTTCAATATTGCAAAAAAATTACTTCTTTAAATGAACTTTATACTGAGTGCCCGTCATATTATAGAGAACTATTTCATGCTTAAACCGACGGTAACGTAATATTACAACTTAAGATCAACGTCCTTAAAAACTAATAAAAATTGCAACAAAAAATTTTGCAAACAAATCTTTGTCGTGCATTTATCTATTCCCTGTGATTAACTAGGCGTTATATCGCACGAAATGTACAACGAATGCTCATTCAACATGGCAATGTATGATGAAATATTATTGTTTGACTAAAATTTAAGAGGTAGATTATAAGTTGTTCAATTATATTTAATAACAAAATTAAAAGTGTCGGATTTTATAGTCCGTGCAACTTTTAACCAAGACCCATATTTTGCAAATTGTCTGCAATCAAACTAATTAATGTGTTGACCAATTCAAAATAGAGCTTGCATGTTACAGATATATTCACGAATCAATGGTCATTAACCGGTTTTTCGCAATAATTTAAAATCCACTCCTCAACCTGATGATACACTAAGAACGGATTAAAAAAGAAAAACAGAAGGAACGAGCGTCTGAAAAACAATGCAGTTTAGTCTCGTATCTTAAGGAAATGCAAATATAAAATGCCAGGCTATAGTATTGGAAATTTTGTTAATGTTTGCAGGAGTAGTAAAAAATTAGTTTAGGTCGTTTTTGAACAAACCAAAGGTGAAAATACATTGCTTAGGGCGTCTTTAACATTTTCAGAAAATATAAAGGCCATTCCAAAACAATCGAATTTTTTCAGAATAAAATGCCAGGCTACAGTATTGGAATTTTTGTTTAAGGTTGGAAGAGAAGTAAAAAATTATTTTAAGCCGTTTTTGAACAAACCAAAGGTGGAAATGCGTTGCTTAGGGTGTCATTAACATTTTCAGAAATATAAAGACCAACCCAAAACAATCGATTTTTTTCTGAAAAATTTTGCAAAGTTTATAGTCTTGCAACTTTTTAAAAACTTTAGGGTGCTGTACAAAATTGTTTTGAGCACGTTTAAGTAGTTTTTGCTTCATCATCATCCTTCTATACCCAACGGTTTCCGAGATCCTAAATTTTTCATGTTGAAACATATACAGGGTGATTCTGTTTGACTGTCGCACCCATACAACTTTGCTATTTTAAGAGGAATTTCCTATCAACCTTATATTTTTGTATTCGCTGGAACTTTTTTAAACGTGACTATTTTTACGACAAAATATGTCCGACTGGCGATTAGTCTTTTTTTTTTAATTACACAGTATACATTTATTTATTCTGATAATAAATACAGAGGAAAACTGTGTTTGGAAGCAGATTATATAGGTACATTTTGAAGATCTTAAAGAGAAAAATAAATAACCATAAATGTTTTTGGTTTATTATTTACTTTAAAACTTTTTAGTACATTTAAGTAATTGGGTACATCGCGACCCTGAAAATTTAATAGTTTTTTGTTCTGTAAAATATGAAGATTGGTAGAATTTAATAAAAAATATTAAATACTTTTGAAACTTTTGTCAAAATTTAAACTGAAATTGTTTATCAGAACAAATAAATAAGGTATACTGGGTAATTAAGAAACAGACAGTCAAATTGAATCACCTGGTATATTTATATATATTATTAAACATTGTAATTCACAAAATTGCGTGCTTTTTTATAATATAATATAGTATAAACTTTATAAGTATAAACTTTATCGGCGCAATGATTATCTTAAAATATTATTTCTGCTGTTGTCCTAACAGCATAAAAGAAACGTTCGTTTTACAGGGTTTTTATATAAACTCGTGGCGTATTTGCTAAGTAAATTCAAATGGTGTAAGTGGAAACCTCTTCTCCTTGATGTATGTAGCACACTTGGTAGTAGACCATCACATTCTCTGACATTGCGACGCTTTAAAAACAAATAGCTGCTCTCAGCTAGATTGGATTTCGCGGTTTGCATTTTATATGAGCTACCTTATCCATATAGGTACGTCCCTTCGCGAACATCGTATGACCATATAGCCTTCGGCGATTTTACGATAGAAAAAACACCGACTTCAAAGTCTGATACGCGAGGTTGAATATAAATATGAAAACAAATTTTGCACAACGAACAGATTCGCTCCACTATCAATAATGAGATTAAACAGTTAACAAAGTCGAATAACGACCATGCCGCTGTAACAATATTATATCAACAAATATATTTAATCCTTGCGATTATTATTAATTCGATAAATAATTTTAAAAAAAACAAGATCATTATCGTATCTTTATGTACGCTATTAAATATACTTAAAATATTGTATATACAAACAATTTTAAGAAATGTCTCGTGAACCTAGGTAAATAACTAACAATCAAACATCCGGATAATCGAAAATCCGGAAAATCGAGATCCTACTGAACTAAGTATAGGCTACATTTGATTTTCTTTGTTGCTTTAAACTTCCAAGCACTTAATTTAATTATGGAACATCCTGTATATCATAGACATACAATGAATGGATATGCTGGATGTGTGAAATACTGTAAAAATTGAAATGTGTGCAAATGTATGAGACACAGTATATTTGATGATGTTTTTAACAATACTCAAAATCATCCAGTTCGCTCCGATAAAACAAGAACTTTTTCAAACGTTGAGAGGGTGGGGTGACAACATTGCATCACATGCGGTAATTCAAGACGTGACCACAGAATGATATCAAACGGTATACATTTAAATTACATTAGTATTTTTACAGCCTTTCATCTTGTTCTGAATGTATTTGTAAAAAGTTGCTATCGTGTACATATTTGACGGCAAGGTGTAATACGTCCTTCAATTTGTCACGGTTTACGTATATTCATTAGCTACATGTTGTGCGAAGGTGTCAAAACGTTTCCCCTCGTACATCTGCACGTTCAAATGTATATGTAACCTTAAAGCAATCACACATGAAACGAAACGACTCGAAAAATAATATCTTTTAAACAATGTAGCCTTTAGAATGACAATAAATGTCCCCAAATTAACAACTTCATTACTTTGGAAAGTTTGTATTGGCGAACTGTCGCCGGTGAGTTGTAAATTTTCAAGAGATTAGTAACATTTTACGTATGCGGTTTATTTTCGTTTTAGAGCCGAAGCTAATCAGTTGCGCCCCTAAATGTATTGTGGAGGAAAAAAGTTGCGTTTGTTTTATAAATTATACGATGGATACCCGAACTTCGACGGTTTGATGTTCGAACAACTTGAAACTCAAACAAAATATTCGAGGAAAATCCGGTTTTAAAACTTGACCAAAACTTCTAAGGTGGCATAAGTAAAGTTTTTTTCTATGACCACTAACTTAAAATACTCTTACCGTACAGTCCCCATGCATAGTAAGTGAGTCTTAACGCACGGTAAGCAAAACGCACACTTGTCTAGAAACGTCAAAGGAGGCTTACGTCAAAATTGACAAGACAACGTAATTACATGAGCGTTTTAGCCAAAAAGCCGTTAAAATCGTAAGTATTATGTGTTCGTAGAAAAAGTAAGCTAAATAACACGAGTTGTAAAGTCATTACGCACTCGCCGCTACGCGGCTCCGTGCGCAACTTTTCCACTCGTACGTAATTTGCTTGTTACAACTCTTGTTATGTAATATACTATTAAGTGTTTTATTTATTCCTTTTGATCAACTAATTTACATTATTTCCCATGAGGGAAACAACCTCGAAAGTCGATCAACTTGGAAGTCGAACCGTCTCCTGGAACGGATTGTGTCTGAAGTTCAAGGGTCTGTGATTAAAGTCCAAAAATTTCAAATGAAAATTTACCACTTAGTGTGTCGTTCAAATATATTTTAAAACGCTCGCGTTTTTTACGAATCATGACTAAAGGTAAAAACGCGTTTTTTATTAAGCGTCGCTTCGCCACACTACGACAGCTTTATAAGCTGTCCCTTGCCATTATAGCTAAATATTATGCCACGTTAAATAAATAACAATAACCATGATTTTGAATTTTGCATCCTCTGCACACACTGAAAACTAAGTTATAATTGCAAAATTTCGCTGTTTATTTATTTGTATTTTTAAAGAACAATAATCTGCACTTGATGATTAGCATTGAATTGTGGTGAATTTAAAAAAAGGTTGCCACATGTTTCTGTATAAAATGACCATAACTACGAAAGAGTAAAAGTGTAAGTTAAGATACACTCGTTCATTCCACAAATGATGGATGAAAACCAAATGCGGTGTAAAATCTAGTTCAAACAAACTCATAATGTGGTCTGTTTCGGCAGTTTTTAGAGAGCGTTAATATATACGTGTATTTAACTGTAGTTTGCTTTATCCTAAATTACATTTGAAAAGATCGGCTTGTTTGTGCCTTGTAGCAGTTAAGCAATTATATCAGTAGAAGTTGAAAAACTGGTCTAGCACTACAAACGCCGCTACACTAACAATAAAAATCAACACTGAAAAAACTTAAAGCAGGAAAACATTTTACAAGGCGCCACTGACTGAACCAACAAAAGTTCAAACAATCAAATCATCCTAACAAAATAATACATTCAAAAAACACATCTACAAATAAATTTACATAAAATTAATCTAAAGATCGCCTGCGTTGGCGATAAATAAAGTTCGGTAACACTTTGCGGCACGACAATTCTCCAGTGATCCCTAACATTAATGAAATAAGCATTTATCTAATGGACCAAGATTCTTATCAAAAAAAGGGTGCATTAAGAACGAGCGTCGCGAGGCGGGGCACTTTTGTAGCGAGATTGTCACTGATAACGTTTAACGATAAAATGACAATTTTGTGTCATAAAACTCCTCCTCTTCCGACAACCCTTACGGAAAATTGAAAAACTAAATATTAGAGTACACGAACTGCTTCGACAAATTATTAATTATAACATGCGCATACTACACGAACCCCCTACTACTAAAAAAACAAGTGGTTTTGGATTTATTAGCGACATGGTTATTTTATCTATGTTTAACTGTTACTCTACAAATCAAACGCTTAAGATTATTGCACAACAAAAAAAATTAATTAATTTAAAATCTGTTGAATTGAGTAAACATATACATACGTAATCAATTGTTTTAAATAAGTTTATTTCATAATTTGGCATTAAAAATGGAAATTTTTACTCGTTTTTTTTTTTATCTCACAGCAAACAGTTTAGGCAAAATGAACAACAATTGCATACCGATATATAGAGTGTCCCAGATAACATTGCCAGCATGGGGATCTCGCTTATTATAAGAGATACAGGTTTGCTTAAATTAGATGAATTATTATTGTTTATAAAAATCATTATCGTATAATGTGAGGGCATATCTAGAATGCTAATTAAGTCATTTTTATTAACTCATTGATCCTACGTGACAACAATAATAAATAATAAGTAATTTTTTATAAGAGTATAGTGTATTTTTTTTTAGGTACAAAAAGAAAATTAAAGACAGTTCAGTGCAAGTATATCAACAAGATATGATATACAGTTGGGGACCCTCGAACTTCAAACACAGTCCGTTGCAGGAGACTGTTCGACTTTCATGTTGTTCGACTTTCGAGTAAATTATCCCCTATGAAATAATGTAAACTGAATTGTACCGTTATACGATACCAAAACGTTTATTTATAACTGTACAGGATGGTCCAAATTCGATGGGATTACATGGGTATCTCGCTTAATAGTCAAGATAGAAAAACGATTAATTACCAAAAATGTGCAGTTTTTTAGGAAAACAGTTTTCAAAAATATTCGATCATTTCCGGTTTTTGAGTTATTGAAGTTAAAAAGTTATGACACAAACTCATCTTTTTTAAATTGAAGCTATAGTTGGCTATGATCTATTTAAATTTCTTATTTTTTCCCCTTTCCAAATATATAAGAGTTGATGTAGTTATTTTCAATAATACGCAAGTTACAAAGGTGTTTTAATTCTTTTAAAGATGAGAAACAAAAAATAGGCTGTGAAAACAAAAAAAAAACAAGAAAAATCGGAAATGATAGAATATTTCTGAAACCGGTTCTAAGTTTACCCTAAAAAACTGCACGTTTTTGGTAATATAACCGTTTCTCTATCTTGAATATTAAGCGAGATACCTATGTAATCCCATCGAATTTGGACCACGCTGTACATACAAATATAGATTTTTAATGATTGATTTAAATGCACCTGATAAAATTGCGATATCCTATAGACAGATGCATGACACGAAATCAATTATGATTATCTTTGGGCAAAGATTTGCAACTATTTCTCCAGTTTAAATGTCACTAACGTAAGCTTCGGTGGGATTTAATCATATCCTAATTACTGCACATTTAGCTTCTCCACCGTATTTAAACAATGAATTCGTACGAATCAGTGATAAGTGAATACCGCTGAAAGCGTGAAACGGCGTAATCATTACCACTTGACGTCGATACAATGTTAATAATATATGGAACCGAATATATAGCGACAATTAGCTTTAACCTGACTTTCTATTTATCATAAGAGTTTTGTGACCAGAAACTTCCACTGCTTACAACTCCGCGACGTTTGGTAATTTAAAAGCACATAAAAAAACAGCTTACTGGCTTCGTTAATAAGTCTACATTTTTATTTATGAATTTTTATCAAAAATAATATAATTGGGTAAAAAAACTGAAAGAAATACAAACGCGGCAAAAGTAACGGAACCCATTGAAATCGGCTTAGAATAAAGCTACTACCATCGAAATTATACTCTCTATCGTTTTTTCGCGAGCATAAAATATAATGGGCTGGTAATGTTAAGGGCCTAATATTGGGGGTAGGTACATAATTATCAAATCCCTCGATGCGAAAGGGTTAATAGAGACCGTAGGGTGGGAACAGCGCCATATTTGATCGATAATTGAGTTAAACAACTGGCGAACGATGTACTCATCTCTTACTGTAGCCAATTGTTGAAGGCCAGAATATAATAGACCGAATTAAGTTTTTTTTAGCATATAATACAATAATACAATAATAAAATTATTTATTAAATTAATTAACACCAATTCGTAACAGTAACATTTAAAATATGAAAATTATCGTCTTTTAGAATTAGTTCCGAACTTATCTACCTAATTGTTGGTGGAGAAAGCAAACCATTCACAGTTAACGTTTACATTATTTATGAAATTATTAGGGCATACGTTTAACTGTAGGTACTTACGCCTTTTAAAACAGCGTACACTACATCGTATAGTTCACCCTCTTTCTACAGGAAAAGCCCTTGTCAAATGTCAATCCTTCCCCTCCCCCGGCAACACACTGTAATGAACCCTTTACAAACGGTCATATTCGCATATGCCGATTCTATAAATGGCTCGAAATAATAAGAAAAAACGCCTACATATTATCTACAACCCTTTTTAAATCATAAAATAACTACCATATTTATCGATAAAGAGATTTAACTTCGCCCTTTTTATTTATTAGGATAATGAACATTTGGCCAATTATAATAAATACTGATTATGCATATAGAATGACCGAAGCTGCCATATTGATAGACAGTATTCATACTTTTTAATGATTTAAGGCGAATACCATTACAAATGGAACACACATATTAACATGTAACATTGACATTTACGATATGCAAATTAAAAAAGCTTCAAACAATAAATTAATCACACACTAAGAGTAAAAGTTCGAACGAACCGAAATCACAAAAATGTATTTATCTTCTTATTTTCTTACATATCAAGTTGATTTCGTACTACCACGAGATTATCAATTATAAAAAGAGTTGAAATTTTAATATGTGGCACAATTTCAGTACTCAAAATTCCAGCTACTGTTATCAAAATTGCATTGAGATTAACACAGCAAAGTTAATCACGATTACGTTCATTGTTACAGTTAACTGATATAGTCTACATTTCGTTTGGATTTTAAGGTGTATTAATTTTTATTTTCAAATAAACATATTTTATAGATACCTAGACACTTGACAATATATCAATTTTTTATTACTTTATATAAGACGAAACTTAGTTTAATTGTTTTAAAATAATTTCTTTGAAACATTATATAGCTCCAAACCATATTAAATGCGTTCAAATTTGATTAGTAAGTGGTGATACGTCTGGAAATGTATTACATACTATCAAGAAGCACAAAATAACATAACAGCGATTTTCAACTTTATTACTAGAGCGATTTATATGAGATACGTCGTTCTAATGATTAACTCTTTTTGATATGATTGAAATAAATAAAAATATTTTAGATGCACAAATAATTGTAAATAAATCAATAACCACTGTTTAATGTGTCTTTTTTTCCTACAACGCTAGTAAATTATATAATATATATTTTCTACGACCACAAATGTAAACGGCTCTTACCGTACAGCCTGCATGCATAGTAAGTAGGTCTTTACGCACGGCAAGCAAAAAGCACGGTTTTTTAAAAGAAATGATCAAAGTAGACTCACGTCAAACACATCCTGTATGCATAGTAAATGAGCTATAACTTATAACGCACGGTAAGCAAAACGCACACTTATCTAGAAATGTCAAAGTAGGCTTACGTCAAAATTGACAAGAAAACGTAATTGCATGTGTATATTACCCAAAAAGCCGTTAAAATCGTAGGTATTAGGTGATCGTAGAAAAAGTAAGCTACATAACACGAGTTGTAAAGCAATTATGCACTCGTGGAAAAACGCAACTTTTTCACTCGTGCGTAATATACTTCTTACAACTCTTATTATGTATTATACTATATTAAAACACGCTTTTTCAGCTACATTGCTACATACAATGTCTCATAATTATTTGCCACAACCAAGCTTCAGCATTACAGAATATGAATCGCATGTACTATAAATCGCAACGTTGGCGCATCGTAGCGCCGCGACGCCACATTGAGAACCGCTCACAAAAAAGATGCTAAATTTATTTTTAATTTGAAAATTACTACACTAAAAAGTATCATGCAATTTTAAATCAGAGCATAGAACAAACATCGAGAATTGATGTGATGTATATTCAACATTATTTAAATTAACAACACAGAATTGTTAATATGAAGTTTTTTGCAAATTTTACAATGCAATAGCAACCGGTAATAAAAGTAAGACAACTGTCGTAAAATTAGGCAGCTGATCGCTGGTTAAATTCATTTTTCAGGAAAATGTCAGTGTCAGGATTTACCCCCCACTCGTTGTTCATAGAATACCAAGGCGGAAAAAAATAATAATCGTTTTGTTATTACGACAAACAAACATAATTAACGATTTATTTCATTCCATATCTAATAAAGCTAAAAGTAAACCTAGAATTGTCGCAATTATGATTAATACAATTATGTACATAATTATATTCATAGTCGATAAATTATTTATTAGAGACGAATGATTTATCGTTTTACGAGATAATTAACACACGCTAAAAACATAGCAAATGCAAGTTTTTGATCCCTGATGATCTCGGTGTGGAACACAAAGATGCATTCTGTAATAAGACTATTAAGTACGGTTGTCACATGTCACATATACACATTAATAACCTATGCTGTGAAGGTCGCGAGATAAGAATATTCCATACGTTTATAGATAACTACGGACACATACAATAATCAGCTTAAGCTATTATGTACTGATTATATAGTATTGAGAATGCATCGACAAAAATGAAAAAGATACATTGCCGTATGACGTATAAATACAAACTTCCTGGTCGTAACCGTTCTGCAATTTTCAGGTGATTTATTCGTAATATTACGTTATTTGAAAAATTACTAACATCGGCTTGCTGTGTGCAGGATTATCGATACTAAGAGAAAATAACATTATCATAAATTATGAAAGCTCCAGTTCAACCCCGGATAATGGAGTGATATATGTTCGCAGATTATATTTTAATAACCACGTAATAGTACATACACGAAATACCACCAACATTAAAAAAAAATTAAATCTATCACTCTTGATTATTCTCTTTTAAAATAATGCCATAACGAACAACTGTCACAATTAAATAATAATTTAAAAAGTGTCTCGAAAGATATATTAAACATTAAGGCAACATTTACATTGTATATTATATCTTTGATTTGTGGTTTCAATGTTTTACTGGAGTTTATGGTCCTCTTAGACAAGAAGATCCAGTATTCAGTGTACTAACAGTTACATACATCCGTATATTTGTATTTGTATGTGTCCATATTGAAAATATCGTAAGGCACAAAAAACATTTTTAAAGTTTTGTCACAGTTGGTCTGCTAATAACTACTTCAGTTTAGGTTTTGTTAGGTATGTTCTAATAATATTGTGTCGTTGGAATTAATAATAATAAGTTTTTATTCATATATTTCACAGGTCATCAAAAATTTCCACAAATCTACCAATCCGATTTGACTTACATGCGTACTTATCAACTGCGAATTCGCATTAACTTTTGCATGTAAACGCAGTACACCAACTAACAAGACAAAAACTGTCGAAAATTTTAGTGTCGTGTCTGTCATTTTTTACGGTTTACTTAAACTCCAAACATGTGAGATATTGTCGCCATTAAATAAAATATTGTTAGATATGTAGAATCACCATATAAATCTTAAATTAGTTTTAATGAATTACAAAATGTTTGAAATATTCGACTGCGTGGTGTATTATAACTGTTATGAAACAGTTGCAAACTCATATTTACCATAGAAATTGAAACCTTTTGACCTTAGTAAATTACGGAATTACTTAAGGGGTAATTATTTAAACTACTTCGAATATAATCAAACAGTAACGAATGGGCACGTACTAACAATTTCAAATAAGAAAAACCTTGAATTTATTTCACATTTCATTTAAAATTACATTTGTAATCGCAATGACATTTTCATATATCACGCTTAATAAGCAGCAGATGACTATTGTATAAAAGTAAAATATTAGATGTTAAGAAAAACGATTCACGATCAGAAAATAATCAATTTAATAAAAATTTTGCGGCACACTATATACAGAGTATTTGAAATTCGAGTTTAAGCATGGGATCTCGCTTATTATAATAGCTGCAGGGATGGACAACTTGCGGGCTTACGGTCGCACGCAGCCTTTTTAGATGTTCGATGCGGCCTTTTCGAATATTTTCCCGCATACGATCGTACTATACATCGGCACTTTAGCTTTTACTTGTGAATTTTATACGGGAAAAATATTTCCTTTGGCAAAAGGTTGCGGCCTTATGAAAAATCTATGAAGCGTCATGCTGGCTTGCAAAGTCAAAAGGTTTCGCACCCCTGAGCTAGAGTATAGATTTACATTTGTAAAAGTTGCTAAATTCGGTGCTCATTAATAATCCAAAGAGAAATTGGAAATATCTCAAACAGTATTCGAGAAATAATCAATATATACTTCACGTCCTACTATGGATTACAAAATATTTCAAATCTGTATTTAAGCCGATTCAGATGGTAATCACTAATTTTTTATAGGTCGATTCGTTTTTGTTTTACAACAACCAACTTCATTTCTTTTTGTGGGCGCATATTAACTATTTACAAAATCAAGTAGATTTTTTTCCTGAATTCATTGATGTGTCACGCACGCATGGGATATTACTTCTACATACACACGTTAAATTTGTTAAATTGCGTTTTAGACAACGACTATAAACCAGGCAGCCCGGTCGTTGTAGTTTTTGTCGTTACTGCAACAAACAATCAACAAACTAAAAGTTTTTATACTTGTTATCGTAATAAATTCATATAAATGAACCTGAATACTGAAGAAAAACGCGATTTGCTGCGAATTTTTAATTGACTGAATAGGGCTTCTACTGTTTAGTTAAAAAATATCTGGAAAAAATTGTACTACGTTAGACAGAAAGTATATATGTATAAAACATGTAAATAGCATATTACAAAACCTAAGCGGTAAAGCGGTGTACTAAATTTACAATAATATTAAATTTATAAAAGTTAAAATAAAACTCTAGACGATTTTCAAATAATTTTCTCCTTCTGCAATACATAACCGCCAATGTTTATATTCAGAATCCGCGCAATATTTCTTCTATGAATTTCCGTAATGTTTATTTATACGAATTTAATACAATGAAAAGTAATAAACGAGTGATTGGCATCCGATTCGGTTTAAAAACTTGCATAGGCCATATTTTTACACATCTGATATATTTCATACTCCAAAGGTGTTTCAGACGATTTTCAATATCCTATTTTCCGGTTTCTCCCAATTCTTAGATATACCGTTTGAAATATTTTCAATTTCTTTTCAGATTATTTATGAACACCAAATATATCAGTTTTGCCAAATTAAACCTATGCTCTAGCAATTATTATAAGCGAGATCCCCATGTTTAAACACGGATCTCAAACACTGCATCCTTGCAAAATATGTCTTTTTATTTATGTATTTATGATTTTATTTTCCCCGACACACCTATAGGATGCTCGCGACTAGTGTGTCGCCACACACAGGTTAAAAAACACTGTCTTAAACCGTAACTATTTTTTAAAAAAAGGATAATAATAAACGTCATTGGTGCGATTAGACATTGAAGGTATCATACATCATAAATTTGTAAATATAAAACAGCATTAACTGCAGTGTAAGTAAAACCGTCTACACTGTTAAAAAATGTATTGACTAATTGAACAATTACATCATAAAACCTATTTCTGTCTAATGGTTTACACAAAAGGAAATAATGTACTTTTAATTTATCTTACTCTCAACATTTACCATTAGGTTATCTGTTGCAAGCAGTAATTTGTTTCGTGTACTTAGTAAGAATTAATATTATTAAAATTCCTACATAAGAGTTGTGGTAACAGCAAATACTATTAAAAAAAGGAAATCTCTGTTACAATAATTCGATCACGAATCATACGCTTGAAACGGACAACTTACTAAACAAATATGCGTTGTACCGCCAGAAATTGTCTATACCAGTGACATTTTAATGTAAAATATCTTTTTCAGTGTATTTATTTTTTTACACATAAAACGAAATCTATTTTAAAAAGAAAACTTTATGCAAAAAAAAACAAATAACTGTCAAAAAAACAAATAGATATACACGAGTATAAACAAAAAACAGGGACGGTTAATGAAAGTTTGGAGCAAAATACCCTCGCAATGTATACGATTTTTTGTAAAATTGCGTAAAACAGCTAATTCAAATTATCTCATTATTGTTTACAATTTATTCTTCTCTGTTCAAACGACTAATTAATTTTAAATCAAAACAATATTAAGTTTAGCATGTTTACGAAATGTTGCCTGTAACCAATTTCTGAATATTTCCGTTAGTTCATGACAGCGTATATTTAAAAACCAACCAATACGTTAAGCTCATGTTATTCACATGTGGGTAATTTATTTGTTCAATTGCTTTTTATTATCAAATATAAATATACACAGTGACGTACTGTCACACTAAAATTTCCTTAACATTGAAATTTAAATGTATTGCCCTTCGATTTATCAAATTAATTAATATGTTGCATTGTGCTTTACATGTGCTAAAGAACTTCATGACTTACACTTACGATAATACTCCTTTCTTAGTAGCTGCGTAGTTATTTGTGTGTAGCAAGAACAGAATAAGTAAATTCATTTGAATTACAGCTTCTAGGAGTGTAATTGCTTTAACAGATATATCCGTCTAAGGATTAATATTACATAACAGTAAAACTAAATCCATTTTTGGGATCTATCTGTAAATAAATAAAAGTTGGGCCTCGACACAATGGGTAACAATTTTCAACATTAACGACGATAAACCGTTACGGTCTTTTAAGCCATTTTATTTTCAAAGTTTACTTAATTTTCATTACCCTGCACCTATTTGCTATCCCTTATAGTTTTATTACTACACTTATTACGATCTTCATTTAGGTCCTCCTAGTTATGTTGCACATTTTCTCAATTATTAAAAATCATATAGCCTCATAACAGGACGAACTAACTTATACTTATAACACCACCGATTCTCGACCTATAGAAAATCAAGATGGTTTCGATGGACCAAAACTATGTCTAAAAAATTTTAAGTAGGTACCTCCTCAAGAACTTCTACTTTTAATTGACAAATTGGCAGATCTGTGTTCTAACTTTGTTAATTACTCTGTATAAATATTATACTACATAAGTAATAAGTGTGTATTAACAAATTCGTAAGATAATTAATTTATCAGATAGGTACAAATTCTGTACGACTGAGGTAAAGTTACATATTATTTTCATTTAATAAACTAAAGTGAAAGCAAATCTGATGTCTGTAAATAAAATCATATATGAACCACCTTTTAGACAGCAAAAATCCGTCTACAAGTGTTCAGCTTCTACCGTTAAATAAATACAAATGTTATTTATATTATGTAAGGATTAATGACCAATAATACCAGTGTCTGTATGTTTTAGAACAAAAACGAAAGAACGGAAACTACAATATATGTAAAATAAACTTATTAGTGACAGGTAAATTTTTATAATTCAATGATATAAAATAAAGATAAATGCAAAATATGACATGTAGATGTACGTACATAATGTGACATATCCAAATTGTTAAAGTGAGTCATAAAAAGCTGCTAATTTATTAAATTTAATACAAAACCACATGTTTAAGACGTACACCACACTATATTAATTAATTATATAGTAATATAAGTTAAATTTAACTGCGTATAAACAAATAAATATGCTAATGAAGTTTGTGCATATCATTACGGTTATTTAAAATAACGATCATAAAGCAATTAATAAATGACAAAACTTGAAACTTGAATGTTTCACGTGTGCCGTTAAATACGTTATAATACCACCTAAAGTTGAAAGTCCCATACAATGCGCTAGTATACTATTTTTTTAACAAGGCAAAGTGGCTCAGCAAAACGTCTACTAAAGTTTTGTGTTTGCCAAGTAACTAATAAGCTGAGCAGCTGCAGCGAACAAGGAAATAATTTGAGTTTGTCCCTTGTTCGAAGTCAAATATTTTCGCTAATCATACATAAGCAAAGAGCTCCGGCGTTATTAATAAGAAGATACATATTGTGTTGACAGATACTACACTAATAAAAGGGATGAAAGTTATCGCTTGTTTTCTTAAGGCGAACATTTCCGATAGCAATTTTCTTAGAAACGGGCCAATTAAAAGTAGGTGGTACGAAAAGTAACAAGCCACCAAGTCTGTATGTAAATCCTTTTCATTAATTCACATGCCATCACTTGAGCCGCCCAGATTGGGCAAACGCCCACCACTTCTTGATCAGCCAGCAGACTGCATTAAATAAACTTACATAATGTTTTTTAGGTAGCACTTCTGCGGTAACAATGGCCACCTTTAAGCCTACTACTAAATCGATGTAGTTATTTAAATACTTACACACCCTATGCTAAACAGTTAGTTGGAGGTACTTCACCGAAGATGCGTCCGAACGTTGGCCGGCACTGATGCATCGCCTCCCGTCAACTCCGAGCGAGCTATAGCGGACTTAAATATTTACATTTACTAATAAATATTATGCACAGCACTTCACTATTTTAAGTATTTGCGCTTTCCAGTTTCTGTAGACTGTTTTTTTTGTGTTATCGAAATGTTTGTTAGAACAAACCGTCTTTTCGATACAGTTCGGTGTCACATCTGTTTTATAATTGTACAAGACCCTATTTAAATAGTAAAAATAGTTTTCTAGCGATAAAATATATTAACGTCGAGAATTATTTACGATTAAAAACTATTCATTTGAGAGTTTCACTATTCTTACAAAATGTGGTATACGAGGATCCGATTCCTTTCTAAAATTTAACAAGCGTGACAGATTGAACTACTTCGTACTGGAACTGATACAGCAATTAATAAATCTATCAATATTTTCACCTGTTTCGTAAAAACACACTTCGTTAAAACACACCTAAATAGTAAGGGAATGTAAGTGTCACAGTGATGGTTATTATAACCGTATTTTAAAAAACCGGAAGTGATTTATGCTTAATAAAGTTAGAAGCTCGAGCATACGCCTTAGATAAAATTAATAACGATTAACCTTATTAAAACTCACAATCTCACCAAAAGCATAATTAAAATAGCGCTAACTGGCACACAAAAATATATATTTAAGATTAAACACTTACAAATTACATAATTGGTAATAATCAATCAGTTAGAGAAACATAAACCATATTTATAACTTGTATTTAAATTTTAAATAGTACCTATACGTGTGCAAAAATATAAACCATTGAAAGGGAGAACCTAATATTTCTGTATTTCATAAAATAATTAACCAACACTAAGTACAGCACATCAGAAATGTGTGTTGTGTCAAATACATAATCTACAATCAAAACTAACACGGAACAGAATAACCAAGATATAAAAAAGTGCATTTAAAAATCTCTTTTTCGGGGGATCTATTGGCGAAATGCTAGACCAGTTTCATTGCTCTCAGTAGCAATCAAAATAAGATTGCTAATGATGAAGAGACGAGAGGCTCGAAACTCGTCTAGCGTTACGACAAGAAATTGTTCATCAAAAGACATGTCTAATTAAACCTACTAAACAAATCATCTAAACGATTCAAGCATCAATCAAAGAATAAGAGAGAAATAAATCTAAAAACTATTTATATTTAGTTTCTTCTGATTGTTTTCGGATTGTTTTGGAATAACTTAAATTTAAAAAAGCTTAATTTTGCACTAATTCATTGAACAAACTTGGTAATTGTTATAATTGTTGATAATGCACTGGAACAAAACTATCACGTTTAATAATTTTATTTAGGACGTTGTTCATAAAATGTCACCAACTAATTATTTCAAAAGGAAATGTGTGTAAACTTCCATACAAAATTTTGCGTTAAACATTTCTGGTAACAGATAATATTGTTTTTCTACGACCACTAATGTAAATGACTCTTACTGTACAGCCTGCACGCATAGTAAGTGGTTCCTTACGCACGGTGAGCAAAAAGCACAGGTTTTTTAAAAGAAATAATCAAAGTAAACTCACGTTAAACACTTCCTGCATGCCTAGAAAGTGAGTTATAACTTATAACGCACGGTAAGCAAAACGCACACTTGTCTAGAAATGTCAAGTAGGCTTACGTCAAAATTGATAAGACAACGTAATTACATGTGTAAATTAGCCAAAAAGCCGTTTAAATCGTATGTATTATGTGATCGTAGAAAAAGTAAGCTGCATAACACGAGTTGTAAAGCAATTAAGCACTCGTGGAAATACGCACTCGTGCGTAATATGCTTCTTATAACTCTTGTTATGTAATATACTATTGCGTTTGTTTTCTAAAGTATTTATCACTTAATGACACTTATTTGGGCCTTAACTTTCTATTACTTATGTTTTGCAGATGTCTTTAATTAAAAATAAATATCAGCTTTGGCCGAGGTTTGGTTAGGCTGCCTTAAAATATTCTGTATACGAAGTGAAAAAAAATAAAATTAAAGATAATTAAAGATCGTCGATAGTTAAAAGAAAGTTATTAAGAAATTACCAATTTATTTCATTTTAAACAACAACATTGCAAGGCATATAATTGCTTGTGTTTAACGGAACGATTGTCTGCAATATTTTTTTTCGATCACAAAAAATACCTCTCACTAACTACAACTTCCGATCATCTTTTTACTTTAAATTATTTAACTTGCTATGTAGAATAAAATACTAATATAAGATCATTGAATAACACAAATATTAAGCTAGATACATGTTATATTAGTGTATTGCAACATTACCTGAGTTATTTGACATATAACAATAGCACGTGCAATTTCGATCATAATTGGATGCGCCTGCACTCATATTATTTTGCTCAATATTCCATTTACATTTTAGTAGGTACACTATTATAACAACATTTAACATCAATAAGCGACAATTTGGTTGATCACGTGATGAAAATTGTACTTGTTCTTATTGATTAGATATTAACTATTCACATCCATTTAAGTGTTGTTTATAAAGCAAATAAGTCGGAATTGTTCAAAAGTTGTTCACATTTCAATAACTTTTAATTATATCCCGTAAATAGGATTAATGTACCGTATTTATACAGTGTCTAAGTCACAAATTTTAAGTAACAATTAGTAATTTTCAACATTTTTTAAGTGAACTGATACTAAGCAATATCATAGACGAATCACTATCGTTGTGAAACAGCAACACACCCTTCAATAAAAACACGAAGTAACTTATTTGACGTCCTTGTGCTTCTTAAAGATCTTCGCAATGTTGCAGTTTTAACACACCTCAAACCCTTTTCATAATTGTAGTAACGATTAAGTATCAGTTATTTTTTTCAGGTTAGTCATTATTTAGTGGAAAAATAGTTCTAAATTAGTTCTAGCTAATAGAATGCAATTCGTATATTGCCACTAACTTCTTTCACAATCTTCACTAGCTTGTGTGCACGACATAACTCAATGCCCACTAGAAATGTACATTAATTCAGTGTTTCCATATAAAAAATTAGTGATTACCATCCATTTGGAATATTTTGTAATCCAAAGGACTTATGTTATATTCGGTTTATTTCTAATTTTCTCGAATACTGTTTGAGATATTTCCAATTTCTCTTTGGATTATTAATGAGCACCGAATTTAGCAACTTTTACAAATGTAAATCTATACTCTAGCTCAGGTGTGCGAAACCTTTTGACTTTGCAAGCCAGCAGGACACTTCATAGATTTTTCATAAGGCCGCAACCTTTTGCCAAAGGAAATATTTTTCCCGTATAAAATTCACAAGTAAAAGCTAAAGTGCCGATTTATAGCACGATCGTATGCGGGAAAATATTCGAAAAGGCCGCATCGAGCATCTAAAAAGGCTGCGTGCTGCGTGCGACCGTAAGCCCGCAAGTTGTCCATCCCTGCAGCTATTATAATAAGCGAAATCCCATGCTTAAACTCGAATTTCAAGCACTCTGTATATAGTGTGCCGCGAAATTTCAGCGTTGTTAAAAGTGTGTCGCGAAAAAGGTTAAAAAAACACTGCGTTACTTAGTTGCTTCACTTATCTGTACGTAGTTCGCAATAAACGGAACAATTCCACAGTCAATAAACGGGACTTTGTGAGACTATTCGATAAATTCGAATTCCGTGGCGCTATCCCAACATAATCGGTAACGAAATTCACGTGGTTATAGATATATGTTGTTTGCAAACAAGATATTGATATTAAGTTGTGTATCGGTGTTTCGTATGTCGGAGCTTCCATTGAACGCTAATATAGACCGACTGTAACTCATGTACAGTCAAAACACGGGGGTTAGTGAGCACGAAATCAAATAACCATATCTTATGGCAGGTATAAACTGGAGATGTGGTCGGTGTTCTATATCTCAGCCTCCAATAATTTATTATCAGGCTGTACTTATTATACAATATGGCCAGGCCCGATCCTGCACCTGGCCATTGGACAGCGAACTTGTCTATCCCCCGGGGGCCATATTGTTAGTTAGCCTATATAAATACTATTGTATGGTAGTTTATATCTTTTAATAGCCCTTCTGCACGAACGTATTTATTGAAGCAGTACCTATCTGTATAAAACAAATTCAATCTTTACCAAAAAACACACGAGGTGTCAAAAATTGCCGTGACGTTTTTTTTAAACAGATATACCTACACTTCGGCACACTGAAACTTCGAATTTTTATAAATCACCTAACAATAAAATCGAAAGTGATAGCTAAACCCAGACTAAAAAAAAAAGCCACTCTGAGTGGAGAAACTGAGCAAAGATTTTGTAACGCACAACTTTAAACATAATTTGGGATTGATTTAAAACTGTTTTAATTAAAAAAGAAAAACCGATACAATTAATTACAAAAAAGGATTTTTTGTTTTACATTTCGCTAAGGAATATAACTGCATGTGTTGCAAGAACTGACTGAGTTTAGCTAAACAATATGATCTTAGTTTAAGCATATCGATTAATAATTTAAAGGCACTATTTTATATATCCATTACATGAACCCGATCACATATAATTTACAGGATAACGATAGTAACGCATATTAATCAAACTAAATTATATTTTTTACATATTCAAATATTAAAAAAATAATTCACAAAAATCTAAAAGGACCATAAGCAAAATAAAGTTCCTTACATTATTGTAAAATGTATTACAAAATAGTATGTATTCAATAAAAATATATGAGGTTAAAATGTACAAAATTATAATTAAACTCTTACGCACATAAACAAACAATGCCTTACTACATTTATCTCCAATGAATTGAGAAATGATAAATAAATATTCAAATTAATTTATAACACAACAGATACAAACTGTCTAAGAACCGTGTGACTTTGAAGTTTCAATATAATGCTCTTTAAAAAGTTAAAGAACAAAAACAGAATAACTTGACACTATGAGAATGTATAATTTATACATCTACTGATTGAATCATCCATCGTAACATTCCTGTACTACAAAAACTTCCAGTAACTTTAACATGTTACAAAATTATTAATTTTGTTGACACTTGCTTAAAAGGTAGCCTTGCTTAACGATTTTTCATTCGTACCATGTTAAAAAGACAGATTGCTACTACAAGTAGGTACTCACAAATAGTCGAACACATTGTTCTTAATCATAAAAATTACTGTTTTGATCTTATGGTTTAAGAATTAAAAACGCCTAAAATTAGAAACTTGAATTTAATACAAACTTGGTATTGATTGTATTCATTTGTACGATAATCGATTAAGTTTTGTGTTTGTGGATTAACAGTTAATACTTGATTTAAGTGTGAAATATTATGTAAAATCAGTAACGCAAAAATTCGAAATAGCCTGGGAGTAGCAGATATTAAGAAAAAGATGGAGACGAATCAATTAAGATGGCTTAGACATCTACTACGCATGCGAGAAAGTAGATACGCGAAAATAGAATGGAAAAAGAAGATGGAGGGAAAAGGAAATAGAGGAAGACCAAGAATAAAATGGGAAAAAGAAGTGAGGCAGCAGAGTCAGCTGGAGAGATGTGCCACAATTAGCTAACGATAGGCAGGAGTGGAGAAACATAACACAGAAATAGAAAAGAATACCTCGACACTGAAAGGTACAAGAGGAACCGATTAAGAAGAAGAAGATATGTAATACTAGTGTTTACGTTTACATCTGCAAGTATGTTTCTCGATTTTTTTAAATTAACTACTAAAGCAGCTGAAATCGGAAGGTGGTATTATTTCATTTTAAATCATTTAAAATCATCTCGATTATTTAACATATACGATTATCCGAGGTTTGCTTTTTTAGAAGTTTCTTTTAGTTTCGAAACGAATATGTTTACTCAATAAAACAAAAATTAACCCGTTCTTTTAGCATTATCCAACGATTTGATTACTAATCATGTTCTGATTGAGGTAAAAAATTGAATTTTATCGCATATCAAAGGTTGTGACCCAAGGATTGAGAATCACATATAAGTAAAAATACCTACAAATAAAACATCCATTCTAAATTTACCCCGGCGTCTTATATTTGCCCTAGTTTCGTTATTTACCAGTAAAATACACAAAGGAATAGACCCCAAAAATCGTTTACAACATTTCTTTTCGTTGGACTTGGAAAACGGATTTGTTCCTGTTTTGTTCACAAATTTTGCATAAAACAATTAAAGTAATTTTTAATCAGTTCATCTTTAGTGTACTTATATAGTTTTAACGATTTTGGAAAAAAAAGTAATGTTACTTTCAACACGCAACTCAACTAACTTAGATATAATTAGTGTTTCAAAAATGCTCTTTAATATTACAAAGAATTTACAAGCATAAATTGATAGTAATTATCCATTAAATATAATTGAAAGCTTAATATTACCTAGGGATACATCAGTTATAAATACAATAGCGTGATTTTCTATTTGCTGTAGCAAAAAAAGATTATGTATATTTCTTAAACCGATAATTTACATTATATTTTTAAATCAAATATTATTTTGGCACAATATAATCAGGTTACTAGACGCATTTGCCGGCCGGTACCATCAGATATACCGTTAACATACAGCAACTGAATCAATTGCAAAGTTATTAATGTTGGCTGAAAAACGACTACAAGTGAAATGTAAAGTATTCATTCCACATAAAAGCTACAAAATTGAGGCTCTATTCAAATTAATTAGACTCGTTTTTCAATTAGTGTCGATAAGACACTTTTACTGCAATTGCGAATGCGCTACATTTTTGTGAACGTGCGTAACGTACGTGTGAATGTTTAAAAAATACGGTTCGTTGGCGATTGTTTTATCGTACGGCAGTGATTAATGCCCTAATAAATAACCAATGGTCACAAAATTTGAATTAACGGAGGAGAATACTGAACAAAACTTTGTTGCGTGTGTTTATCATGTTGTACGGCTTACTTCAGCGCAGTTTTAAAACGAAAAAGTTATGTAGATTTAATTAATAAATGAATAATCGCAAAAATTTCGTGAAATTTTAGCGAAAAATTAACGACACGTGCCCAATATTATGTACTACGTGTCGCTTCAATAAAATAGTGTGCCCAAATAAAATATGCGTCTGTGTGTGTGTGTCTTAGCATACGATACGAGACCGACACAAAACCATGAGGTTATAGTTTTTTTTGAAAATTAAGTATTCGAATCAGCTCCAAAGTTTTTCCAATAATTATGGTTAACCGCGAGTAAGTATTGTAACTAGACAATATTTAATTGCGACGTTTGGAACATATGACAATCGCTTCCAAAGTTTCCTAACACGCCCAGTGAACAACTGGTAAAAATTAGAAGAAACCACAGACTTGCTAGACCGCAAAAGCATGTCAGGACAAAAAAAGCCGTCCATTGTCCATGACTGCTTCGACACATGTCCGATTACCAATTACAATAGAAATGTTTCGTGACAATTTCCGTTGGGCTGAAATTCGCGCAGTTTACTGTCAATTTTGAATTTGTTTTAGTTTCTTATTGCTGCTCATTGGTCTTGACTCTTGAGCAACACCGGTCTTAAGGCTACACCAGGAACAACAGCCGGCATGATATGTTGACAAGCGAACGATTCCAATTTATAAATAATTCTCGCGAATTGGCATGCGATAGCTGCGGAGTAGCGTGCACCAACTCTTTGATAGACAATCACCTTTGTCCCGAACTCAATTTCTGAAGACATCACACCGTAGCGTGAACGATCACATTATTTTCTTGATATCAAATAACAGTAGTGACTTTGTTTGTTTTCGATTCTGCCACGACAAATCGACGAATCGTCGAGCGACGTTTTCGATTAGTTCTAAACGTTCTAAAAACGTATCACCGCGGATTGTCAACTATCAGCGATCTGATTAATTTATCTTACCGTTACACATTATTATTGCGATCGAGTAATTCGACAAAAGAGTTTGTTCAAGTGTACCAAATCTGATCGTAAATTAAGCGGTTCGCGATTGCTACCAATATCCGATATAATAAATACAAGCGAATTAGCATGAAACATACCTAAACAGACGTTGATTAAATCGGTCTCGCTAATAAATCATCAACATAAGCTACGTTAGAATGATGTTGTAATATATGCAATCGCAACGGTTAGCTACCCTCGCTTGGCAAAAAATTGGCAAAGTTGTAACCAGAGGCTCCGAAATATTCGCGGCCTGTAAAATTAAATTTTTGTATCAGTGGCAGGTGCCATTAAAAAGTTAAAACTAAAATGCAACCGCCATTAAAAATATGTACATCTAGTAGTACGAAAAAAATCAGTATTAAGCGATGCGTTTTGCTAAAAAAATTATTTTCAAAAAGAAACAACATCAAAACAAATCAAAAAAAAACCTGCAGTGGCACACAAGAAATTTGTGTCCATGCTAGGTACGTAAAGAGGTAAATAAGGAACCGTGTACGTTCTTAGCACGCAAGACTAAATGTTTGATAAAATGACAACTAAATCGTTAACAGAGCGTATAATTTAGTTGGATTATTAAGTCGTCGATTATAGTAAAAACAGGTTTAAGTTTTCCAATCGTTTTGTAAAGATACCTGGTCCTGGACAAGGAGCTACTACTATTATTATAATGATATAAAGATATATAAATAATATAAATATCATCTTTAAAATTCCTCTTTGGTGGTGCGTTGGTTATAGTGCAGTTACAACCTTTTTAAGAAGTTTCTCGGTACAATATTTACTAAATATTTGAGCACATCAGGATAATAACTTCTTAAAGTGTAAATATAAACGTTACGATTGAAAGCATGCAAAATAATCGCGAAATTACTTAGTAATTTCTGAATATTGTCGCTAGCTTGCAATTCCTGATTTAAAGGTGGTGAAATAACTCATTTTGGTCAGCTCCATTGACTTACATTTAGTGGAGGCCTTAAAGGCTGTGATGTCCCCATGGCTAATGAATTCAAAGAATAACGATCAGGAAAAAGTCCGTAGTTAAAAGGAGGCCCTGCCCGTGGGCTTTGGGTAGTACTGCTACCGCTATTAGGCATTAGAAGCATTGGTTGACAAGTAAGCATCGATGCACCCACAATACCAACATCACACGCACATCTTCAACTTTATTAACAATTTTCACTGGAACATCATTTTAAGGTTTGTTAACAATTTTTTTACAACAGTTTTAAATTCCTGAACTTAAATTTCGTTCATTACATTTTCGGGAACTGAGAGCGCGAAATTATAAAACGAGCCATCGAAAAGTCATAAGCAAGACCACAAATAAAATATTTAATGTTTTTTTAATCACGCACGGCTTCGTCACGCACTTCCTTGTAAAACGTTTAGTGTCACTTAAGAAATATTTGAAAAATATTGTTCTTTGGGCATAATAATATAAAAGTCATGCGGAAAGGTGTCGGAGTGTTATTACCAATTCATTTTACGCACTGTCACACAAAACAATGGATTTAAATTTAGGATGGATCGATCTAACGCGCGTCAAAATTGTCCACACATAATAAAAAAAAGTGCACTGTCAAAATTATAGAACACGCTAAAACACATGCTATGTATTCATATGATTGATTCATACACACGGTTCAGATCGCGCGCCGCTGCAACCGCCACAGTGGTGAGCTATAGCACTAACCAATAGTTACCCCCTCTAGAAATCTTACAGCTCGGTTTCAACCGAACATAATCGGCAAAAAACGAAATTACTGTTTAACATACTTAATTTTCGTTATTAGATTCTTTAATTAGCTGTAAAGACATTAAAATGGTTAACTAGACCATCTTTTGGAAGTTGAATGGGGCGGCGAAAACTTCGAAAGCTTCACCTACCGAACTGGCGCGGCGCTTGTATTCCTTGTACTTATACTTGAGCAACTCGACAGTTGTTGAAAAAAATTGTGCGAATATCGGAAACATTCAGTTGTTAGTACACTTAATAGTTTATTTAGAGCTGTATATTGCTTACTATGATTTGATTTAGGTTGATCTAATTTTTTTACGCTCTCGCAAATATTTTTTGCGATCACGCTTATGGTTTGTCTAGATAGCCTAGATTTTAAAGATATCTTTTAACGTATTTATTAATGGCCAGTGTGCTAATTTTAGTAGATACTAATATCAATTAATAAATTAACACCTTAATCACGCGGTTAGCTTAAAATCGCGTACCCGTGCGCATGAATCAATGAGTAAATAAATTATATTGTTCAAAACGAATGCCTTGGACAGCAACGAGCTCTCTCTCTCTCTCTCTATTTACGAGTACAAAACTTAAACACATGTAAAGGTATTGTTTTGTACAATCGCATGCTTCGTCGTCTTGAGATGGGTCAGTGCTGAATTAAACTCTCAGAAACTAGGGGGGTGGGAGGAAATAAAATACTGTGGGAGGTTCATTTAGAAAAGGATATAAGTATGTTAAAGTAGTGGGGAGAACATTACGGTCTTCTGCCTGAAACAGTTCATCGGATGTTTAGATTTCGTAGGATAAAAGTATGACGCGTCCTGTGTCAACCATAAAATTGTTGACAATACTGTTAAAACATGCTAGCTAAAACTAAAGTAAAACTTCACTAGCGAAATAATTTGAACCGTCTCCAGGTCTCGGAGAATTTCAAAGCGCAGGACAAAAATCTTCTCTAAAATCAATACGGCTGTCTACTTACCACTTCCATCATAAGCCCTGAGCTAGAAGTAGTTGGAAAGTGACGGTCACTTAGTGGAAGTGCCGCTGCGGGCATCTCTGTCGTTGTTCTTTCTTTTTGATTGGGTACCACAGGACTTCTACTACCTCCTTCGCCTGAAATAAGAAAACAAATATATAGCAAAGTGGTGAAAAATGAAATAATTTTCGCGTAACGTTCCCGTTTACGTAAGAATCATATCAAATAACATATTTTAATACAATAGAACGATACTAACATGACATAAAAAGGTATCGTAAGCCGCCTCGTGAGCATCGAATATTACAAGATAAGATACAAGTAAGGTGCCACTAGAATAACGAACGAGGTGTTTTAAGTACGAAAAGTTTCCTACTTAACTTTCAATCAATGTATACATCATTTATATTCAGAGCACGGAGCGGCATTCCGTTGATAAATAGTGATTTTAATAGAGTAATATACACCCAAGTGTTTAGCAGATTGGTTAAATATCCAGCCCTCGGGCTGTATTCAGCAAAACCAGTATGAGCGACCACATTTAGTTGATTTTCAAAGTTTTGAACCTCATCAGTTATGTGATAAAATTGTAATTTTCACCAACGTTGTTAGCGACAGATTTACCTACTATCGTTACTGTCGACATGGGAGGTTTACGTCTTGATACGTTTAATAATTTTTATCTTACGCACAAAGTTACACGGCCTTTAGGTAAGCCCATAACAGGTTCAATTTTGATTGAAATATATATATGATAATTCGATTAATTTACACTTTTCTAAACAAATCTCTTACTCGTTCAGCACTGGAATTCAGTCAAGTCAAAGTTTTGTATTTTAATAGGGATATTTGACTTAGATGAAATTACGAAATTAGTAGGTAGGTACAAATAATGCAATAAAAATACATATACTTATCTACCTACTAAAATGTTTTATATTTGTATACTTATATGTAGGTACTACGTTAAGAAATTTTATTTACTCCGTAATATTTAATAAGATTTATATTCCACATGTTTAATTAGATCGTTCAAACTAAAGGAAATTAGAACTAAATTTTTATTAAAACCGAAAATTTCTAATTACTAACACAGCACAGATTTACATCTTTGTGCAAGTATAGGACAAAATAAAAAACGTGACTTAAAAGGTCACCCTAGGCAGATGCGCAACGTAACAAATTATATCAATTACATACAGAAACAGAACTAGCAAGAATTTGAAAAGATTTTAAATTAAGGCATTAATCAAAACCACATATTCTAACGGTGAGTTGGAAACTGCGGCGGGTATTTATATACAACTTTAAATTTATGCCGTTTCTCAAAATTGCGACTAATAGCTTCGAAATAACTAACAGTACAGTACCGACAAAATGTCAACATTTGTCCCTCTGGTATAAACAATCAGCATTTATGTGTAAGTACATATATTGATTCAACTCAAAAACATAAGAGTTTGGTAAGTATTTGTGTTTTTCCTTTTAAACTGTTTATCAAGGATAAAGTTTACTGTATATCTAGTCTAATCAGTTTCGTTTGCATATCGATGTCGTCTCGTTTCTACTCAACACGTCTTTTGTACAGTATAATCATTTTATCAATGCCATCGTAAATGTCAGTATTTTATATAATCACTCACCATGTTTAACCAAATTACCCACAAATGAAAACTGCATATTTACAAATAGCCCGGCATATCTGTGATAATTGAAGACAATTATCAAATAAAATGTATCTACCCTGGTAAGATTACGTTATTGTCCGAACGGCCTCAAATCAAGAGAGCCAACGAGCAACACACATACGTATGACCGTCAGTTGGGCACTGAGGGGTCAAGGGTCGCTTGGACGCCGGGCGTGTCACAGCGTCGCGACGGCCTATGGTCCCCTCGATGCGACGCATGCGCAACGTTGGGGACAAGTGACAGTCTCTTTCACAGTGACAACTCGACGAAGCCCCGCCTCTGCGCGCTCTAAATGCGCTACCAGAGTATTAATATATCTGATTTTATTAGCAAAAAAACACTCTTCTAATGTGAAAAATTAGCATTCCAATAATAAAAATAATTAATCAAGAATCTATTGCTTCAAACCATGCTGCATTAAATTGGTTTAATAAAATACTAATAGCAGCAATCCATAGTTAATAAAAGTCTCATATATCCATAGTTGAAGTAAGAGATGTAGAGTGTAAGTGATAACACATTACAATTTTATAAAATATTGATGAAAAAAAATATTTGTAATTCCTGCAAATGTTAGCAAAATTTTAATTTTGCCAAACTTTTTCGAATTACCCACAGTCAACAAATTGCATTTACTGGTAGTAAGCAGACCTGGAGAAATGGACCTAATAAGATGCCAAGATTACCCCACCAGGTGGCACTGTGGAGTGGGTGAGATAGGCGTATCTGCAGGTGACAGACCAGCGCCCGCCCAGCGCTTGCGCTTTTAATCTGGTGACATCCCTACTACTCGGTGACATTGCGACAGGCCTACCCACCTGTTCTATTGGTTCCTATGCTACCCAATACTGTCACTACTACACTGTTAATATGCCGACTTTTCGTTTAATTGTGAAGATTTAATGTCAATAAGCGACATTGTACAATAATACGCGAGCCGGTATCTCATACGTACTCTGGGGCGTGTACAACACTTGAACATGATGCATTTGTAACAAGAAGACACAGAATAATATTGCACGTCATTACAATTGGGTAGATTAACAACAACCCTGTCCACCCGTTACGACGAGCTTTTTGGAAAAAATAGTCGCATCGTCGCAAGTGTCCGTCACTGCACGATCGATTCTCATTTTGAATATTCATACGTATATCTTGTGCGCACTGAACTGGACTACAAGATATTAGTTCTACATTAAAAAAAATGAAAGGGTTATACTTCGTATCTGCGTCCCTGCAGAAGCTCACGCGAACTAAGTAAATCTATTTAAGGCCGCTCCGCGGCAGCACCGTTGAGATCGAACTTTGACCTTTTCAGAGGTCCTAAACAATGGAAAGACAAAGCATCTCCTCGTCTCTGCGAAAATGTTTTCAGTAAAAAGGGAAAGCGATAAGTGTGCAAAGAAAACCTGCTCCTGCAATATCTGCCTTGTTTCTAATAGAACAATTTACACAAATAGCACAGTAAATCTTAGTTTAGTATTTAAATATTAAGTTGTCAGTTTGAAGTTAACTATCAGTACATTTTTACGGTACTGCGACCAGATGTTCATACAAAACGACATATAGCGATCTATTTGTTTTTAAGTGTCTATAATAATACGATTGCTAAACAATAACTCAATAACATTGAGAATGTTAAAGGATAATGTTTCTGGTTCGAATTATCGATTTTGATTGGCAAGTACATTTAATTAAAAATTTGTTAAAAACCCCTGTATATTTTGCTGTGTATAAAATAACTTCGTATGTGCGGTGGAATCTGAAACCTGAAACGAATCAATTATGATATATCAACATAATAAAAAACTTGTAATGGTTATCACCTCTCGACAACATTTTAATTTCATACAACATAATAATCGTCCTCTGTGTTTTGAGAGGTGTTAGCGGTGTAAATATCGCTAAATCAATGTGTTAATACTACTTAGTCTCACCATATTCCTTTGCGATCTTAATTTACGTTCTCTATAACAAATTTTTCGTTTTTTTTTTTTAAATACAATTTTAACATCGTCAGCTGTTTCGCATTGTTGTATTGGAGGAAAAAAGACTGGCAATACTATGCAAAATACAGTAAATTACGATAAAATAAATCGGCAAAATGTGTTCTACGTTTGAAAGTCAATTTAGGTTTTTATATTTATACCATGTAGATATGTAGATATGAGTAATAGTGGGAAAAAGCTGTATAGCGCAGTTCCGGTTTATTTGGTCATCATTAAGGTTGAGTATTTTGTTAAATAAATATATGAGAAATAAATGGGGTTTTATTTAATTAGTGTTATCAAGTAACCATTAGATAAACATTACAGTGACGACAAGATCGGAAAAAATAGTGTTTTATTTAATTAGTGTTATCAAGTAACCATTAGATAAACACTACAGTGGCGACGAGGTAAAAAAATAAACTTGTTAAATATCGCTAAACGCGTAAAAGTTATAAAAGAGTAGTGATAAAACAAACGGTCAACCATGCCTAATGAAGGTGAAATCGGTGCAACGCAAGAACAAATAATAGGAACTCTTAAAGAATTTGAATCCCAAGATGTGATAAGACCAAAGAGAAATAGAAAATCTCCAGAGTTTTGTAAAAGTTAATTTACAGCAAAAGTTTATAATTAGTAAGGGAGGTGTAGCATGTAGATATAGGTAAGAGTAATAGTGGGAAATAGCTGTATAATAATACTTATAGCAATAAGTTGACAATATGACAACGTACTTGCAGAAAAACGAATTAATTAAACATAAATCAGGACGCACAATAATTTGGAACCTAACCTACTAACTTGTAATAATAAAATGTTTTATGTTATCTACAAGAAATTGTAGAGGGAACAGGTACATACACTGGTTTATATTATTTAATACATACTTTCAGATATCAACATAGGTACTTATTTCTAATTAAAAACGTACATCAATTTTATACAACTTTATTATTTCTTTAAGTGGTAGCGAAATAACTTTGTTCTAACCATGCGATAATTTTTTATGCATTGAGCAATGCAACACGTACCTGTAAGAACTGATACTGCCGGCAAATACAAGCTCGATACAATTTGAGTCCTCAATTAGAAATAAATACATGTTACTGTACAAACTAAAGCCACCGAGATTAATTATGCTATAGCAGTTTGACCGTCTAACTAATACGTTGAAGCCAAAAATGAACGAAAGGTTACACGTCACGGTTATAATTATATTTCGAAATACATGTAGCATGCACATACACACACTCCGTGAAAATATTTTCTCTACAATTTCAAATACTGAATTTTGAATACAAGGTCAATCAAATTTAATAATTACATTTGTTGACTATACGGTTAAATAATTAAAAGTTACTTTTAGTTTAATGGGCGACTGTTATGGTCAATTGTAAGTTGTTCCTAAAACCTAAAAACTAAAAATACAAAAAAAATGTGTACCTTGAGAGTTACTAAAATATAATGTGGTCGAGATGTTGATATCAATAGACCATAAAAATGTAGTACCTACAGACTTTTGATATATAGGTACTGTATTTTGGTCTTAGACGCGTTTTTCATTGCTGTTGATAAAATTTCATTATCAACAAGTATCATTCAATTATTTTTTCGAACTTAACATGTTTTTAACTAACCCAAACGTAACATTATTTTTGATTAAAAACTGTAACTATTGGCTCTTTGTTGAGTTTTTTTTTTTGTACATTTTAATAAACATAGGTATTAAGCAGGGAAGGTCACTATACGATGTCGCTAGAATCTGATCGAGGCTGTGTTTATTGCATCAAGAACATCAAGACTAAATGTTTTGCAGAGTCATACGTGCCACTGGGCATTTTCTTCGGAAAAATAGGGGAAAAACTGAAAAGCTGAATAATAAAAATAAATCGTCAGAGACAAAATCGATTTTTTTCTATTTACAAATGCGCGCATCCTTTGTTAGTAAAATGGTGCAGTTTTTGAAAAAATCTTAAACGGTTCCGGAGAAATACGCGAAAAACGAGGCGTTTGTAAAAACGGTTTTTACTCCTGTGCAAGTCGCATAGATATACCTACAGATATACCACAACTTCTTAAATCATAGCGCTTATGCAGGGGTTTCATTTTTGACGTTTTTCTCCGGAACCGTTCAAGACTTTTTCATAAACTTTGCACCATTTTACTTGCAAAGGATGCGCACATTGATGAATGGAAGAATTTCGGTTTAACTCTGACAAATTCATAGCCAACGTATAACTCTGGAAAACATTTAGTTTTGATGTCCTTGATGCAATAAACACAGCCTTAATCAAATTGTAGCGACAACGTATCGTAACCCTACCTTGTAAGCAAAATTCTTGAAGCACTGCAGCACAATTTATCATAAAAAAATCCATAAATTAGGGAATAATTTTGACCATAAAAAGGCAATCTATGCGACAAAAATAAATCACAAATACCTATAAAACACTTTGTGGCAAAAGCTTTATTATTTTAACACACGTTATCAATTCCTGACTGTAATTATCAAATAACAAACTGATGCACTTTGTATGTGCAATTTTATCTCACTTTCGTCATTCGCTGTTAATAAAAAAATTAGTTCCAAGTATCGTGATTAAAACATGGATCTAAGACGAGTGGATAATAATTAATTGGTATCTTAAAAACAAAGCAATCATTTACAATGCATCGATCTTAAAAGTACTGTTTCGGGTAATCAATTAGCAAAATCTTCAACACCAACAGCAACAGCGTTTAATCTCGGATATTCCAAAGTTTACAAACACTAACATAACTTTTTTGTCAAAATTTTTGTTTTAAAAATACAAAAAAACCTAATCAAAGCAGTTGTATTAGGTACATTATTTCTGATAATTTATCTATTAGTGTTCTAAATAGGTATATCAACTTTGTAGGCCGTGCCAAATGCTTATAAATTAATTAAATTAAATTTGTACAATCTGTACGTCACTTATTGTGAAATATAAAAAAGTATTCAATATATTGTTACACAAAAGGGCATTAATTCTTATCTTTCATGACTTTTTTTATATTTCTTTGCGACTAACCTGTCTTGCTGTGGTTTTATTGTGTGTATTACTATTTTGTCAACACGATGTTTTGAAAAACGACTTTAAAACAGGCAAGAATGTCCACTTCAACAAGACACAGTTTTAACAAGGCTTTGTTTGTACGTGAGGCTTGGATATGAAATAACTGGCATCAATTATTTTGTAGAACGTTGCAAATGTTAAAGTTGACCTTTCTAAAAATTTTAAATAAGAAATACATGTGGGTGCCTTCTAACTGCGCAATAATTAATTAAGATTGCTACCCTATCCAGGCGAGGCAATAGGTGTTGTGTAACTGCAGCACTGCTAGCATCAACTAGTCACGCCCGGGCTTGGTAAGTTTATCGTGCTAGAGTTACACCTGGAACAATCTCCATCCAGCACAAGCGTTTAGCGCCCCCGGATTTCACAGTAATGCAATTGATATTTTCTTGAATGATCACTTTACACAGTGCGTTTCATTCTCGACTCACGTTAAATGTTAATCTATAATTAAACATTCACACCGTTTCGTTAGCGTCGAAACAAAAAGAACATTTTAAAGTAGTTAACTGCCAAATCGTGGTTCATATTTCAGAACTGTAAGACAACACGAATTATTTCAAAAAGTGAACTGCACGATGAAGAGTTGTAATACCAAAAACGATTTAGATTATTAGGTATGTTTAGGTATCTCGAAATTTTTCATGTACCTATTGTTAGCTGTTTACTATTAAGGTATCTTTTTAAATTATTAAGTTGAAAAAGAATTGCATTTTTGTTTGGTAATAGTGCAATCTTTTAACCGTTAACTTATTTTACGATTTGCTTTTTTAAGTAATTTTTTCTTACCGTGGTATTCAAACCGAGATAGGGATATATTAATTATTCATAATTTGATAAGCTTGACACTTTCATATCAAAAAGTTGGATACATGTTTGTTTTTGTTTGTCGCCAAATCTGTATAAAAGTAGTTCATATTAATAATTAAATTGACGATTTTTAATTGTATATACGTTTAAAACCTATAATCCTTTAACTACGTTAGGTCAGATTATTTTTGTAAGTAAGATGTAGTTGCACAGTTGTCAACAAAGGTGGCATGCAAAAAAGGGACGCAATTAGCAAAGGAATCATGGCCTAAACAACAATTTATCATTATTCCAGTGTAACATGTTTCCAAAGTAATAAAATGATTGACTTAAATTTTTTCTTTAACAATCATTAGCTGTCAAAGTATTAGGTAAATGTGTTCTAAATAAAATTGGTTCAATTCAAGTGCGCCATGCACCAGGACGATATCATTTAACTTTTAATAAGGTACACTTACCGATGATACCCATGTTGGGTTGCTGCTCTTGGTGCAATTTTCAGTTCTTATTGTCGTTACGAAATAGTTCGACTTCTGTGTAAGCACTGGCGTATTTTTAATCGCAGTTTAAGAGTAGTTTTAAAACACTTCGTAAACTTTAACGTATAGACTGCACACAGAATAGATATAGTTGACAAAAATTAGCAAGTCGGGTTCCATAGCTGGTCAACAGAATGAGAAAACATCAACGCCAGAGGTAGAACAATGCGAATTTTTAACCAATTCTTTAATTAGGAACAATTATTGTTTCTTATAATAATAATTATTATTCGTCAGTGAAAGACCTACTTTGTTCGTGAGTCCAAGGACGATACGGGACGCAAACGTGAACAATGCCCTACTGAGTATTCACACAACCAACAGGTACTTATGACAGTTTAAATATTATTAATTAAACGTGTTTTTTAATAAGCTGTCACTTCGGAAATGTTATATGTTAAGTAACTGCACCACATTTTACAAATCACAATTAAGTTTAAACGGCGAAACTGGCGCGTCTGACCGACGTCGCGTGTTCGTACGGTGCGGTGCGTGTGCGCGACGCTCACCGCGACAGCCAGTGACAATGCGACCTGATGTTGTTTGCGCGGCAGTCAGACTACCACTGAATGCGCGGTTTGTCACACTGTCACAGAAGGCGTGCGTGCTTTCACTGTGTCATTGCGCACATTGAAGTTATTGTAGGAGTGTTTGTGGATCCTTTAAACATTTCACATCCTTCATCGTCCAAATTAATTTGCATGTAAACTTTACAATTTTGCAACGACACGATCGTTTCGTTTAGAGCTTAATTGATAGTTTCCAAACCAGTACCACACGCATTGCAAGGTTACCATAAAGTTAAGTGCAATGTAACGCTTTACAGTTGTGGAGAACATCGCCGGTAATGTAAAAAGGGTATTTTACTGTGCGTAAAATTTTAAATATAACTGTAGCAAAAGGATAATTACGACAATAAGACAAGGTTGATAATCGTAAACATAACGATCTGTACAGTTCAGACAGAATTACTGCAGAAGTGCAATTAACTCATAAACGTATGTATGTAGGTAACTATGGACAAATATAAGTCGTCCAGCTAAAAAAACAATTTTAGTAGGAGTATGTTTTTTTAAATATCTGCGCCAACGACTTGATTACCAACAACTTTAAGGTTTTTTAACAATCAAAACCTATTTGTGAAATAAACTATTAGTCAATATTTTCTGTACAAGTTGCAGTTTTTAATCTACAAAAAACTCTATAAAACGTGCAATGTACAATAATTTAACAACTTCCTTTTTAATCAACAGTCAGTAATTTATATGTAATAGGTACACCTTTTATATTAAAATTACTAGTACCTACCGAATTTTTTGCAGTAGTATGTAAATCTAATAACCAAAAAGATATTACCTTCCTAGTACTTTGTATTTATGTTTTTAGTCCTGTAAAATCTCGGTGTAGAAACTGTTTTAAATTTCTTTGCATAATATCTTGATCGATGAAAGTATAGCTACATCAATATATTACGTTTTTTATTTATTGTTGTTTTTTGGCAATGGTCGTCTTTAATTACAAAATCTGGGGAAATCATGAACCTCGACGGATTTTATAAGGATAATGCATTGGTAAGGCGACAGCTACGTCACTACGACATAAGCGGGCGGTTTTTCTACTAATGATCATGCCAATCAGTTTTAACGACGATTAGATATCGTTCAGACCAGACTGGATTTCAATCCATCACAAAATTAAACTAATTTTCTAGTTTTTACGATTTTCACTACCCACTTACTGTTTGCAAGTAAAATTGCCCAACTCGCAAAAATACCATTTAGAGCATAACGTTTGATAGTTTGAATAATATCATATCTTATCCGGCGTGTTTTCTTACGGTATTAATGTTATTAACCATATATGCGGTATATATTGCAAAAGAGGTACCGACGCTTGGGCGTCTTTTGCAAAAACTGATAAAAACGGCTTCGACTATGTTAACCAAACATGTCCAGGTAATTTTACAACCATGACATCATTAGTTTTCTAGTTATTGTATCTTATACGGGGTATTGTCTTAAGGTATTAATGTTATAAACCATATATGCGGTATATATTGCAAAAGAGGTACCGACGCTTGGGCGTCTTTTGCAAAAATTGACAAAAACGGCTTCGACTATGTTAACCAAACATGTCCAGGTAATTTTACAACCATGACATCATTAATTTTCTAGTTATTGTATCTTATACGGGGTATTGTCTTAAGGTATTAATGTTGTAAACCATATATGCGGTATATATTGCAAAAGAGGTACCGACGCCAGGGCGTCTTTTGCCAAAATTGGTAAAAACGGCTTCGACTATGTTAGCTAAACATGCCCAGGTAATTTTAGAACCATAAAAATAATAACTTTCTAGTAATTGTATCTTATAAAGGATATTGTCCTAAGGTATTAATGTTATAAACCCTATATGCAAAAGAGGTACCGACGCCTGGGCGTCTTTTGCAAAAATTGATGAAAACGGCTTCGACTATGTTAGCTAAACATGCCCAAGTAATTTTTGAACCATGACTTTAATAGTTTTCTAGTTATTGTATTTTATGCACTATAGTATCTATATGCGATTAGATAATGCCATAATTAATGTTAAATAATAAATACGTTACGATTTTGCCAATTGTATGCTACATTTTAATTATTTACTTTCCGGAAAATTGTGAGATAATCGCAAATTTATTTTAACTTCATACTCAGAACTCATTATACATTATCTCTTATACGTTGATATGTACTATTTTAGGAGTACCCTGTATTTTTATTCAACGCAGATGTAAAAATGGGTTAGGTGCTTCATTTTATAAATAAATTTGTGAAATGTTTAGTACTCCTATTATTTTATTGATACTTACACATAGAGCAACGCCTTACCGATTAATTAAGTGTAGGTAGTTGGATTTCTTTTGATAAATATGTTGAGCATTAAGTCTCCTATTCTTGTGTCACAAGAAAAGTGGTCTGAAACTTGACAGGTAGCTACGGCCAATTACCTCAAATGTGTGAAATTCTGATACCGGCTATTAAAATTATTGCAGGTGGATGTCACACTCACAGTTATAAAAGTGGGGACATAAAAGTTGTGCACGCCGACAAGAGACCTTACCTTGTACAGGTATCGTGAAAGAAAAAACTTAAATATTCACGCTATAAAATTACTTCTTTTTAGCATACGTATTACGATGCGTTAAAAACTGTAGGTATATTTTAGGCGAGTAACGATTTAACCAAACCGAATTAAGTAAATAAATGAATATTAGAAACACAATTTCATATTACACCCCTTGCAAAACTACAATATAGTTCCATAAGGATATGGTTTGGGGTAAATCGAGGTAAATAATTGAGTTTTAAAAATTATAAACGAAATTTGATAATTGATAACGATTTTTTGTGATTTATTGAAGTAAACTTTTGTGAAAATTTTACGATAGTATCATAGTGGATACTGGATACTATTGTCAAATACAGTACCAAAATAATTCGTTCTGACATTGCAAAGTTGTTAATTACAAATATTTTTTTGCCTGTTCTTGTTAATACTTAAAAAATGTAAATAACTCAAAAACGATTTATTTCAGGTACACAAAACGTCATAATTTGTTTTTTAAGAGAATTTAAAAAATACAAAATATACAGGGTATCCTTTTTAAAGGAACAAACTTACATATCGGTGCGCAATAACAAAACACTCTGTATAGTTGGAAATAAGTTATGTAGTACATGACCACAAACAACTTTTATTCAAAATTTTTGGTTTAATTTTATGCTAATAACAGAGCTATTAAATAATTCGTCCGGACTCGGATAAGATCATTGTAAAATAAAATTATTCTAAAAACTATATAACTTTATGTCAAATAATAAGCAAATGAAATCTAATAAAAACACAAGCAAATATGCATACAGTGTTAAACGGATATGGACAACAAATAAATCTTCGATGTCACGATGTGTTAACTGCGCTTTTAATTTTAGGTTGTGGATTATTTATATACGAGCACAAGTTTGTGTTATGCAATAGATTTGACCATTACGATATAATATTTTATTAAAGTTTTATCAAAATTACACCACAAACGTACAAACAAAGCATAATATTTTACACAACTTCTTCTATACCAGGGTCTGGCCGAATTTGTTGGGATTAAAAACACCAAGTAGGCTGTAAAATCCAATATCCATCCGCACCTTTATATTATATAGTTATGTATCTGCCATTTGAAGTTTAGATGTTTAAATTAGCTACTTAGTTTACTATTTGTTAAAGTAATGGAATTAATGAAAAAGTGGAATTAACTGTATGATTTATCACGATTTTAAGAAAGTTTTTGATGGAAAAGTTTTGATTCAGCATTTAATAAAAATGCGTCTTCCTTGGCTACGGGTTAACGTTTGTATAAGGATTATAATAAGCGTTTTTCAGCATCATAAAGGGACGATACAAATATATTGCTGGTATTTAAACGGTAATTAAAGATGACAAAGCCACCTATGCGGTAATCGAGCATCAACTTAAGATTGGATTCTTAGTTGTTAGAACAATCTTCCACGATCATCTGTATATAAAAAAAGGTTAGTGCTTGTTATACTCTATGACAAATTAAAGAAAAACAAAAAAAATTTACTTTCATCCCCGGTCTCCCCTATCTACCGCCAAGAGAGTCGTGTATGGATGGATTCACGAAGATGAGCAAATTGTGACTGACCAAAAAACGCAAGCAATGAAAAAAGTGATGTATGCAGCTTTTTTTTAAATTGGCAACTCTCGCTAGTTGTTTGAGTGGCATTTAATTTCTCATAATGGCAAAGTTATTCATAACGCGATAGAGTATCGTCATTCCTTACATCTTTATTACCTACGCATACTTTGATCCTTTGAATGCGCCAACTTTGACAAGCTGCGTATTTCTCTATTGTTTTCAATAGATGGTAGTAGCAATTTCAGTATAAAAAATATTACGGGTGTATTAGTGTAAGTGACGAGCGTATCGACTAACAATTTTTTTTAAATGATTGTAAGTTTATTTTCTCTAAATTTTCCACAAGAGACAATCATTTGTTTGTTACTAAATACACGCATATCGAATTTGGAGCAAATGAATTATAGGTATTTGTATTTGGAAGAATGTGCCTTAGACTTCTAAATCATTCCTACGTTATTACCATTCACACCATACCACAAAAATGGAACAAACATTATTGGTATGTTGCAAGCACCAACAATCTCTGTTAAAATCATCCGACCGAGCAGTTTTCATCATATATTTATGTAGTTTTGCAATGTTCACCTTTACAACTTGTCACTTTAAACAAGCTTATTTCTGCTGCGGAATCGTGATACACCTGTATTCTCATTTGATTTTTATGGTACGAAACAATCTCTTGCAGCACACGCCTTTAACACAGAGACGGACTTATCAACATGTCATCTTTACTTACATTACTATTGGTAAATTTTGAAAATTGTTGAAAAGTTGACATCGAGGGAATAATAAAAATAAACAGGTAACAAACAAAGGTTGTAAAAGTAATAGGTTTGCTCCAGCGGATGACATTTTCAACTAAAGCACGCATAGATGCAACTCTTGAAAAACGTTTTGTATAAGCAAACGATTATTTAATAATTCCCAATACAAATTGTATTTGGTATTCCGCCGAAATTATATCAATAGCTGTATAATTTCCAATTTTAAAATTCTATTTACTTTCGCTTTATAGAGAAGCAGACAAGAATGGACCCATAGTTTTTCTGCTAAGCTATATTTATTTTCTCAACACTCTTGATTGTATTTTTCTACGACCACTAATGTAAATGACTCTTACCGTACAGACTGCATGCATAGTAAATGAGTCCTTACGCACGGTAAGCAAAACGCATACTTGTCCAGAAACATCGAAGTAGGTAGCCTTACGTCAAACACTGCCTGCATGCATAGCAACTGAGTTATAACGCACGGTAAGCAAAACGCGCACTTGTCTAGAAATGTCATGGTAGGCTTACCTACGTCAAGATTGACAAGACAATGTAATTACATGTGTAGCCAAAAAGCCGTTAAAATCGTATGTATTATGTGTTCGTAGAAAAAGTAAGCTACATAACACGAGTTGTAAAGCAATTACGCACTCGTGGAAATACGCACTCGCTGCTACGCGGCTCCGTGCGTAATATGCTTCTTACAACTCTTGTTATGTAATATTGTAATATACTATTTTGTTACATGTAAAATTATGTGTGTATATAAAAAAAAGACGTGTCAAGTATTTGTTTCAGTTTCGCATCTAAATCATAATGCGGTTACAAAAAAGTTAAAAATAAATATTGAACTGGATAAAGTTTTGACACTGCCACCTGCATTGTTACTTGATGGTCCTGTATGTCAGGTTGAATTATTTTGTTATTGGATTTTTTTTGTACAAAAATGAAGAAGAGATGGAAGTTATACTGTCGAGTGTGCTTGTAGGTATAGTTTATATTACGATACATTTTTTACATCAGTATATCTCAGCAAATGAGTGTTCCTTTTATTACCCTTTCTTATAACCCAACGTTTTTACTAAATACAACCACAGCATTCTATTTTTAAATTAGACAATTGCAAATGGCAATAACTTTATTAAGCAGCTGTTTTTTGGTGATAATGTGATAAATAGTAGCGATTACCAGAATCCTCTGTTTATTATTTAATTACTATAACAAATTTATTTATTTCTTACAAATTCAACAACTGAATAATTTTTTTATATCGGTATTCAATTGTTCAGAAACTGTTAAAAGTTTCTTGATTGTGAGTCGCTAAAATTTTATCCCTATTTTCTATCAACAGAATTCAATGGAAATTATTTTGAGCATAGCGTCAAAATAGTTGAATGTATTTATTAGTGCAGGTTATTTTGTAATACACTTGAGTAATATGATTTATTTTTAATTATTCGTTGCCTCAATTATTTAAAGAGACTGTCAGTTTTCAATCGGTTTTTTAGATAGTTTCTAAAATCCAATATTTGAACATCGTTGAATGGATGAGAAAGGTAACGTATGTTAAACGCTGTATAAATTTTATTAACCCTTATTATTATTATTATTTCCGCGGAGGCGGTCCCATTTCGGATCCCTGTACTACGACCTATTGGTCTATTGTATCCTCTGGTGATAGCCCCTTAAAGATTGTGTTCTTGAAAAACTCCAGGATTTTCCGTAAGGGTGTTTTTCTTAACTCTTCTTGGTTGGCTTTTTCCATCTCTGGAAGTCTACGCCGATAGGGTGTGAATCCTTCACACTGGCATATTACGTGAAGAGGAGTTTCTTCTTCTTAATCACATCCTCTGCATATATCGGTCTCTGAGAGCCCTATTATGTAGAAGTGTTTGTTTAGCCCACAGTGTCCTGTGACAAGTCCTGTGGTTCTCTGATGTCTACTCTGCTCATCCCGAGCTTTTCTTCTGTCTTGTCTTTTGAGACCATTGAGAGGATAGCTGTAGAATGGGCTTGTCCTGCAATTTTTTTCCAATGAGCGTTATGCCCTTGTATTAATAAATCATTAAGACAACGCTTAGCTGTTCCATAGGATGTACCAATTGTGGGTTCTGGTCCGAAAAAAGGTGTCTCGCTGCCCATTTTGGCAAGGCGTTCTGTCTTCTCGTTCCCTGGTATATTGGTGTGCCCTGGTCACCATACCAGTTTAACATTATTCCTGCTTCCTTGCACGTTCAGTGTCCTTATGCAGTTCAGAACAAGTCCTGAGTTTACTTCCGTTGAGCCAAGAGCTTTTAATGCTGCTTGGCTGTCGGACACTATGAAGATTCTTTTATTTTTTCTTTCCTTTTATTAACCCTTACTTTATTGTAATGCGTCTGTTTTTCCTTAGTTTATCCATGCCCCGAGCGGCACATATTTTGTGGCGGCATTTTTTAAATATTCCTGTTTAATTGTATAAAAAATTAATAAATAATATAATAATAAAAAAACAAGGGAGACAAATTGGGAAACACCCCAGGTGGCAGAAGCTCTAGGTACGCCACTGGCTGTATAGTAGTTTTTAATACAATATGTATTATAAGACGGTTTGTAAGAGATTGTTAGACTACTTACATTTAATTTTTACGATATCGATAATTCTAACAGTTTTTTTTGGTTTATCATTATGATAAAATCCTCACTTCTTTCACAAAGAAACAAATAAAAATTGCAAACAATGGTCCGAAAAAGCGTCTATTACTGTTTTGCTGCTCACCTTTTTTGACCGCTATTAACTTCATAATTGGTATAAATAAATTGTACACCTAGCTGTATGGTTGGTATTATTATGAATCATTGTAACGATATATGCAGAAACACCACTACAGTCACACGATTATGTTGAATTGCCATTACTTCCGTGACAAATGATTACATATTTGTGTTGTAAAGACAAATGAATAAAAAAGGAAGCCGTCAGCGGTTTCAAAATTCGTGTGTAATAATATTTAAATATTGTTTAACAGCTATAATTATCGGGTAATTATTTTAAATTGCATATTGAGTTCGGTCCTTATAAAACATAAGGTGTGGGTGCGAACCTAGTCCGGCACTTGTTGGCCATCATTAGGGAGAGCGATAGTGGATTTGCCGCGGGCTTCGCACGCATTACTGGACTCTCAGCTTTGTGTTAAGGCATTGTCTTTCGTTCTTTCTTAATTCCTACACCATTGTCAGTAATGTAAGAATCATTTCCTTGTATTAAACAAATGGAAAAATCAACAACACTTCTAAAAACTATAATTCGTCGTAGGCTGGTTTTAATTAATTTTTTTGTTTATTGAGTAATAGCGATGTAAGGCGAGACATTCTTCGTGACGTTCCTCAGTTGTTAGTGAACGTATGTTATAGCGCGCAAATAATGATCGAGAAGGTTACGTAGAGTGCGTGATCAATAAAATACGAGCATACATTATATACAACGTACTTATTCTCTAAATCATCACACATAACTGCGGTTCAGAGAAAGTACATTGTGCTCGAACATGTAGCTATTATGAAACAATTTTTAAAACAAATCTCCAATCATCTGCGTTTATCAAGATACAAATATTTTGAATTATTTTGAAGCGTTCATCCATAGAGCACTTGTTATAATCCCCTAATACAGCAATTGAAATATGTGCTAACATTTCCGTGATTTCAGTTATGTATCGTCATAAGGTGAAATATTTTATCTAATCCTAACATATATAAAGCAGATGTTTACATTATTTAAGTTATTTATTTTAAATACACACAGACAGGGCCGTAGCTAGAGCGTTTGGCGCCAGGGGCAAACTAAAATATGGCGCCTTTCATTCATTTGTTACAAATTTAAGCAATGCATTTGTTCTACAAACGCTGTAAATAAAAAGTTTGTGTTATGTAAGGGTTGGTCAATAAACGGTTCACCTTGAAAGAAAATAAACCCATTCCGCAGTCAAACTATTTTCTTTTTTACAATTTTGACAATGAGAATCGTAAGCAATGCATTTTTCTCCAAACGCTGTAAATAAAAAGTTTGTGTTATGTAAGGTATGGTCAATAAACGCGGTTAACCTTGAAAGAATAAAACCCACCCTCTAGTCAAACTAATTCCTTGATTACAATTTTGATAATGCGAATCGTAAGCAACGCATTTGTTCTCCAAACGCTGTAAATAAAAAGTTTGTGATATGTAAGGTATAGTTAATAAAAGCGTTTAACCTTGAAAGATAATAAACCCACCCTCTAGTCAAACTAATTCCTTGATTACAATTTTGAAAATGCGAATCGTTTTTTTTTTTTTTTTTTTTTTTTTTTTATTTTTATTTTTTTTTTTATTTTTTTTATTTATTTTTTTTTTTTTTTAAATTAAAACACTAGGTGTTTAAACACTAAAACTGGTCTAGAAGTAAGACCAACCATTAGTTTGTATCTGTTAAATCTTAAATCTAAGTTACTTAGCTAAAATCAGTCCAGCGACGTATTTTAGTTGACTTTGTTATTCTTAGGGAAATAAAGACACTAACACTTGCACAATGCTCTGCTTTTACACAGATCACTTAGAAAGTTCGAACGGTTTGGTTCTCTTCAGTCTACGACATAGGTTTTGGTTGTCTAGCAGCTGGAGAACTTCTGGATTTTCGTGTAGGTGAAGCCTGGCTTCATGCTTCTTTGCAAATCTTTTGATTTCTTCTTCAACGGTTAAGATACCCAGGTCTCGATGAAGGTCGGAGTTTCTGACAAACCAGGGAGCGTTGGGCATTTCATGTAACACCTTGTTTTGGACAGTTTGTATCTTACGTATATTTGTAATTTTTGCACACCCCCATAGTTGTATTCCATACAACCATGTAGGTCTAATAATTTGTTTGTAAATCAAAATTTTGTTGTATAATGACAGTTTGGAATATTTACCAATAAGCCATCTGTATTGTGCGGTTTTAATTTTAAACTCCTTTTCTTTTTTCTTAATATGTTCTTTCCACCTTAATTTAGCATCAAGAGTCATACCAAGATACTTTGCAGTGTTTGCGTGTGAGACAATGGTTTCATTGATTGTTATTGCTGGAGAGTTTCTCAATCTTTTATTTGTAAAGTTGATATGGACTGATTTCGTTTCATTTAGTTTAATTTTCCACTTATTGGTCCATTCGTGTATGGCATCACTAGCTGTTTGTAGTTTTTTGGTGGAAATTATATCTGTTTTACCTGTTGCCAGCAATGCTGTATCGTCCGCGAAAGTAGCCAATTTCACTTGATTCAGTTTTGGTATATCAATGGTGTAGAGTAGATACAGGACAGGTCCAAGGACACTCCCCTGTGGCACTCCTGCTTGTATTTCTTTCAATTCCGAATAGGCTTCTCCTTGTTTTACTCTAAAAAGTCTATTAGAAATGTAGGAAGTTAAAATTTTTACATATTGGTAGGGCAATATTTTGTTAAGTTTATAGATTAATCCTTCATGCCACACTTTGTCGAAGGCTTGTGCGACATCAAGAAATAGCGCTGAACAGACATTCTTTTCTTCAAGTGCTTTTTCTATTATAGCGGTAATACGGTGTACTTGATCTATCGTTGAGTGTTTAGGTCTGAATCCGAATTGATGATCAGGAATTAGTGATGCATTCTGAATGATTGGTTTTAATCGTTTAAGTATTAATTTTTCAAACAACTTTGATGTTGTAGTCAACAGAGAGATTGGCCTATATGATTTGGCATCGTGTGGAGGTTTACCAGGTTTTGGCAGCATAATTACTTCTGCTACTTTCCAATTTGCCGGTACATATTTTAGTCTAATCGCAGCATTAAAAATATATGTTAGCATGACAATTCCTTTTTTTGGCAGTTGTTTCAGAATCTGTCCTGTGATTAAATCAAACCCTGGTGTTTTTTTCGGGCTCAGATTATTTTTAATTTCGTTAGCTACTTCTTTTGGCGTAACTGGAGCAATTTCTTCTGATATAATATTTTCTACGTGCGTTGGTGTAAAATTATTTTGTATTTGATTTGGCGTAAATACGTCAGCTAAATAACTGGCAAATAAATCCGCTTTTTGTTGATCTTCACGAGCCCAATCGCCTGGCCCATTCCTGATAGGCGGTATTGACATAATTGGCCTTTTTATTCTTTTTGTGACCTTCCACAATGAGTAGTCAGTTTCTTTCTCAGCTGTTAAGTTCGTAAGAAACGAATTCAGAGAATCGAATTTCAATTTGTAAATTTCACGTTTTAACTGCTGTGCTTTACTATTTAATATTGTCTTATCAGAAGGTTGACGTGTTTGTTGCCACCGTCTTCTTGCTTTTCTCTTTTCTTTGACTAGGTTTCGGATTTCAACCGGGTAATTCACTCCTTTTGTGATATGAGTCGATTCTTTGGTGTTTTTGAAAGCAACTTTTTGTAATAATGTGGTAAAATTCTCTGATTCTATGTCGAGTTGTTCAGTTGATTTTAATTGAACATTTAAATTGATTTCTTCTTGTAAATTAATTCTAAAGCTTTCCCAGTCCGTTGTTTTGTTGACAAGTGTTGGTTTTGCTTCTTTTTTAATGATTTTTTCACTTAGTGTCAAGACAACAGCTGAGTGATCAGATTCTAAATCAAAACATTCATTAGTTTCAATAAAATTCGGTGAGACTTTTTTAGAAATGAAAAAGTCTAGAAGGTCTGGTATTTTGTTTTTATCGGTAGGCCAGTAAGTATGTAAGGTATAGTTAATAAAAGCGTTTAACCTTGAAAGATAATAAACCCACCCTCTAGTCAAACTAATTCCTTGATTACAATTTTGAAAATGCGAATCGTAAGCAACGCATTTGTTCTCCAAACGCTGTAAATAAAAAGTTTGTGATATGTAAGGTATAGTTAATAAAAGCGTTTAACCTTGAAAGATAATAAACCCACCCTCTAGTCAAACTAATTCCTTGATTACAATTTTGACAATGCAAATCGTAAGCAACGCATTTGTTCTCCAAACGCTGTAAATAAAAAGTTTGTGATATGTAAGGTATAGTTAATAAACGCGTTTAACCTTGAAAGATAATAAACCCACCCTCTAGTCAAACTAATTCCTTGATTACAATTTTGACAATGCGAATCGTAAGCAACGCATTCGTTCTCCAAACGCTGTAAATAAAAAGTTTGTGATATGTAAGGTATAGATAATAAACGCGTTTAACCTTGAAAGATAATAAACCCACCCTCTAGTCAAACTTATTCCTTGATTACAATTTTGACAATGCGAATCGTAAGCAACGCATTTGTTCTCCAAACGCTGTAAATAAAAAGTTTGTGATATGTAAGGTATAGTTAATAAACGCGTTTAACCTTGAAAGATAATAAACCCACCCTCTAGTCAAACTAATTCCTTGATTACAATTTTGACAATGCGAATCGTAAGCAACGCATTTGTTCTCCAAACGCTGTAAATAAAAAGTTTGTGATATGTTAGGTATAGTTAATAAACGCGTTTAACCTTGAAAGATAATAAACCCACCCTCTAGTCAAACTAATTCCTTGATTACAATTTTGACAATGCGAATCGTAGGCAATGCATTTGTTCTCCAAATGCTGTAAATAAAAAGTTTGTGATATGTAAGGTATAGTTAATAAACGCGTTTAACCTTGAAAGATAATAAACCCACCCTCTAGTCAAACTAATTCCTTGATTACAATTTTGACAATGCGAATCGTAAGCAACGCATTTGTTCTCCAAACGCTGTAAATAAAAAGTTTGTGATATGTTAGGTATAGTTAATAAACGCGTTTAACCTTGAAAGATAATAAACCCACCCTCTAGTCAAACTAATTCCTTGATTACAATTTTGACAATGCGAATCGTAAGCAACGCATTTGTTCTCCAAACGCTGTAAATAAAAAGTTTGTGATATGTAAGGTATAGTTAATAAACGCGTTTAACCTTGAAAGATAATAAACCCACCCTCTAGTCAAACTAATTCCTTGATTACAATTTTGACAATGCGAATCGTAAGCAACGCATTTGTTCTCCAAACGCTGTAAATAAAAAGTTTGTGATATGTTAGGTATAGTTAATAAACGCGTTTAACCTTGAAAGATAATAAACCCACCCTCTAGTCAAACTAATTCCTTGATTACAATTTTGACAATGCGAATCGTAAGCAACGCATTTGTTCTCCAAACGCTGTAAATAAAAAGTTTGTGATATGTTAGGTATAGTTAATAAACGCGTTTAACCTTGGAAGATAATAAACCCACCCTCTAGTCAAACTAATTCCTTGATTACAATTTTGACAATGCGAATCGTAAGCAACGCATTTGTTCTCCAAACGCTGTAAATAAAAAGTTTGTGATATGTTAGGTATAGTTAATAAACGCGTTTAACCTTGAAAGATAATAAACCCACCCTCTAGTCAAACTTATTCCTTGATTACAATTTTGACAATGCGAATCGTAAGCAACGCATTTGTTCTCCAAACGCTGTAAATAAAAAGTTTGTGATATGTTAGGTATAGTTAATAAACGCGTTTAACCTTGAAAGATAATAAACCCACCCTCTAGTCAAACTTATTCCTTGATTACAATTTTGACAATGCGAATCGTAAGCAACGCATTTGTTCTCCAAACGCTGTAAATAAAAAGTTTGTGATATGTTAGGTATAGTTAATAAACGCGTTTAACCTTGAAAGATAATAAACCCACCCTCTAGTCAAACTAATTCCTTGATTACAATTTTGACAATGCGAATCGTAAGCAACGCATTTGTTCTCCAAACGCTGTAAATAAAAAGTTTGTGATATGTTAGGTATAGTTAATAAACGCGTTTAACCTTGAAAGATAATAAACCCACCCTCTAGTCAAACTAATTCCTTGATTACAATTTTGACAATGCGAATCGTAAGCAACGCATTTGTTCTCCAAACGCTGTAAATAAAAAGTTTGTGATATGTAAGGTATAGTTAATAAACGCGTTTAACCTTGAAAGATAATAAACCCACCCTCTAGTCAAACTAATTCCTTGATTACAATTTTGACAATGCGAATCGTAAGCAACGCATTTGTTCTCCAAACGCTGTAAATAAAAAGTTTGTGATATGTTAGGTATAGTTAATAAACGCGTTTAACCTTGAAAGATAATAAACCCACCCTCTAGTCAAACTAATTCCTTGATTACAATTTTGACAATGCGAATCGTAAGCAACGCATTTGTTCTCCAAACGCTGTAAATAAAAAGTTTGTGATATGTAAGGTATAGTTAATAAACGCGTTTGGTCAATAAAGGGTTCAACCGATAAGAAAATAATCCTACCCAAAAAGTCAAACTAATGATTTTTTTACAATTTAAACTATGGGAATCTTAAGCAATGCATTTGTTCTACAAACGCTGTGAATTAACAGTTTGTGTCATTTAAGGTTTGGTCAATAAAGGGTTCAACTTATAAGGAAATAATCCTACCCCAAAAGTTAAATTAATGATCTTTTTACAATTTAAACTATGTATGAGAATCTTAAAAATTATGAAAAACACTTCTTATTAATATAATGCATATTTTATTTTAATGCAACAAAAAAAGTACAAAAATATTATTAAAAATTACAGCACTGTTTGATAAGTTTCAGTTTCTTTAAATTTTGGCGCCTCATCATCTCAGCACTTTTTTGTCCTAATCATTAGATCGATTTAGTATTAGTACTTTCTTATTTATCTTTTTTATGTAAAATGTTATTGTTGTTTTAGATTTCTTTTATCGAGATATTTTATTTTTATTCGAGATATTACCCTTAATTTATTGTTTCTTATAGACCGAGAAGTTGGCTGTGGAATAGTTAAATGTGCGTTTTTTCTCGTTTAAATGAGATATTACCATCTATTTTTATAAATAACTCACAAAATCAAGAAAACTCGTATTTTACCAACCGCTTATTAAGCTGTCTATGAAAAAACAAACAAAAAACAACTAACTTAATGTCAAATGACATTTGTCTGCGGTATCATTTATTAGAATTTTATAGTATCGTGTAATTAGAATATTTAAGCGTTCGAAGTTCGATAGTTCACTGCACTATATTTTTGGATTGTTTTTAAAATGTGCATACCTACCGTATAAAATATGTCAGATAATTATGCGTCTAAAGGTTATGAATGTTTAACAGCTATCTGGTGACAGAATTCCTAGAAATGTTTGATTGATAATTAATTTGTAAAGGTAGATTTTTTTACTGGCACTTTAGTTTTTTTTTTTTATAATCGAAAACGCTTTTCATTCTTTTAATGAATAATTGTTTGAGACGGTTACATAAGAAAATGTTTTAATTTCCGAAAACAAATAAACCAAAACTAATTTTTTAATGGGAATTGAACAATTTTTATAACAAACTATCAAAATAAGAAAGTAAGTCAATAAAACACAAGTTTAAATTGCTCCCAGTTAATGCCAAGCAATGTCCAGCCCTAGCTTTAACACTTCTTACAGCGTTTCTTGTTGAACTTATATGGTAAATAGTATGAAATAAACGGTAATACTAGGTACTAGGTTAAAAATAATTCAAATTATTTGCACGATTTTGTCTTCAGATATCCCCACAAAAAGTCTAAAAGTGCTAGTTCTGGGGATCTTGATATTTTCTTTTGTAAAACCTCGTCTGTCTATTCATCTATTAGGGAATATTTGAGTTTAACCGAAAACTGTATTTTGTATCCTAATGACAATTGGCGTAATGTTATCTAAAATATACCTCCTATTTTCAACCTCTGTTTATTTGTCATAGTTTAAAAGATATTAACGTTTAAAAACTTTGTAATGCTTTAGTTTTTTGCACTTTTTTTAGAAAGTTGTAAGACTGGTTGTTTTTTTAAACACCATTCAATATGTATAGATGGATAAAAATGGTTTGTTTTTTTACAAGATTTTTTAAATCAATCGTGTTATGTCAGTATTTTGCATTTCAGTTTAAGTAAACGTTAAATTCAATTAAATAATTATATTGTTATATTGAATTGGTTATTGACGTATTGCAAGTAAGCAATTTTCTGTGATTAATTTTAAAACGAAACGTTATTAGGCGGCTACGCACGATTTACTGGTAGTTTTTTTTGCGCAAACAAAGAGAAATATTCGAAATAAATTGCAGCAAGTTATTGAAATTGTTTGTAGAGCAATTCGTTAGTGGGTACATTATAGTTGAAATTAATTAATCACGAACAACTTAATATTAATTTCGCATAAATACCAAAACTCGTTTATCGCGAGAGTTTAAAAATCAATTAGCAACTCTTGCAGGTTTTAAAGCTACACCAAGAAACACATTTTTTTAATACGCTCCAATCCATTTAAGAAAGTCAGAGATTTTTAATAAACTGATTTCAGCGGTGCCCCAAACTTTTGGATACGATTACTTTAATTCCATTTTTTACTACTATGTTAAATATTATATTAAAAAACATGCTCGCAGATCATAACTCTTCTGTGGCTTTTAAATCAACGATTTTATCGGTTCGAACGCTGTGTGAGAAAATACACCCACTCCGTTTATTCACTCCTTCCAAACTCAATAATTACTAATAAAAGTATGGGAACAGTTGACAGACGCTGTTTGTGATTTAAATATGATAAGAACATGTTCACCGTTCGTCTAAATGTTTAGAGCCACTCTGCATGAGAGCTCCATGGGATAATTGTCTTGCTATTTAGAACTAGAGAATTATTTTATTGAGCATGGATGTTCCAGAATTACTGCACTACTTATTGAGGCAACAAAAAGCCAAATTAATTTAAAAAAACTTCCTTTGTGAGGAAAATAATGCAAGTAGCTCTTTTTAAAATATTATTATGTTCCTATACACACAAAGTGTTCTAAAGCCTTCGATAGAGTGCCAAAGGAAAAGATCTGGAAGATATTGAAACAAAGTAGAGTGGTAGAAGAATTATTAAACGCCATCAAGAGTTTAATAAGTGTAGTAGAAATTATGTGCGAACCCATAAGAGCAGTTCCCAGGAATTTATAACAACAGTGGGAGTGACATGAAGTCCACTACTCTTTATAATTCTTATGGATAAAATAATTAAAGAATATAAGCAAAACATACAGAAAACCTACTGGGGTTGGAACAAACTAAAACCAATATCCTTAACAGCGGTGCTATTAGCTATTGCAATTCAATCTAGACGTATGGGGCAGATACATTAAGTAAATATAATATGACCAGTTACAATTATGCTAGATCAAAAAAAAAAGCAGGTAGCAAATTTTAAATATTGAGGAACAATAATTGCAGAAAATGGTAAATTGGAGGAAGACCTGAATAACAGAATAGTGGCAGCGACGAAATTTTACTACGCCACTAATAAACGTTTGATAAGTAAGGAGATATAAAAAAAAAACGAAGACGCGAGTTTTTCATGCAGTGTACGTACCCATTCTCACGTACAGTTCAGAAACTTGGACACTAACACAAAAACAAAACCAAAGAATACAGGTACAGGAAATGAGTTTTCTGAGAAGAATAGAGGGATGTAGACTGATCGATAAAATCAGTAACAAAAAAAAATCGAAATAACCTAGGAGTAACAGATGTTAAGAAAAAGATGGGAACGAAATAATTATGGTGGCTTGGACATCTACTAAGCATGCCAGAAAGTAGATACGCGAAAATAGGATGGAATATGTAGATGGAGGGAAAAAGAAATAGAGGAAGGCAAAGAATAAAATGGGAAAAAGAAGTGAGGAAGAGACTATAAGAAAAAGGAGTCAACTGGAGAGATGGGCCACAATTAGCTAACGATAGGCAGGAGTGGAGAAACTTAATCCAGAAATAGAAAAGCATACTTCGACACTGAAAGGTACAAGAGGAACCGATTAAGAAGCAGAAGACATACAAAGTGTTTACAAAATTCCAGGCTTGATGATTATCTTTTATACCGTAGCAGATACTACAAATAAAGTTTAATAAATATTGCGTCGAATATATTTTTTCGTTTCTCTAAACCAACAAATACCAGATAATATTGAGTGCCACAAAACAAAAACAAATTTAACTTCACAGAAATTAACTCCACAGTAATTATAATAATTTTCGTCTATTGAAAATTCAGGAGGGTGTCAGTAGGAAATAAAATGATTTTGTTTTTATCAACTTGTTTAAATGGCCTTGTAGTTATTTAAAAGAAATTTTAAGTCTAATCGATAATCTAAGGAAAAGTGAAACTACAAAACTACTCGTTTAGATGTTGAAAATTTTTTCTTCGTTTTAGTTATTTGCTAGACAGTATTATTAAGAGATTCAATTAAATCTTTGAGTGTAAATATATTTAGCTAAGTTGAAAAATATGTTAATAAAAAAAGAATTTCGCTAAAAATCGAAATCCTGTCTTCTCACACCTATTTACACATTCCTTGTTGTGAGAAGTGTACATTCCAATCGCGGACCTTAGTAATTTATAAATTTTATACTAACATTCATATAAATTGATTCAGTATTTTCTGGATTCTTAAACTTCGTAGTAGCGAAGATTATATTTTTCAGTTAGTAATGAAATATCTAAACTGCAATAAAATGTGAAATACTAATTTTTGAAACGTTATCTATTGACCATAAACATAACGTAACAGAAAATTTAAACAGCTTCTGTCAAACTACGCCAAAGTTCCATCTCAACTAAATATTGATAAACAAATAACACTACATTATCTGCCAAATCTGTTGAGTTGTTGTTCATCCTGTAAATACGAGAAGCAAAAACAACATGATTATTTCTATATACCGCACTTCACTTAACATACGTTGCTTTTTTTATACTCATTGTAGGCAGCCACTCATTTCACAGCAGACCTTAAGCAGGGTCGGCTTACGGTAGGTGTAATTGAGGCACTACACTGATTCCTGCACTTGGTGAAGTTCTGCGCTTGGATTGTTTCCAAAAATAATTACAATTTTTAGCTACTTAGAAGAATATTAAATAATGATTAAAAACATATTAATTGCACGTAACTGTACTTAATAGCAGCAAAACAAATGCTCTTTTTTTGCTAACATTGTCTTCATTTCAGGTTTCTGCTTTCATTGTATGCGTAAGTATTAAGAATATACAAAAAAAATCTGAAACATTTTCCCAAAACTTTATTAATTTTAAATTTTTACGTCAGTTTCTAGTAAAACTGCTGGTTATCGGTACTGTTGGATTCGTCAAAAATGCTTTATTTTTTAGTGTGTGACCTAGATTACAATTAAAGTTTACAAAAAGCTGCAAGCAGCTATCAAAAAGTTTTACAGCTAGTACTACAGTTTAGAGCAAAAAATCTATATGGCTCTTATTTGAAAGATCAACATTGATGATGGTCCTAAACAGACGAAACGTCTGATACAAAATTTAATTGCAACTTTATAAAGGGAATGAAAAGACTTTAGTTTTAGTTTTGTTGAGCTTTGTTTTCGATTTTAGTTATTTAATAATTCTTAACAATATAAACCGGTAAAAACATGTAAATATGTTTCTTTGAATTTTTCCTGTAAAACTTGTAAACCAAGATTTCTATTTACATTTACAATCACAATCAGTTTTCGCAGTTTTATTCCTGTTTAACCGATTTTATAATCAAAAACCGTTTTAAGTTGCAAAATGGGTAAAATATTATTACTTCCACCATATTCTAAATTTCGTCATTTTCGTTTTACACGATTTAGTAGTTATAATCGCCAAAATTAGCGCATGTTGTATCAGAAATATTTAGCACAAGGTAATAAGCAAGATTTTTAAAGTAGCTAAAATATTTCAGACAGAATCTAAGATGAGTAATTGCAAAGCAATGTTTGGAAAGTCGTGACATGGGAACATCAATAAATAATGTAAACCAATTTGATCAAATAGAACTCGCGAATTATCGTTTTATATAAATGAACGTACAGATAATTAGGTAAATTTATATGATGTATTGCTTTAATTGGCCATCTAGTTCGATATGTTTTCCTCTTAACCATTCAATTTGTAGCTAATAAATCATTTGGAATTACATCAAACCGTCGTGCATACTAAAACTTTGAGAAGTACACAAACGGAGATCAAATCCCCAAACTTTCACATTTTAATCAATCGCCTTTTCTTTTTGACAAATTTTAATTATAAGTATGCAGTTAGAAGTCTTGTAATTAGACGAAATTATTAGTATTTAAATCTATTAACATTGTTTTTGCTTAAATAAAGTTGATAAGAGTTCAGGTATTATGTTTTTAAAACAATTTATACATGACAAAACATTTAGCTTTATAACTAATTGGTTCAATTCTGCACTTATCACTTATTCTAAGGTGTGATGTGGACAATTATAGCAATACAGTTGATGTAAAAAATACAAATATGCTTTCGTGTATGTAAACGCGAAAAATACAGTTTTGCGTTATATGTTTCTTCAAATTTCTTTGTGTTTTTAAAGATAAAACTTTGAGTCGTCTGCACCAACACCAACTGATTTTTATAGCACCAGAAAATTATAGCATGAACTTTGCTCATGTTGTGTTAAGCACCTAAAATGAAATTCTTTGATAATTTGCATTGAATATTTATCTGGACAGACAGCATAATTGTTTTTGTCCGATGATTTGCAATAGACCCTAAAATTTGAGTAATTTTACAAAATAAGTTGTTGCAGAGCAAGGTTCGAATGTTAAATTTTGAAAGGAATTAAATTGAAGCTTGGAAACTACACGAATCTAAACTGGTTTAGTTCTGCTTATTTGTTTATATATCGAAAACGTTGTTTGTAAAAAAAAAACCATTAAACTTTTTCTGTATATATTGACAGTTTTCAAACCAAAGGTGAAGGTACATATTTGCACTTCCAAGTTCCCTGAAGTAGTCGTGCAGATCATGTCGTATGCTAATTTGTTTGTAAGTATAAAAAATACTATAAAGGAAGTAATAATAAATTAAGATTGACAATAAAATAATTAAACTGTATTAGTCAGTCTTCCATTAAATACATTTCCTTGTTACATGTAAATTTAAACGTAATGTAAAAATAAGAAACCTTGTTGTACAAAGCTTATGTCATTATATTGTAAGTAACAGTTCTGAATCACGAATTTCATGCTTTTAGAGTTTTTTCAAATTTTAATTCCTAGAATAATGTAATTGAGTTGTTATTTTGGAGTATTGTTTTATAGGTGTAAACTAAGTTTTCTGTAATTGCAGACAGCTACGCGTGATATTATATTATTTATTTGATCACTGTAATAATATCTCACTTTAATTGCATTAGCTGCATTGCAATATAATGTTATTGTATACTTACTATTTTGTAAAGCTTGTATCAACTCAGCAGAGTAAGTTTCACATTTAAAAAAAAACTTAAGAAACTGTAAGTGAAAATCACCTTGATTATCTTTAACTTCTATTCGCTTATAAAAGATGTGATGGTTCTGCTGTTTTGCCGATCAGTTTTTTCTAGCTCCATCATCTTTTGATTGTGAATGAAAGTCGCTAATGGATCGTTAAATTGATTGTAGTAGGTTAGTTTATTTCCAACATCAAATGTTCCTGTCTCTGCAATCACTACATAAAACAAAAACAATATTTTTCAAGTACTAATAAAAACCTTTTATTCTTCTTACTCTTGATCTTTAAAAATGCCGCTACGTCAATCAAAGTGGTGTCGTCATTATCTATGCGTAGAACGTTCTCTGGATGAAATTTCACTGATTTCAGGTTCCAATCAGTAACTAGCATCTTTAAACGAGAAAGATGTTTATTATAATGTCAAATCGAATAACATACAGAAATTAATATTGTATTTAGTTAAATTCTTTGCATGATGTTGGTCCATTAGCTTGTAGCATATAATATTGTTAGGATTATTTCGGACATTGCGTTCAAAGAGATCTACACATAATTTTTTTTTATAATATTGTAGTTACAAAAAAGGCAAAATTTAAAATATATAGCAAAATATTCACTGGTTTATTTTTAAACGTCTACGCGTTTTAAATATCAATTCAGGGTGTACCAGTATATCTGTTAATGATAATGTAAGAGTATACGATATGATATGATAGCTCATTTTCACCAACATCAGGTTATAGTATATTACATAACAAGAGTTATAAGAAGCATATTACGCACGAGTGGAAAAGTTGCGTACGGAGTTGCGTATTTCCACGAGTGCGTAATTGCTTTACAACTCGTGTTATGTAGCTTACTTTTTCTACGAACACATAATACATACGATTTTAACGGCTTTTTGGCTAATATACACATGTAATAACGTTGTCTTGTCAATTTTGACGTAAGCCTAGTTTGACATTTGTAGACAAGTGTGCGTTTTGCTTACCGTGCGTTATAACTCTCTTACTATGCATGCAGACTGTACGGTAAGAGTCATTTACATTAGTGGTAGTAAAAAAAGATGTATTATGTGAAGCTTCTTTTGTCAATGCTGTTTACTTTCGATACAAAATTTTGACAAAAATGTATCTCTCTTTAATAAAAAACATTGTTAAAGTAATACTTTGTCGGATAGTACAGATTTGTAATATATTCTTCATTTTCTAATATATTTGAATTTCAGAAGTGCTCTGATCTTCATTATTGATGTAATAATAGCAGAGGTGTGAAGTAACAATATATTGACTACAATTGCCGTTATTGTGTTTCCATAGACAAAAGATGATAGGGATGTAGTAGCAATTGTTCTATAGTTTCCCTTTAATCGTATATTAACACGTTGTCCAATTATATCATCATCGAAACAGTATCACATCATGCAATACTTTTCAAAGGGTAGACTTAACACATGTTTACTATAAATTTGACAACATTCGTACAGTTTCAATTTTTTTAAACAGTAAAAAGTGTCCTTAGAGTGAAAACAAATAAACGATAAAAAATAATTCAACGAAAATGGAAGATGATTGCCTGAAATCCTTCCAAAATAAAATGATGCATTTAAAATGCTAAAAAATTAACGAAACAATGAACTGTCTAAAAAGCAATTGAATATGTAAATTCCAATATCATTTACACAAAAAAGGTTTGTAGTACTTTGAATATTTTGTAATGAAGACTAAAGCTTTGGAAGTTTTTACTTGAACACCCTGTATATGATTGTGTGTAGCTCGGCAAAAAAAAAACACTAGTCAGTATTTGCCCGCGGTCATAGATTGGGCGGATTTAGTTTAAAGTGTATTTGAGAAAGGACCAACGCCCTCCAATATATTTTTAAATTATGCTCACGCAATCGGCTCATTGTGTTAACAGCAGGACTGACACACCGGCGCGCTAAAACTTTCAATTTAATGCGTGAGCGTACGCATTTTTTGTGTTCCATTTCAACATGTTTATGCATTTACAATCTCTGCGTTTAGGTAGGCTCCGTGAAGTGCCTGATTTATACGTACTTGAATTTCAGAGCATTACTAACAACCTTTCATATTGCGAAAGGATTGTTCCGAGTTAACAGTTAATTTCGCGATGCAGAACCGGGATATAAATATGTCTCGGGATGCCGCAGGACGTTTGGAACGCATTGGCGCAGCCCAAGCCGTGGTGGCGGACGGTCACGACTGAGTAAGCACTTAATCATAAAACAATTCACTCTAGCTGCGTGTATGTACATTGCAAATTTGCTACACCTTCGATCCTTCGAATAAGATGTATAGATAAGCCAAGGTATTCACTTTTATAATAGCCATACTTGCAATAAGTTACATTACCTGCACTCAAAGTAAACAACTTTTATATGCATCTCATGCTATGGTAAAAATTTCTCATAATTAGGTATCTATTATTATTTACATAAATTGAATAAGATATCTTACTTTAATGATAATAATGACGATAATAACTATAATATTTATTCAAAACTACCTTTAAAAGTGTCTACAAGTTACTCACACAATTTCAATTTAGATGTAATAATGCATAGATATTGTATTTTTAGTTGTATCACCAGCTCTTGTTAGGAATGCTACTCAAGCAATTCAAATACGTTGTTATCTTGGTTCAAATAAAAAGGAAAAAGTTGGAAAATTGGTAAAATGCCTTTGAACGACATCATTCATCATTGGATCCTTAGGATTATGGCTAACGCCGAGGCGTTTTTTAAATCTATTTATTGAGGTGGATCGGTCCTCTCTCTCCGATTTTTCAAAGGTTGTTGTTGGTCATGGCTGCCTCCGTTATTGTCTTTCATTCTTTCCTATCTTTATATTTCGATTTCCAGCTAATTATTCTCAATGTCTTCCTCCAGGGCGTCTTCTCATCTTTTCCTTGGTCTTCCCTTATTCCTGGGCAAAATAGGGATCCATTGTGTTAGCCTACTGATCATTTCGGTTGCTTTCCTTCTCATGATGTGTCCTGCCCATCGTAATCGTTGTGCTTTAATGTGTCGAATGGTATTTTCTCCTCCGAGTTCCTCCTCTATTTCTTTGTTCCTTCTCAGTCTTACTGTTCCCTCTCTTGTTACGTTAGGTCCTAGTATTGCATCCATTACTTTTCTCTCCATTATTTTTAAGTCTTCCTCTTCTTCTTATTTATTGTTATTGTTTCCATAGAATATTTTATGACGGGACTTATCAGGGTTTTGTATATTTTTAGAACTATATAATAAAGCTTTTAATTATGACAATGTCGCATATCTTGCAATTATCGATATTTACTCCATTTATTTATTTTATCCACTCAGAAATTTATATTTCCTTGGTTTTTTGGGAAGTGCAAATGCCCCCTTGCACCCCCTCCCATTGCCTTTCGTGTTATATCTTTGCATTATAGAAGACAATATTATTAGGTAATTTATTAAAGCATTAAAAATTTAGAATTGACTATTAAAACCAACAGTTGCTTCTAACAATTTTCGTCATAACGAAAAAAAAATCAAGTTGATAACAAAAACATAAAAGTATTTTCCATTTGTACTATATCAAGACATGGTAACCATGCCTGTTTAAAACGTACAATAAGAAATCAGACTGGACATCAATTGGTAGGTATTGTTAATGCACCAATTTTTGAAATTATTGATAGCTAGGTTTTGCTAAAATGCAGTATGAACATTTATTTCTTAGCTGATTTCTGCTTGAGTTCAAAATCATACGAAATTAGATTTTTCAATTTTAATCACAGTTTTTTTATTGTTTTGATTTGTTGTGGATTAAGCTAAAAATTTAGTCTTATGCAGCAAACAAGATTTAAATAGTAATTTAATTATAAGTGTTTGGAGGATTACAGATAACAAACTGTGTACAGTTTTACGACTAAATAATATGTTGTCTATTTTGCTTTGAGAAAAGCTGCACAATGCATAATTAAGTTTTGAATTAAGATATCCGAATTTTAAAGGTGACGCAAATTTTCCCAAGGTTAATCCGGGCTATTGTGTTCTTTTCTATAAGAACATTAATTTTCAAGTGACTAGACTCATATTAAAGGTCATTAATATAATAATTTGATATTTAATTCGTTAAAGCAAACTTACAATTAAACAATAAATTTATAGACTACCTTACCTGGTCGTAAATGTTATTAAAATTCATGTAACTTAAACAAAATTAGTTTTGGACTGCATATAACATCATATTTCTTATTATTTTAAAAATAAACTGTATTTACAAATTAAAACTGTAAAAATAAACCAATAAAACATTTACAATGTCACAAGTTGAATTGACGTATTAATTTTAATAATATATATTTTCATTTCTATATTTTAACTATAACTGTCATTTCATTATACCTATACAAGGTTTGTTTCTAAGCCAAAAAAGATAATCAAAATGATCTCTATATTTGAAAGTCCTACAAATCATAACGGATGTTTTAAAATTTATTGCTAACAATTTTAGTATGTCTAAAAGATTCTCTTAGTTTTGTTTGTTTATACAAAATATATAATGCATGATGTTGAGATCTTAGTGATCTACATTAATATTTATATAGTATGCTGTTTTTATGGATATGATGTTATGTTGACAGTTAGATAATAGAAATAAAATGAGTTATGTAAAATGAGTTTCTTGTTTGATTAATTACGCGAATTCTCGATAATTATATACAGTCCACTAAGTTCGTTGGTAGACATGATGAATTTAATTAAACATTATTTATTAATTTAACAATTAACATCTGATTACACGCGTCCACTAGCTAAAGTAACGGTCGGTTTCAACACATCAAGTTGTTACTAGCACCCCTGGTGGCATATTTTGTATTGTACATATTTGGCCCATTATCGGATACACCTTTGTTAAATGCGAATTCATGGTATTGATATTGTATAACTTTATAAATTTTAAAATCAATTCAAAAAAATTGAAGTCAACTGCTTCATAGCTGTTCACGGACACTTTTATTCTGCACAATTCATAGTTTTTTTTTGGGGTATAGCTCCTGGAAATTAGAATTTTTACTATGAACGAGCGACTTGCTTTATTATCTAGTAAAGTTTGGATTTATTTCCTTACTATGAAATATAAATAAAACATAATTGTGACATACAGCAAAGTTTTTAATACGTTAATAACAATTTTTGTTATTATTTGTCCCCTTTAAGAGTAAAATGATGAATTTGCAAAATCTTTGTCTGATTAGGCCGTTCCAGCGCTCCTTAACAAATATCATAGCTTAAAAGCGCTAGTACAATTTTATAAACTTGACTACTTTTGGCTTGTAATAAGGGTTTTTTATTGTTTACTTATGAATTTTTGGGATTTTTTTTGGATAGATTGATAAAATATTCAAATGCTATTTGTGTACTTCTTAAATGTTATAAAATAGATCTTCTCTAAAGGTTCGTTCGAAAAGTTTTCTACAAACTTTATTAGCATTGCCAATTTATTCTTTACAATCATTTTTCCACGAGACGATTAAAGGGCATTGGTTCTATATGCTGTGGGATTAACATATGTACTTTACAACTGCAAGTAATTATGTAATTATACCGGGGGTAAACGAAATGCTCGACAATTAACGTGCATAAAACCCGATTATCTAAAGAAGTTTTTAAAATAATAAAGTTGTATTAAGAACTAATTCCTACTCTCCACTATGTAAAAATATATAGGGTGTTATATTTGAAATACGAAAGTTATGGTAATTTTCGGCCAAACCGAAAAAAATGTAAAAGTGTGCTTGTTTAAATAACCCGATATTATGTTATAGGTACATGACTGACTAAAGTTTAATTTCTTTAAGGGACTACATTCACCTAGGTAGGTCATAAAACCGATTTTTAAAAAATATTTTTATTCGATGGTATAACCTTTTAAATATTTCAATGAAAATTTTCCAAAATTGGCGAAGTTGCGGTTCAAAAATCCACATGTTGTAGATGCAAAAAGCTTAAAAGAGATTATTGATAATAATTTTTATTTGTTTAATTGTTTACAGCTTAAAACTTTTACTTTTTCGATGATCTATTACTTGGAATTAAAAAAATAAACACTTTTAAAAAAGTAATAAATTATATTAGACAAAATCGTGCGAGTAGGTGTTTGTATCATACAGACGTTAGTATAAATGTGATTAGCGCCTTATTTCTAGTTTGTTCTTATTTCGGATATGCAGGACTGCAAAGGAGTGTAAGATATAAATAATATCCATTACGATTAGCATTTAGCGTATTATGATAAATTATAGATAAGTTAAATGTAAGTGATATTAAAATTAAATTAATAATACTGACTTATACAAGGCTATATATTGATCATAACGAAAAGTATTATGTCACTGCTCTTAATAAAATTGCACGAATTTACAATTCCTAATCAAAAGTGAAATATATCTTAGAAATAATTCAAAATATACGTTTTTTGTTCGAATACTACTTAAGCGTTTGATATTACCCTAACACCTAGCACGATTGATATTATGTCGATCATTACGAAATAGTATCCAATTTAAATGTACTAAATAATGTAACGATTAATAAAACTGAAACAATAAAAACTGTTGAAAATAAATGTTAGCTTGTTTAGTTATCTCAAAACAACTTTAGAAAGTTAATATTAAACATCGGCAATTGTACGAATATTATTAAAGTTATTGAGGCATTGTTTGTCCTAAAAAGTTTATTGTATAAGTTAATAAATACTGACGTAAGTTTGAACAGTCCCGAGCTAAATATTATTTTCATGACTATAGGAAAACAATCACAATAATAAAGATAACGATCTACGCAGCGAACGTGACAACAATAATGTAATTCATCTAAATCTTGTCCTTGCAATATTCCCGTTTAATGACTAAGGGATATCTATTTGTGTGTATCTACAACCTACAACTGAATATCTGTCTCGAGTAAATTTGAGTTTGTATTATAGTTTGAGTGATAGAAGACACGAATAGGAGAGCACAGGGCGTGGTTCCGTGACGATTTGATCGCGAAATTGCGTGACCGTCGTCCTGTAGGACACCTTCAAGGATCCATAATATTACATCAAATCATCTTGTCCGCGTTTTTAGCGCTAACGCACAGTATCAATCAACTGGACCCTGAAAATGTTAAATAAAAATTGTGTTTCTCATCTCTGACCTTTTGGAAAACAATTCATAATAAACACCCAACAATTTATTAGACATAGAAATTAGCTGCATAATCAAGATTTATCTACCATAAAGAATACAAATCCGTGCATTCAAGCCATGCTATACAGTTGGTCTAGCAGGAGAACTCCATTCTCGTAATAAATTTCAAAACTACATCGTGTCCCAATTATTTTCTCGCGCCGGTGGCTTGACGCATACATTAAGAAGAATTGAGTCGCAATTATTTGTAATTGTCTCTTGGAATATAACAGGATTGGACTTCGTTAATTTTAATTGTTTAAGCAACACTCTTTAGCTTAAGCGCAGGTATCAAACACAAAATTAAATTAAAAACTTTAACGTTGTCATTTCTGGAGCACTGTGGAGTGTAAAGTAATTCGCATCAGGTTTTATTTCGATCACATGAATTTAAACTCATTAATTGCTGTATTAAATAAATTATATAAAATTTATTTTACAGTCAAACTATTTTGATGTTGTTGATGTTAGATATTCTTTTGCCGTTGTTAGATTTATTGTAACAACCGTATACAGAACAAGAATATGAGCGAATAACAAACTAGGAAATTGATGAGATATACAAGGGCCAGCAATTGACTTGATAATAAAAGCGAAAAAATTACAGTGGCTGGGTCATATCGAAAGAATGGCAGATGGACGAACACCAAATTACAAGAAGAAGAAAGGCCGGCCGAGAAGACGGTGGAGAGAAGCAGACCTTAAAGAAAAGGATATAAATAATATAGAGATCGGAAGAACAAAGTCAAAAATAGAAAAGAGTGGAAGAAAACCACGGAGCTGTGGGCCTAAACGGCTTGTAAAAAGAAACTCTCTCTATATATGTAAATATATGGAGAGCCTTACGGCTTTAAAAATAATTAAAATATCTTGTTTTTGACAGTTTGTTGTACCTTAATTAAAATAAACATAGATAAACTTGACTCTATATTATTAATTAATATCCCAATAAGTCTATAATACAGAGAAATACTTAATTTAGCACGGTTTTCCCTATGTTAAACGCCTATGCAAGTCGCATAGATTTAGTTACACAACTTCTCAAATCATAGCGCTTTTGCAGGGGTTTCGTTTTTGATGTTTTTCTCTGGAACCGTTTAAGATTTTTTCAAAAACTTTACAACATTTTACTTGCAAAGGATGCGCGCATTGGTAAGTAGAAAAATTTAGATTTTGTCTCTGACGGTTTCATGGCCAACGCGATCGAAAAAATTACCTTTATTATTCAATTTTCAGTTTTTCCCCTATTTTTCCGAAGAAAATGGCCAGTATAACTCTGGAAAACATTTAGTTTTGATGTTCTTGATGCAATAAACACAGCCTTAATCAAATTCTATTGACAATGTATCGTGACCTTCCCTGGTTAGAATATTTTCATTTGTTTAAATAAAACGAGCATGATCAAGTTCCTACAATAACCAATACTGAGAAGATCAAGAACTATCCGTAGTTTGTGGAATCTTTATTGGGCATCTATAAAATATCTGAATAAGTGAAAATAAAAAGGAATAGTCAAAAGAAAATCGTATTATGTTCTTGATGCCGCTATCTGCAATTACAGATATTTATAACACATGTATATAATTTACCGCTTTTATAAGTTTCAACTAATTTTCTCTCTGCTATAAATTAGGAAGTGTGTGTGTATACCGAGTAGATTACAGACTTTTTAGCTCAATCATTAACCTTACGCTGAAGTGAATATGAATCAGAATAACCAAAAAACTTAAATACCAAACTAAAAATTAATTTACTGTTTAAGTGATTTATTATGTCCGTGTGACATATATAATATGTGACATGTAACGTATAAATGACATCATGTAAAATATCTAATAAACAAATATGCCGATTTATGAAAGTGTGTTAGCCACTTCAGTATACATTTGGAAATTTAAATTGAAAAATAATGTTCTCGACAATTCTCTTTTTCGAGTGTTAGAAACTTTGTGTACCGTTTAGTTGCTTGCATTTAGGAAATGCGCTACTTATTTCGCACAGAAGTTTAATTTGTTTTTCAATGTTGCAATGATACGGTGTTAAATTGTTTCGTTTGAAGAATATTGGTGGCATAAAACATAAAACAATTTCTGTTTATGCCTTAGATGGAGTAACTATATAAATGATTTTCCTTATACGGAGTACCAAGGCTTTATATTTTAGTAATCTATAGATTTTTAATAGTTTCAAATTATATACTACTTACTTCTATTACAACTGCTATTGCCAAGAACTACAATAAAAAAAACAGTGTAAAAAAACGAAAATAATAAACTTTGCAAACATAACTGAATCGTGGATCATTGTGTGTTTATTATATTCCTTTAATACAACAAATTTAATTTTTTTGTCTAACAATAATTACCGTCAAATTTTCGGTACAATACGCACTCGTAGATAATACGCAAATTTGAGTGAAATTCTGGTGAAATATAAATTCGTATATAAAACGCACCATAACTTTTCAAGATTATATTTTACGAGACATCTGTTAAAACACTGAAATTAGGGCTCCAAATAATAAAATGACAAACGTAACAACCAATCTTAAAACAAAAAGATATTTTCACTATTAAATTGAGCCAAAAACGCGATAGACACCGATGTAAATTACTTTTGGTATCAAAAATGACCTGCTTTGTAGTATTCGCGTATAACACGCCACCAAGTTTTAGCGGTCAAAAATGAGTAAATTTGAGTATTATACTCGAAATGTTACTGTTTCATGTTTACTTGATTATTTTACAAACCACTTAAGACGAGTGCTGGTCGGCAAAAATTCGAATCAAACGTAGTATATTGTTGAAAAAAACATTGTCCAACAAGGTTTGAATCTTTGCCCATACCTGAATTTCATAAAATTCCTAAACTGTTTCTGGTTTTCATGTGATAAAATACGGTTGTCAAAAAATATTCAAATATTTGCACAGAATCATATTCGTCTTCTTCTTCTTAATTGGTTCCTCTTGTATCTTTCGGTGTCGAGGTATGCTTTTCTATTTCTGCGTTATGTTTCTCCACTCCTGCCTATCGTTAGCTAATTGTGGCACATCTCTCCAGCTGACTCCTTTTCCTTCTAGTCTCTTCCTCACTTCTTTTTCCCATTTTATTCTTTGTCTTCCTCTATTTCTTTTTCCCTCCATCTACATATTCCATCCTATTTTCGCGTATCTACTTTCTGGCTCGCGTAGCAGATGTCCAAGTCATCTTAATTGATTCGTCTCTATCTTTTTCTTAATATCTGTTTCTCCTAGGTTTTAAATTTTTCGTTCCTAATTTTATCGATCAGTCTACATCAATCTATTCTTCTCAGATATCTCATTTCCTGTGCCTGTATTTTTTGTTTTTGTTTGTGTGTTAGTGTACGTGAGAATGGGTACGTACACTGCATTAAAAACTCGCGTCTTCGTTTCTTTTAATATATCCTTCTTACTTATTAAACATTTATTAGTGTCCTATTCGTATATTACTAAAACCATCTACTTGAAATCAGGTAATTTCTTTACGTTTTTTTTTGGTTAATTATAATTCTGATTAGGTAAAAAAACTGCAAATATATTATTTTTTTAATTTTTAAACTGCAGTCTTCAGAATACGATTCTGTATGTTAGTTGTAAATGAAATAAATAATAACTGCAAATTTTCAAACAAATAATACGTATACCTATATTGCTGTCTTAATAATTCATTTAGCTTTTTATTTTAGTTTCAGATTAACAGCTATAGGTTCCTCGCTACTTTAAAATCGCACCATATTAAATATTTAAACTGCGTCATTATATTTATGTAATTAGATAAATAAAACTGAGCTCTATATCCAACTTGGCCAGTTCTAAGTTGGTGTTTTTATATTTTTTGAAAACAATCCGTTACATTGAAAGTTATTGTAAACATAATATCTATATTTTTGTGTAGAAAACTTCTGTAAAGTTGCCTTAACGCATTTAAAAAATAAAAACAATGATGTGACGAGTCCGGGCCTGTTCTGAAAACGTCAATTGTCGGAACCCTCGCAATCCTACTTTGAAAGTCCCGGCCAAGCGTGTATTGTAACAGCGTTCGGTCGCGGTCAATAGTTACTTTCATATCCTCACCTTATGGACACTGGACAAAGCAAATTCTTCACTTTAAACCACGATTTCTTTTGTGTCTACCTAATTAGACGAGTGGAACGAAAAGAAATTAATACATAATCTCTTTTCAAGGTATCAGAGAACGATCGGCACTATTGTTTTCGCCGTTAGCAGGAAAACAGACTTGATGGATCAGCAGGAGAAAATAGCTCGGAAACTTATTAGAACAGCAAATATTGTATACGCAAAAATAATTGTATGAATTTACAGAATTATCAACTTTGCTCTAAGCAACATCGGTGTCCCATGTTCATTTTGTTGAGAATATGTGTTAAATTTATAACATTTACGGCTTTTTAAGTGAAGAAGTGACGAAAATGTTTTGCGATCTGTAGAGATAGCTTGAGTGATCAACAAATAATTACTTTATTCTTAAAACTCAATTCACGACGGCTAAAATAAAACGACTTATTAAAACTAACATAAATATAAGCCGTTAGTACACTAATTGCACATGCAACAGCAACAACAGGAACATATACTGTTAATTCCGGCAGAGTTTTAATATAAAAATTAAAAATAATCTGGTACAACCATTTTATAGCTATGCAATTATTTACAACGTTTCTAAATACAGCTTGAATTAACTTTAAAAACACGAGTCTATTTTTTGTTAAAGAGGTTATTTAGTATTGAGCAATAAAAGCGTTTAACTTAAATTACATAGTTTTAAGCATAAATTTCATTTCAGCTAAATTATATCCGGCTTACGGTTTTCGATTTAACTCTAGTGCTGAAAAAACATAGAAGTTTTGTTCGTTTTAGTTGTCTTTGGTAAAGAACCCGTTCAAATTGAATATTAAAAAAAAAGGAGTTTAAATGTGCATTTTATAAAGTTTTAAATAAATAACTTTTAGGCAATACTGTAACTAATATACCGGGTGATTCAGTTTGACTGCCGCATCCTTATAACTTTGTGACTTTTAGTGGAAATAGTAATATTATAAACTTCATTAATTAATGTGAGAAAAAGGCATATTTTATTTGTTACTTGTAAATAAACCTTGAAGTGCTTACAATAAGCAATATTTTATGTTTGTTTAATATTGTCTTACTAGTCTTACTTCATGTGGTTGAAATCGTTTGCAATTATCTTTATTTGCTTTAATATAAATACTTAAGACATGTTTTCAACAGCGAAAGACAGTTTCGATACTTTGATTTTTTTACTATTTGTGTTGGACAGGTTAAAACTGATTTATCAAATTGTTGTCAGATAACAAAGTATGTTAGTTCAAATCAAACGTAGATGGTGGTAGTTCCTTATACACTGTATATATGCAGCAGAAGGAGAATTTTAATTGGAATTTAATTTAAAGGGATTAAAAAATTATTTATTATCACTTTGTATGGGCTTAGGTTGTAACAGGTAGATAGCTTTAAATATTTACGAGTGATCATCGAGAATAATGGACGAATGGACAAGAAAATAAATAAGCGAAAGAACAGGAAATGTGGGAAAAATATTTAATAGTTTAAGATAATCATTTTTTGAAAACAGAGAAGTCCCAAAACAAACAAAAGAGAAGTTGTAAGAAAAGTAGTAACTCCAGCACTTTTATACGAAAGTGAAAAGTGGACAAAAAGCGAACAAAAACAGTAGACGTATGAATGCAGCAGAAATGGGTTTTCTAAGACAAATCCAAGGAAAAACCAAACAAGATCGAATCTGAAATAGAGAACAGTTAAAGATGAAATCAGTTAAAACAAAAATACATGAAAGGCAGCTAGCTGGGATGGTTGGGACACATTTATAGGATAAAAGAAGAATGGTTAACCAGAAAAGCCTAGAAAGCGAGATCACAGGGATAAAACAAAAAAGGTAGACCGAAAAAAGTCTGGCAAGACGAAGTTAAAAAAGCAGCAAAGGACAGAAACATCAAATGGGAAGAGATAAAAAAGCTAGCACAAGACGGAAATACGCCAGCGCAACACAACTCAACAGTCCTACACATGACGGTAGAGGGACATAAGTAAATAATAAATAAATAAAAAATTCTTTTCAGTAACTTTTTCGACGCTAAAGTGATTTGTGCATTGTCTTTTAAGCACACGTAATGAAATGTGCAATACAAATTTATTAATAGTCCCAGTTCACCGATTTGACCATGACTTGAGTCTAATACGGTTTCGTTAACATTAATAAAGCATTATTACATTGGATATTAACATTCTCGAATTTTTCAATAAAAATATATAATTATCCCATACCTACCTCGAATGATTTATTGCTATGGGCAAGTTTTAAAATTCGTATACCAAAATTTATCCTCCCGCAAAATTAAGATTAACTGACGTTTAGTGTATTGCCATTTGCCACCTATACGGTCTTATTATTACACCTGTAATCATTTCCATACTAACCTTATGTCAATCTTTTTAAAGTTTCCGCCCAATCAGGGAAATTGTTTAATTTCCGGGGTGCATGAGCTTACAGGAAACGGTGATCACGGCATCTCGACACTTCCCATTCGCGTGCGCATATGCAACCATCATCTAGTTTATCGCATAATCTACTACCTATTACAAGAATTACTCGTCATCGCTAATAATTACATACTTACATGCAAAGCCACTAGAAAAAAAACCTAATTTTTACAATTCTTCTACTAACATTCATGACACAAAATTATAAAAAAGTTTAATGCTTTTGTTTGAACTGTTTCGTTTTTTTTTTTTTTTTTTTTAATAAATTTATTAGCTACATTGCTCTGTGTTATGTTGATCAATTTTCGACCAATTACAATCTGATTATAGTGAAAATATATGAGGTGGCAGTGTTATACTTCGTTGTTAATGTTGTTGATAAAATATCATTTCTTGGTGTATGTATTGACTCTAGTCTGGACTGGTCATACCACATCGAGCACCTGTCACGGTACCCTTTCGCACTAAAAAACCTTAAAAAAATTGGTCAATACTGCATATTTTAAATCTATGTTACGCTATGCTGTAATTTTTTGGGGCAACGCTGGTAATTCAGAACGCTTCTTTATTATACAAAAGCGATGTATAAGAAATATTTTTGGTCTAAATGACCGAGATCACTGTAAAGACACTTTTCGTGACAAAGAAATATTAAACTTTTACTGCCTATTCATTCTCGAAGCCATCTTTTTCGTAAGAAATAATGTTGATCTGTTCGAAGAGAATATAAGAAACCATGCAGGCAATACCCAACATAAAAAAAAATTAAAGCCCGATTGCTTTAAATACACCTATTTTCAGAAAAATTTTGCTCCACAGCTATTGCTATATGTAACAAATTTAACACATCACCTGAGAGTATAAAGAATCTTTCTACACACGACTTGAAGAAAAAATTAAGAAATGCTCTAATTTCCAAAGCTTATGGAGTTAGTGAATATTATGAAATCGTCTTTCCAAATACCACTCGAGAGGCATAATTTTAAATTGTTTGTCTTTGTTTTGGTAAGTAGCCAATTCCTCTACAAAAATGTTCAGACGGCGTTTTGTTTTCTCAAATTGTTAGAAGTGTCCATTAAAACCACAAAAAAATCTACCACTTGCGGTTTTACCCTTAAAAAGTATTTGATATGAACTTTATTTTATGAAAACATTATTAAGTGAAAATCTAGTATAGGTCTAATAAAACTTAAAATAAACAATTGCACGTGAACTTAGCTCTTGTTAGTACAAAATAGTGTACCCTGTACTAAATTTGTTACCTTTATGTTACCTCTCTGTTACGATCCGTTATTCTATGAAATAATACGTATTATATACAGGGTGTCCCAGCTATCGTGACCATGGGGATCTCGTAAACGGTAAGACATACAAAGTTGATTAACTGAGTCAAAATGATCTTTGATTTAAGAGCAACTATTATTCTATGGAAAAAAAAAATTGAAAAAAATGCAGTATTGTTAAAAACAAAACAAAAATTACGTTTTCGATATTTGCTTTTAACTTGCTTATTAAAAATCGTACTCAAAATATTTTTCGACGTTATCGGAACACATTTTTGCGTAGATTAAAATTGTTAATAACTTTTACCTATGTTCATTTGCTTTTGTTATTTTAACATCAACTTTCTTATTTTAAATACGGATTGTAGTTGACTGTGATATTATTAAAAAAATAATTTTTTACTCATTTCATTGATGTACCTATGGGTTGTTAGGTTTATATAGTATGTATTTATCAAGTTCAATCAAAGTGGCCATTGAAAAACAAAATAAAACATCACCTAAATAAACTAACTGTACTTAATTAAACACAAAAAAACTTATATACTAAGATTACTTTACATTTCATCTTAATTTGAAAAAATTTATAATTTTAAAACTGTTTGGAAAATGTTCAATCATCAACTGTTTTGGAACAGTATTGTTATTTTATCGCTTTAAAAATGTTAATTAATTTTTAAATTCTGCTGTTTTAATTTTAGTTCCTTCACATTGTCCAACTGCGTTCAAAACATTCCGTCCATATTTGGTGATTATTATTTGATAAATGCTTGAATTATGCGAGTTATACATTTATTGTTACAATAAATGTTTGTCTCGATGTACCTAACATATTTATTCAAATAATTACTTTATGCCTTATGAGGGAGTTTAGTTTTCAGTATATTTATTCAGGTTCGTAGTAGACACACTTCTCAAAGGTAGACTTAGATCCATATTATTATAAAGTAAACAATACTTAAGCCTAAGGCTGTTTCTGTAAAGTAAAAATAAACTATTGTGCTTGTATAAATTCGTGCTACAAACTGTGTGCGTACTGGACATGCATATAAGAAACTGCTATTGATCTATCAGTTTCTTGATACGATAGTTGAAAACTACCGGCTATAAGAAACAGCAGAACTAAACGGCCTTGTGTTTACTTAACTAATAAGCAAAAACGCTGTGCGCCCTAATGGCGCAAAATCATATTTTTCGAGTTGAACAGGGGTTAAACAATCTTATTTCGTCAGTAATGAAATGAGACCGTCAGCCTGTAATTGCGAGTGTTGAGTGCGTTTTCACACGCCGCCAGTTCGCGAATACATTAATTACTTGTCCCGAGCGCGTCTAGCAGCGGTTCGCGGAGTTGCGTGTGTTTAGCGTGTCATTAGCGCGTTGTGGTGATGGATGGCAGCGCCACTGCGAGTGTCGTGGCTGTTTCACGCACTACCAATCACCACCACCCCCGGCGCCGATACATGTGAACAAAAACCAAATTACATAAAAACTTTTCGCTCTCATGCATTCTTTCGACCACGTTTTGTAATTCCAAACTTGTATATGCAGCGTGTATTTTGCAGCCAGCGTATCGTGACAAACACAGACGTTCACTACATAAAGATTTCCCGTAATCCTTTAAAAACATCGTCAATTATAATAAATTGTGTAAAAGTGTGTAATCATAAATGTAGCATATTTTCAATTTTCATCTACAAATCTATTGTAAACGTGAATATTATTTATAAAGAATATTCATCCATAACTAAGAGTTGGTAAAACTGGCAATTTCTAGACCTTTAATGTCGATTATTTCATTCATTTAAATATTAGTTTAGTGATGACAATTTCCATATAAAAAATACCGTGATAGTTGCGGGTCGAAAGTAAATCTAATAAAAAGAGAAATAGGGTTTTTGGGAGGTGCGATGGGGTGCCAGTCTTATAATTTTCCAAGGGTATACCCTTCACATCTTTAATGTTTATAAACATTTTCCAAGCGTACACCCTTCACATCTTTTATGTAAAAACATCAAATATTTATTTACAGGCCTGATTGTTTGTAGACGTTAAACAACGTTTATGCAATGCGTAACGAGTATTATTTTGTTTGAAAAGCGATTAAAAATATTTGTTATAGCTGTTTAAAGTTTTTAACAGCTCTCCGGCCCTACTAAAGTATAGACCCTATGGGAGGGGGTTCTGATCCCCCTAACCCCCGTGCCTACGCCACTGAGGGGCGATATTCTTTTGTTTGCATCAGGGCGCGATCTAGTCTGTCGACTGCCCTGCTGACTGATAATCGTAATATAATGTGTACCTTAACAAACAAATTGTTCAAGTTTATTTATGTACATGACGAAAGTTAATTTGCTGTTGCAGAATTATTGTAAATGCAGAAATATGTGATACAAAAATAAATGCATCATCACAGCAACTAGTTATTTGCTTGGCCATAAATTAAATTTATTCTGTAATTACTGCTAAGTTAATAAATTCACTATTGCATTCCGTACAGTATGGAATTTAAAACATACAAATTCATGTATTAGCACGTATTTATGAACAAGTTTTCCGGAATAGTTTAATAATAAATGTAGTAGTATATCAATGACAACGAAAATTCGATAAACAAAATGTATTAATTAATTAAAAGAAATTGTACTTGTGAAAAGTTGTAATGCCCTTCATGTTTATATAATTTTGGTCGTAATGCGTATTATATACCTATCTTGTATTTATTTAAATTAAAACTAAAAACGCATTTAGTTAAATTAAAAAGCGATAACTTTACTGAAAATAATACCGAAAGTCTATGGTTGCTGGGCAAATGGGGCTGATATAAATGTCCGTGCTTTTATTCGAAAAATAAAATACGTCTAGTCACTGAGAATTTGCAAAAACATCGGTGTATATGAACAACGTATGTTAAATTTGAGTGTCCATTTGGGTAATTGAAATATTTGGCTTTCATTGGACTTGAAAAGTCGAATTTCCAATGAATAGCTTCAAACCCGGATTCTTTTTGAAGCAAAGGGAGTTCGCTCACTTTATCGTGTATCGTCTCTTTAGTCCGTGCGCATATGTTCCATAAAATTTGTACCTTTATGCCTGCCGCTGAAATGTGCTTTCAAATTACTATTAATTACAAATTGAAATAACCAGTCGCTTCCCGTATTTAACGAACGCCTGGGCTTGTAGTTAAGGTTACGCCTTTCATAATCGTAATTTGTATTAAAATGTCACGGACTAAAGTTCAAATCGCGCGTTTGTGGAACTGCCTTGTGCCTGCCGTACCGCTTGCTGCGGACTTCTTATTCAGAACGAGTCGTCAGTCACCTGCGACCTTGGCTGAATTTATTAATTATTGTAATTACTGAGTCGGTACGAGATTTTTACCTCTAGGATTCCACTGTTTCGTCGCGCTTATTCTGAATGTATGCACGATGCATTTTCTATCCTTTACGGTCCTCCACACGATTGTGCAGAATGTAGCGAGGAAGGCAGAAAAGTTATTACTTGCAAGTCATGTGTTAGAACTTCATGTGCAACGATTCTAATTCACACGACCTCGAAAATTGGAATCTTAGGAATTAAATATGATCCGTATGGTAATAACAAAGTGCACACATCCCTTGTGAAGGGACGTGAAATATGTTACTAAGCGCATAAATTATATCTGCGTACACAGAATAATAACACATACTTGATCGTGCATATTCTCTTTGCCGGACTTAATAAAATATTAATAATGGGAATTATAAGCTATAAAAGCTCGTTGATCAAGAAGCAAGCAAAGAGAACATTTTGTATCGACAACACATTTTCCAGTCCATTAGACCGATGTTGGTCACTGCTTGCGGTCCGAAGCCCGCGTGATGAATGGCGTGTATCATCTATCAATGACAAATCACATATATGTACGCCTGTCCGACTCTACTCGTGTTTGATTCGGTACTCTTTTATTAATTGGTCCCAGAAAATTAAATTACGTTTAACTGTAATCTAGTTTATACGAGTTTCCTTGTAAACACAAGATGATTAATTTTGAGGCATTTGTAGAGCATCTCGTTTAATCCAACAATAAAAGTATTGCTGGATCCTTTTTTGACATCAACAAACAACTTAAAAAATATTCAACTGTAGCAAAAAAAATGTACTCATTATATACAGGATGTTTCACTTTTCGATGTGGCACTCTTGGGTTCTCCGTAAATATGATAAGATATTTTAAAATCATACAAATAACTATGTTAAGGGCCAACAATGCTTAATTTGGCCATAAATCAGGTGTATAAGAAGTTTGAAGCCATTTGCTGTAGATTTGTAGATTTAAGAAAATCCATTTTTTGTCGAAAAAAAGTGCAAAGACTTTTATGCCTTTGTACTTTTCCCATTTTTCACGAAAAATTAAAAATCGTATTTAGGGGCTAATAATCCTTAATTTGTTCATAAATAACTTGTATAAGAAGTTTGAAGCTATTTGCGTTAATTTTAAGAAAATCGATTTTTTGTCGAAAAAAAGTACAAAGACTATAGCCTTTGCACTTTTCCCATTTTCCTCGAAAAATTAAAAATCGTATTTAGGGCCTAATAATCCTTAATTTGTTCATAAATAACTTGTATAAGAAGTTTGAAGCTATTTGCGTTAATTTTAAGAAAATCGATTTTTTGTCGAAAAAAAGTACAAAGACTATAGCCTCTGCACTTTTCCCATTTTCCTCGAAAAATTAAAAATCGTATTTAGGGCCTAATAATCCTTAATTTGTTCATAAATAACTTGTATAAGAAGTTTAAAGCTATTTGCGTTAATTTTAAGAAAATAGAATTTTTTGTCGAAAAAAAGTACAAAGACTATATATAGCCTTTGCACTTTTCCCATTTTCCTCGAAAAATTAAAAATCGTATTTAGGGCCTAATAATCCTTAATTTGTTCATAAATAACTTGTATAAGAAGTTTGAAGCTATTTGCGTTAATTTTAAGAAAATCGATTTTTTGTCGAAAAAAAGTACAAAGACTATAGCCTTTGCACTTTTCCCATTTTCCTCGAAAAATTAAAAATCGTATTTAGGGCCTAATAATCCTTAATTTGTTCATAAATAACTTGTATAAGAAGTTTAAAGCTATTTGCGTCAATTTTAAGAAAATAGAATTTTTTGTCGAAAAAAAGTACAAAGACTATATATAGCCTTTGCACTTTTCCCATTTTCCTCGAAAAATTAAAAATCGTATTTAGGAACTAATAATCCTTAATTTGTTCATAAATAACTTGTATAAGAAGTTTGAAGCTATTAGCGTTAATTTTAAGAAAATCGATTTTTTTGACGAAAAAAAATACAAAGACTATAGCCTTTGCACTTTTCCCATTTTCCTCGAAAAATTAAAAATCGTATTCAGGGCCTAATAATCCTTAATTTGTTCATAAATAACGTGTATAAGAAGTTTGAAGCTATTTGCGTTAATTTTAAGAAAATCGATTTTTTTGACGAAAAAAGTACAAAGACTATAGCCTTTGCACTTTTCCCATTTTCCTCGAAAAATTAAAAATCGTATTTAGGGCCTAATAATCCTTAATTTGTTCATTAATAACTTGTATAAGAAGTTTGAAGCTATTAGCGTTAATTTTAAGAAAATCGATTTTTTTGTCGAAAAAAAGTACAAAGACTATAGCCTTTGCACTTTTCCCATTTTCCTCGAAAAATTAAAAACCGTATTTAGGGCCTAATAATCCTTAATTTGTTCATAAATAACTTGTATAAGAAGTTTGAAGCTTTTTGCGTTAATTTTAAGAAAATCGATTTTTTGTCGAAAAAAAGTACAAAAACATAAAGCCTTTGCACTTTTCCCATTTTCGTCGAAAAATTAAAAATCGTATTTAGTGCCTAATAATCCTTAATTTGTTCATAAATAACATGTATAAGAAGTTTGAAGCTATTTGCGTTAATTTTAAGAAAATCGATTTTTTGTCGAAAAAAAGTACAAAGACTATAAGCCTTTGCACTTTTCCCAATTTCCTCGAAAAATTAAAAATCGTATTTAGGGCCTAATAATCCTTAATTTGTTCATAAATAACTTGTATAAGAAGTTTGAAGCTATTTGCGTTAATTTTAAGAAAATCGATTTTTTGTCGAAAAAAAGTACAAAGACTATAGCCTTTGCACTTTTCCCATTTTCCTCGAAAAATTAAAAATTGTATTTAGGGCCTAATAATCCTTAATTTGTTCATAAATAACGTGTATAAGAAGTTTGAAGCTATTTGCGTTAATTTTAAGAAAATAGAATTTTTTGACGAAAAAAAGTACAAAGACTATAGCCTTTGCACTTTTCCCATTTTCCTCGAAAAATCAAAAATCGTATTTAGGGCCTAATAATTCTTAATTTGTTCATAAATAACGTGTATTAGAAGTTTGGAGCTATTTTGCGTTAATTTTAAGAAAATCGATTTTTTTGACGAAAAAAAGTACGAAGACTATAGCCTTTGCACTCTTCCCATTTTCCTGGAAAAATCAAAAATCGTATTTAGGGCCTAATAATCCTTAATATGTTCATAAATAACGTGTATAAGAAGTTTGAAGCTATTTGCATTAATTTTAAGAAAATCGATTTTTTTTGTCGACCGAAACCCGGTTGTGCAGACGGGAGGGTCCCATGGTTGGTCAAGTTTACCCGTCATAAAAGTCTCCGAAAGTAACACGTGCTCTTCGTCAGATGGGAAAAATCGTCGAAAATGGTGGTTTTGGGACCCCCCTCTGAATCCGTCCCTGCACGTTTTAGACGGGTGACCTAATGGAACTTTTTTGTCGCAGTCAGCTAAACTGTCACGTGACACAAACGGTTTTTAACGATCGATTGTCGTTTGCGAGATCTAGGTATAGGACGTCATATACAATACATATATATAATAATCCTTAATTTGTTCATAAATAACGTGTATAAGAAGTTTGAAGCTATTTGCGTTAATTTTAAGAAAATCGATTTTTTTGACGAAAAAAAATACAAAGACTATAGCCTTTGCACTTTTCCCATTTTCCTCGAAAAATTAAAAATCGTATTCAGGGCCTAATAATCCTTAATTTGTTCATAAATAACGTGTATAAGAAGTTTGAAGCTATTTGCGTTAATTTTAAGAAAATCGATTTTTTTGACGAAAAAAGTACAAAGACTATAAGCCTTTGCACTTTTCCCATTTTCCTCGAAAAATTAAAAATCGTATTTAGGGCCTAATAATCCTTAATTTGTTCATTAATAACTTGTATAAGAAGTTTGAAGCTATTAGCGTTAATTTTAAGAAAATCGATTTTTTTGTCGAAAAAAAGTACAAAGACTATAGCCTTTGCACTTTTCCCATTTTCCTCGAAAAATTAAAAACCGTATTTAGGGCCTAATAATCCTTAATTTGTTCATAAATAACTTGTATAAGAAGTTTGAAGCTTTTTGCGTTAATTTTAAGAAAATCGATTTTTTGTCGAAAAAAAGTACAAAAACATAAAGCCTTTGCACCTTTCCCATTTTCGTCGAAAAATTAAAAATCGTATTTAGTGCCTAATAATCCTTAATTTGTTCATAAATAACATGTATAAGAAGTTTGAAGCTATTTGCGTTAATTTTAAGAAAATCGATTTTTTGTCGAAAAAAAGTACAAAGACTATAGCCTTTGCACTTTTCCCAATTTCCTCGAAAAATTAAAAATCGTATTTAGGGCCTAATAATCCTTAATTTGTTCATAAATAACTTGTATAAGAAGTTTGAAGCTATTTGCGTTAAATTTAAGAAAATCGATTTTTTGTCGAAAAAAAGTACAAAGACTATAGCCTTTGCACTTTTCCCATTTTCCTCGAAAAATTAAAAATTGTATTTAGGGCCTAATAATCCTTAATTTGTTCATAAATAACGTGTATAAGAAGTTTGAAGCTATTTGCGTTAATTTTAAGAAAATAGAATTTTTTGACGAAAAAAAGTACAAAGACTATAGCCTTTGCACTTTTCCCATTTTCCTCGAAAAATCAAAAATCGTATTTAGGGCCTAATAATCCTTAATTTGTTCATAAATAACGTGTATAAGAAGTTTGAAGCTATTTGCATTAATTTTAAGAAAATCGATTTTTTTGTCGACCGAAACCCGGTTGTGCAGACGGGAGGGTCCCATGGTTGGTCAAGTTTACCCGTCATAAAAGTCTCCGAAAGTAACACGTGCTCTTCGTCAGATGGGAAAAATCGTCGAAAATGGTGGTTTTGGGACCCCCCTCTGAATCCGTCCCTGCACGTTTTAGACGGGTGACCTAATGGAACTTTTTTGTCGCAGTCAGCTAAACTGTCACGTGACACAAACGGTTTTTAACGATCGATTGTCGTTTGCGAGATCTAGGTATAGGACGTCATATACAATACATATATATAATAATCCTTAATTTGTTCATAAATAACTTGTATAAGAAGTTTGAAGCTATTTGCGTTAATTTTAAGAAAATCGATTTTTTTGACGAAAAAAAATACAAAGACTATAGCCTTTGCACTTTTCCCATTTTCCTCGAAAAATTAAAAATCGTATTCAGGGCCTAATAATCCTTAATTTGTTCATAAATAACGTGTATAAGAAGTTTGAAGCTATTTGCGTTAATTTTAAGAAAATCGATTTTTTTGACGAAAAAAAATACAAAGACTATAGCCTTTGCACTTTTCCCATTTTCCTCGAAAAATTAAAAATCGTATTTAGGGCCTAATAATCCTTAATTTGTTCATTAATAACTTGTATAAGAAGTTTGAAGCTATTAGCGTTAATTTTAAGAAAATCGATTTTTTTGTCGAAAAAAAGTACAAAGACTATAGCCTTTGCACTTTTCCCATTTTCCTCGAAAAATTAAAAACCGTATTTAGGGCCTAATAATCCTTAATTTGTTCATAAATAACTTGTATAAGAAGTTTGAAGCTTTTTGCGTTAATTTTAAGAAAATCGATTTTTTGTCGAAAAAAAGTACAAAAACATAAAGCCTTTGCACCTTTCCCATTTTCGTCGAAAAATTAAAAATCGTATTTAGTGCCTAATAATCCTTAATTTGTTCATAAATAACATGTATAAGAAGTTTGAAGCTATTTGCGTTAATTTTAAGAAAATCGATTTTTTGTCGAAAAAAAGTACAAAGACTATAGCCTTTGCACTTTTCCCAATTTCCTCGAAAAATTAAAAATCGTATTTAGGGCCTAATAATCCTTAATTTGTTCATAAATAACTTGTATAAAAAGTTTGAAGCTATTTGCGTTAAATTTAAGAAAATCGATTTTTTGTCGAAAAAAAGTACAAAGACTATAGCCTTTGCACTTTTCCCATTTTCCTCGAAAAATTAAAAATTGTATTTAGGGCCTAATAATCCTTAATTTGTTCATAAATAACGTGTATAAGAAGTTTGAAGCTATTTGCGTTAATTTTAAGAAAATAGAATTTTTTGACGAAAAAAAGTACAAAGACTATAGCCTTTGCACTTTTCCCATTTTCCTCGAAAAATCAAAAATCGTATTTAGGGCCTAATAATCCTTAATTTGTTCATAAATAACGTGTATAAGAAGTTTGAAGCTATTTGCATTAATTTTAAGAAAATCGATTTTTTTGTCGACCGAAACCCGGTTGTGCAGACGGGAGGGTCCCATGGTTGGTCAAGTTTACCCGTCATAAAAGTCTCCGAAAGTAACACGTGCTCTTCGTCAGATGGGAAAAATCGTCGAAAATGGTGGTTTTGGGACCCCCCTCTGAATCCGTCCCTGCACGTTTTAGACGGGTGACCTAATGGAACTTTTTTGTCGCAGTCAGCTAAACTGTCACGTGACACAAACGGTTTTTAACGATCGATTGTCGTTTGCGAGATCTAGGTATAGGACGTCATATACAATACATATATATAATAATCCTTAATTTGTTCATAAATAACTTGTATAAGAAGTTTGAAGCTATTTGCGTTAATTTTAAGAAAATCGATTTTTTTGACGAAAAAAAATACAAAGACTATAGCCTTTGCACTTTTCCCATTTTCCTCGAAAAATTAAAAATCGTATTCAGGGCCTAATAATCCTTAATTTGTTCATAAATAACGTGTATAAGAAGTTTGAAGCTATTTGCGTTAATTTTAAGAAAATCGATTTTTTTGACGAAAAAAAATACAAAGACTATAGCCTTTGCACTTTTCCCATTTTCCTCGAAAAATTAAAAATCGTATTCAGGGCCTAATAATCCTTAATTTGTTCATAAATAACGTGTATAAGAAGTTTGAAGCTATTTGCGTTAATTTTAAGAAAATCGATTTTTTTGACGAAAAAAAATACAAAGACTATAGCCTTTGCACTTTTCCCATTTTCCTCGAAAAATCAAAAATCGTATTTAGGGCCTAATAATCCTTAATATGTTCATAAATAACGTGTATAAGAAGTTTGAAGCTATTTGCATTAATTTTAAGAAAATCGATTTTTTTTGTCGACCGAAACCCGGTTGTGCAGACGGGAGGTCCTATGGTTGGTCAAGTTTACCCGTCATAAAAGTCTCCGAAAGTAACACGTGCTTTTCGTCAGATGGGAAAAATCGTCGAAAATGGTGGTTTTGGGACCCCCTCTGAATCCGTCCCTGCACGTTTTAGACGGGTGACCTAATGGAACTTTTTTGTCGCAGTCAGCTAAACTGTCACGTGACACAAACGGTTTTTAACGATCTATTGTCGTTTGCGAGATCTAGGTATAGGACGTCATATACAATACATATATATAATAATCCTTAATTTGTTCATAAATAACTTGTATAAGAAGTTTGAAGCTATTTGCGTTAATTTTAAGAAAATCGATTTTTTGTCGAAAAAAAGTACAAAAACATAAAGCCTTTGCACTTTTCCCATTTTCGTCGAAAAATTAAAAATCGTATTTAGCGCCTAATAATCCTTAATTTGTTCATAAATAACTTGTATAAGAAGTTTGAAGCTATTTGCGTTAATTTTAAGAAAATCGATTTTTTGTCGAAAAAAAGTACAAAAACATAAAGCCTTTGCACTTTTCCCATTTTCGTCGAAAAATTAAAAATCGTATTTAGCGCCTAATAATCCTTAATTTGTTCATAAATAACTTGTATAAGAAGTTTGAAGCTATTTGCGTTAATTTTAAGAAAATCGATTTTTTGTCGAAAAAAAGTACAAAGACTATAGCCTTTGCACTTTTCCCAATTTCCTCGAAAAATTAAAAATCGTATTTAGGGCCTAATAATCCTTAATTTGTTCATAAATAACTTGCATAAGAAGTTTGAAGCTATTTGCGTTAATTTTAAGAAAATCGATTTTTTGTCGAAAAAAGTACAAAGACTATAGCCTTTGCACTTTTCCCATTTTCCTCGAAAAATTAAAAATTGTATTTAGGGCCTAATAATCCTTAATTTGTTCATAAATAACGTGTATAAGAAGTTTGAAGCTATTTGCGTTAATTTTAAGAAAATCGATTTTTTTGACGAAAAAAAGTACAAAGACTATAGCCTTTGCACTTTTCCCATTTTCCTCGAAAAATCAAAAATCGTATTTAGGGCCTAATAATCCTTAATTTGTTCATAAATAACGTGTATTAGAAGTTTGGAGCTATTTTGCGTTAATTTTAAGAAAATCGATTTTTTTGACGAAAAAAAGTACGAAGATTATAGCCTTTGCACTTTTCCCATTTTCCTCGAAAAATCAAAAATCGTATTTAGGGCCTAATAATCCTTAATATGTTTATAAATAACGTGTATAAGAAGTTTGAAGCTATTTGCATTAATTTTAAGAAAATCGATTTTTTTGTCGACCGAAACCCGGTTGTGCAGACGGGAGGGTCCCATGGTTGGTCAAGTTTACCCGTCATAAAAGTCTCCGAAAGTAACACGTGCTCTTCGTCAGATGGGAAAAATCGTCGAAAATGGTGGTTTTGGGACCCCCCTCTGAATCCGTCCCTGCACGTTTTAGACGGGTGACCTAATGGAACTTTTTTGTCGCAGTCAGCTAAACTGTCACGTGACACAAACGGTTTTTAACGATCGATTGTCGTTTGCGAGATCTAGGTATAGGACGTCATATACAATACATATATATAATAATCCTTAATTTGTTCATAAATAACGTGTATAAGAAGTTTGAAGCTATTTGCGTTAATTTTAAGAAAATCGATTTTTTTGACGAAAAAAAATACAAAGACTATAGCCTTTGCACTTTTCCCATTTTCCTCGAAAAATTAAAAATCCTATTTAGGGCCTAATAATCCTTAATTTGTTCATAAATAACGTGTATAAGAAGTTTAAAGCTATTTGCGTTAATTTTAGGAAAATCGATTTTTTTGACAAAAAAAAGTACAGACTATAGCCTTTGCACTTTTCCCATTTTCCTCGAAAAATTAAAAATCGTATTCAGGGCCTAATAATCCTTAATTTGTTCATAAATAACTTGTATAAGAAGTTTGAAGCTATTTGCGTTAATTTTAAGAAAATCGATTTTTTTGACGAAAAAAGTACAAAGACTATAGCCTTTGCACTTTTCCCATTTTCCTCGAAAAATCAAAAATCGTATTTAGGGCCTAATAATCCTTAATATGTTCATAAATAACGTGTATAAGAAGTTTGAAGCTATTTGCATTAATTTTAAGAAAATCGATTTTTTTTGTCGACCGAAACCCGGTTGTGCAGACGGGAGGTCCTATGGTTGGTCAAGTTTACCCGTCATAAAAGTCTCCGAAAGTAACACGTGCTCTTCGTCAGATGGGAAAAATCGTCGAAAATGGTGGTTTTGGGACCCCCTCTGAATCCGTCCCTGCACGTTTTAGACGGGTGACCTAATGGAACTTTTTTGTCGCAGTCAGCTAAACTGTAACGTGACACAAACGGTTTTTAACGATCTATTGTCGTTTGCGAGATCTAGGTATAGGACGTCATATACAATACATATATATAATAATCCTTAATTTGTTCATAAATAACTTGTATAAGAAGTTTGAAGCTATTAGCGTTAATTTTAAGAATAGCCTTTGCACTTTTCCCATTTTCCTCGAAAAATTAAAAATTGTATTTAGGGCCTAATAATCCTTAATTTGTTCATAAATAACGTGTATAAGAAGTTTGAAGCTATTTGCGTTAATTTTAAGAAAATCGATTTTTTTGACGAAAAAAAATACAAAGACTATAGCCTTTGCACTTTTCCCATTTTCCTCGAAAAATTAAAAATCGTATTCAGGGCCTAATAATCCTTAATTTGTTCATAAATAACGTGTATAAGAAGTTTGAAGCTATTTGCGTTAATTTTAAGAAAATCGATTTTTTTGACGAAAAAAGTACAAAGACTATAGCCTTTGCACTTTTCCCATTTTCCTCGAAAAATCAAAAATCGTATTTAGGGCCTAATAATCCTTAATATGTTCATAAATAACGTGTATAAGAAGTTTGAAGCTATTTGCATTAATTTTAAGAAAATCGATTTTTTTTGTCGACCGAAACCCGGTTGTGCAGACGGGAGGGTCCTATGGTTGGTCAAGTTTACCCGTCATAAAAGTCTCCGAAAGTAACACGTGCTTTTCGTCAGATGGGAAAAATCGTCGAAAATGGTGGTTTTGGGACCCCCTCTGAATCCGTCCCTGCACGTTTTAGACGGGTGACCTAATGGAACTTTTTTGTCGCAGTCAGCTAAACTGTCACGTGACACAAACGGTTTTTAACGATCTATTGTCGTTTGCGAGATCTAGGTATAGGACGTCATATACAATACATATATATAATAATCCTTAATTTGTTCATAAATAACTTGTATAAGAAGTTTGAAGCTATTAGCGTTAATTTTAAGAAAATCGATTTTTTGCCGAAAAAAAGTACAAAGACTATAATAGCCTTTGCACTTTTCCCATTTTCCTCGAAAAATTAAAAACCGTATTTAGGGCCTAATAATCCTTAATTTGTTCATAAATAACTTGTATAAGAAGTTTGAAGCTATTTGCGTTAATTTTAAGAAAATCGATTTTTTGTCGAAAAAAAGTACAAAAACATAAAGCCTTTGCACCTTTCCCATTTTCGTCGAAAAATTAAAAATCGTATTTAGTGCCTAATAATCCTTAATTTGTTCATAAATAACTTGTATAAGAAGTTTGAAGCTATTTGCGTTAATTTTAAGAAAATCGATTTTTTGTCGAAAAAAAGTACAAAGACTATAGCCTTTGCACTTTTCCCAATTTCCTCGAAAAATTAAAAATCGTATTTAGGGCCTAATAATCCTTAATTTGTTCATAAATAACATGTATAAGAAGTTTGAAGCTATTTGCGTTAATTTTAAGAAAATCGATTTTTTGTCGAAAAAAAGTACAAAGACTATAGCCTTTGCACTTTTCCCAATTTCCTCGAAAAATTAAAAATCGTATTTAGGGCCTAATAATCCTTAATTTGTTCATAAATAACTTGTATAAGAAGTTTGAAGCTATTTGCGTTAATTTTAAGAAAATCGATTTTTTGTCGAAAAAAAGTACAAAGACGATAGCCTTTGCACTTTTCCCATTTTCCTCGAAAAATTAAAAATTGTATTTAGGGCCTAATAATCCTTAATTTGTTCATAAATAACGTGTATAAGAAGTTTGAAGCTATTTGCGTTAATTTTAAGAAAATAGAATTTTTTGACGAAAAAAAGTACAAACACTATAGCCTTTGCACTTTTCCCATTTTCCTCGAAAAATCAAAAATCGTATTTAGGGCCTAATAATCCTTAATTTGTTCATAAATAACGTGTATTAGAAGTTTGGAGCTATTTTGCGTTAATTTTAAGAAAATCGATTTTTTTGACGAAAAAAAGTACGAAGACTATAGCCTTTGCACTCTTCCCATTTTCCTGGAAAAATCAAAAATCGTATTTAGGGCCTAATAATCCTTAATATGTTCATAAATAACGTGTATAAGAAGTTTGAAGCTATTTGCATTAATTTTAAGAAAATCGATTTTTTTTGTCGACCGAAACCCGGTTGTGCAGACGGGAGGGTCCCATGGTTGGTCAAGTTTACCCGTCATAAAAGTCTCCGAAAGTAACACGTGCTCTTCGTCAGATGGGAAAAATCGTCGAAAATGGTGGTTTTGGGACCCCCTCTGAATCCGTCCCTGCACGTTTTAGACGGGTGACCTAATGGAACTTTTTTGTCGCAGTCAGCTAAACTGTCACGTGACACAAACGGTTTTTAACGATCGATTGTCGTTTGCGAGATCTAGGTATAGGACGTCATATACAATACATATATATAATAATCCTTAATTTGTTCATAAATAACGTGTATAAGAAGTTTGAAGCTATTTGCGTTAATTTTAAGAAAATCGATTTTTTTGACGAAAAAAAATACAAAGACTATAGCCTTTGCACTTTTCCCATTTTCCTCGAAAAATTAAAAATCCTATTTAGGGCCTAATAATCCTTAATTTGTTCATAAATAACGTGTATAAGAAGTTTAAAGCTATTTGCGTTAATTTTAGGAAAATCGATTTTTTTGACAAAAAAAAGTACAGACTATAGCCTTTGCACTTTTCCCATTTTCCTCGAAAAATTAAAAATCGTATTCAGGGCCTAATAATCCTTAATTTGTTCATAAATAACTTGTATAAGAAGTTTGAAGCTATTTGCGTTAATTTTAAGAAAATCGATTTTTTTGACGAAAAAAGTACAAAGACTATAGCCTTTGCACTTTTCCCATTTTCCTCGAAAAATCAAAAATCGTATTTAGGGCCTAATAATCCTTAATATGTTCATAAATAACGTGTATAAGAAGTTTGAAGCTATTTGCATTAATTTTAAGAAAATCGATTTTTTTTGTCGACCGAAACCCGGTTGTGCAGACGGGAGGTCCTATGGTTGGTCAAGTTTACCCGTCATAAAAGTCTCCGAAAGTAACACGTGCTTTTCGTCAGATGGGAAAAATCGTCGAAAATGGTGGTTTTGGGACCCCCTCTGAATCCGTCCCTGCACGTTTTAGACGGGTGACCTAATGGAACTTTTTTGTCGCAGTCAGCTAAACTGTAACGTGACACAAACGGTTTTTAACGATCTATTGTCGTTTGCGAGATCTAGGTATAGGACGTCATATACAATACATATATATAATAATCCTTAATTTGTTCATAAATAACTTGTATAAGAAGTTTGAAGCTATTAGCGTTAATTTTAAGAATAGCCTTTGCACTTTTCCCATTTTCCTCGAAAAATTAAAAATCGTATTTAGGGCCTAATAATCCTTAATTTGTTCATTAATAACTTGTATAAGAAGTTTAAAGCTATTAGCGTTAATTTTAAGAAAATCGATTTTTTTGTCGAAAAAAAGTACAAAGACTATAGCCTTTGCACTTTTCCCATTTTCCTCGAAAAATTAAAAACCGTATTTAGGGCCTAATAATCGTTAATTTGTTCATAAATAACTTGTATAAGAAGTTTGAAGCTATTTGCGTTAATTTTAAGAAAATCGATTTTTTGTCGAAAAAAAGTACAAAAACATAAAGCCTTTGCACTTTTCCCAATTTCCTCGAAAAATTAAAAATCGTATTTAGGGCCTAATAATCCTTAATTTGTTCATAAATAACTTGTATAAGAAGTTTGAAGCTATTTGCGTTAATTTTAAGAAAATCGATTTTTTGTCGAAAAAAAGTACAAAGCCTTTGCACTTTTCCCATTTTCCTCGAAAAATTAAAAATCGTATTTAGGGCCTAATAATCCTTAATTTGTTCATTAATAACTTGTATAAGAAGTTTGAAGCTATTAGCGTTAATTTTAAGAAAATCGATTTTTTTGTCGAAAAAAATATAAAGACTATAGACTTTGCACTTTTCCCATTTTCCTCAAAAAATTAAAAATCGTATTTAGGGCCTAATAATCCTTAATTTGTTTATAAATAACTTGTATAAGAAGTTTGAAGCTATTTGCGTTAATTTTAAGAAAATCAATTTTTTGTCGAAAAAAAGTGCAAAGACTATAGCCTTTGCACTTTTCCCAATTTCCTCGAAAAATTAAAAATCGTATTTAGGGCCTAATAATCCTTAATTTGTTCATAAATAACTTGTATAAGAAGTTTGAAGCTATTTGCGTTAATTTTAAGAAAATCGATTTTTTGTCGAAAAAAAGTACAAAGACTATAGCCTTTGCACTCTTCCCATTTTCCTGGAAAAATCAAAAATCGTATTTAGGGCCTAATAATCCTTAATATGTTCATAAATAACGTGTATAAGAAGTTTGAAGCTATTTGCATTAATTTTAAGAAAATCGATTTTTTTTGTCGACCGAAACCCGGTTGTGCAGACGGGAGGGTCCCATGGTTGGTCAAGTTTACCCGTCATAAAAGTCTCCGAAAGTAACACGTGCTCTTCGTCAGATGGGAAAAATCGTCGAAAATGGTGGTTTTGGGACCCCCCTCTGAATCCGTCCCTGCACGTTTTAGACGGGTGACCTAATGGAACTTTTTTGTCGCAGTCAGCTAAACTGTCACGTGACACAAACGGTTTTTAACGATCGATTGTCGTTTGCGAGATCTAGGTATAGGACGTCATATACAATACATATATATAATAATCCTTAATTTGTTCATAAATAACGTGTATAAGAAGTTTGAAGCTATTTGCGTTAATTTTAAGAAAATCGATTTTTTTGACGAAAAAAAATACAAAGACTATAGCCTTTGCACTTTTCCCATTTTCCTCGAAAAATTAAAAATCCTATTTAGGGCCTAATAATCCTTAATTTGTTCATAAATAACGTGTATAAGAAGTTTAAAGCTATTTGCGTTAATTTTAGGAAAATCGATTTTTTTGACAAAAAAAAGTACAGACTATAGCCTTTGCACTTTTCCCATTTTCCTCGAAAAATTAAAAATCGTATTCAGGGCCTAATAATCCTTAATTTGTTCATAAATAACTTGTATAAGAAGTTTGAAGCTATTTGCGTTAATTTTAAGAAAATCGATTTTTTTGACGAAAAAAGTACAAAGACTATAGCCTTTGCACTTTTCCCATTTTCCTCGAAAAATCAAAAATCGTATTTAGGGCCTAATAATCCTTAATATGTTCATAAATAACGTGTATAAGAAGTTTGAAGCTATTTGCATTAATTTTAAGAAAATCGATTTTTTTTGTCGACCGAAACCCGGTTGTGCAGACGGGAGGTCCTATGGTTGGTCAAGTTTACCCGTCATAAAAGTCTCCGAAAGTAACACGTGCTCTTCGTCAGATGGGAAAAATCGTCGAAAATGGTGGTTTTGGGACCCCCTCTGAATCCGTCCCTGCACGTTTTAGACGGGTGACCTAATGGAACTTTTTTGTCGCAGTCAGCTAAACTGTAACGTGACACAAACGGTTTTTAACGATCTATTGTCGTTTGCGAGATCTAGGTATAGGACGTCATATACAATACATATATATAATAATCCTTAATTTGTTCATAAATAACTTGTATAAGAAGTTTGAAGCTATTAGCGTTAATTTTAAGAATAGCCTTTGCACTTTTCCCATTTTCCTCGAAAAATTAAAAATCGTATTTAGGGCCTAATAATCCTTAATTTGTTCATTAATAACTTGTATAAGAAGTTTAAAGCTATTAGCGTTAATTTTAAGAAAATCGATTTTTTTGTCGAAAAAAAGTACAAAGACTATAGCCTTTGCACTTTTCCCATTTTCCTCGAAAAATTAAAAACCGTATTTAGGGCCTAATAATCGTTAATTTGTTCATAAATAACTTGTATAAGAAGTTTGAAGCTATTTGCGTTAATTTTAAGAAAATCGATTTTTTGTCGAAAAAAAGTACAAAAACATAAAGCCTTTGCACCTTTCCCATTTTCGTCGAAAAATTAAAAATCGTATTTAGTGCCTAATAATCCTTAATTAATTTTTTGTCTATCTGGTAATTTGAGGTTAACGAAAAAATAGTTTAGAAAATCAAATGCGTTTTATATGCACTTTACAGTATACGTGTAGAGCTTTAAATAAAAAAACGCAGTTTATTAAATATTCTTAAACATTCTGATTATCAATAATCAACATTATTTAAATTTTAATATTTGTTACATACATTTCTTATTAATACTTAATTAATCGCATAAATGTTGGTTATTAATAAATAATTTGTGACAAAATTGTCGGTTATAAACTCCTTAACATTAGTCATTTGTAAAAGATTACATATCTCGATTTCTAGGAGCAAATAAAGTGAGTTATAATCTTTCAGTAAATTATTCGTTCGCCAAAAAGCAGTTTTTTTAACATGTCCTGAACAAGTTTAAATTTATTTGATTTAAGTTAATTAAAAAAGTGTTGAATAATGTTATTTTAACCTATCGACTGTACAATGATATTATAATAACGGAGCGAAGATAAATCAACATTTAATTTATAGTAACATTCGTGTGTGACACAAGAAATGTTTTTGGATAGTAATTGTATCTGACAAAAAATCTAAGTAATGTTTGTTAATCATGATACGCAACAATAATGCATTCTTCCGGTAGGACGGCAAAATAAACTTGTTTGCAGGTACAGCAATGACTTTATTCTATCAATTATACTCATATTTCATGAGAATATAATGAGATTTTTATACCCGGGGTTATTTATGCGCGTGTTAAGATACGGGTAATTGATAACGAGAAGGCGAGTCGGTTGAGTGGCCAACATGCAGACCAGCATGCGGTCCGAACATCAGAACACTACCTGTGGACACGAGACATGGTATACGGTGTGTTCAGCGGACTTAAGTAAACAGAATTATTATAAACTTCGTATCCTATGATAGATTATCTTATCTCATTAAAACGAGACCGTAAAGATTAAAAATTATTAAAACGACAAAAACGAGTGTTCTTCGATCTAGATGGCGTCGACCGCGCTGCAGTCGACGACAGTGGTCCCCCATTGCGCGAGATCATCAATAATTTGTGTGTTGATCAGTGGGCGTCCATTACCATTTGATAATGTGTTTTTTTACTGTAGACGGTAGGAGTTCAAATGTACATACTGAGACGAAAATTGTTTCATTAAATTTACACTACGAAACTAAACCACGGAAAAAGTTATGTCAAAACATAAACAGAAATGGTCAAAAGCATTCTAATCAACATAGAGCGACACTACATCAAAAAGCAATTCTATGCAATGTCTTAGTATTCAAAAATGATTTAGTGGTAAAATCTGTCCGCAGAGGTATATACATATACAATAAGTCGTTTCATTGTTTTCGATGCACTTTCAATCATGTATTGGAATTTTCCCCTTCCTTACGAGGAGTTCTAACTAGTAAAAACAATTTAAGGGAAAAAATAAATTAAAAATTAAGATTGTAAAACCGAATGTCTCAAAATGTGTAAAATTAAAAAGAACTTTGGACACTTTAAATGTTACAAAATAATGGCTAAAACCATAAAGAAGTTATAGTACTGGATTGGCCTCACTGAAACACTGTTTGTGAACGACGGCCTGCATACTTATTTTGACATATTTTTAATAAATAACAAGGTTTTGATCGCAGCAATGGGTTTCAAAATCATTTCTATAAATCATTAGGTTAAAGTGAATTAAATAAAATATAAATTTCGCCACAGGTAATAAAAACCATTATTTAATAGCTTATTATTTCACAAAGTAATTATGATAAGTAAAACTAATAATTCTGTTCAACGGAACGAAAGAAATATATGTTTCACGTATTTTCTATATTGATGTTCACGACTCGCTTAACAATCTAATTAATTCCTAACTTATGTTTGTTTAGAAATGTTTGCATTATGGCTGATTAGTAGTAGTTAATGATCACGTCAACGTGATGATATTTGTTTCTTGATTTTTAAAAGTAGCCTTTTGCATAGCAATTAATTTAGAAGATATCTGTAGAGAGGGAAAAAAACAGTTATTTCTGGATTAGTAAGCCATGCTTTTATTCGATATTGGTAAAAGGATTTTAAAATTTGTTGATAAATAAACATTGTATATATTCAGCAAAAATTATTTTCGTTAGAACGTTAAATGATCATTTCAAATTCAGTTTAAGTGAATATAGATGAGTAATATTTTTGTGGTGATCAACTCGGTTCCTTGAAGGAGTCGTTTTTAGATGTTCCCTTGCAACATCTAGGATATAGTTATTGCAAGACAAGACAAAGGTTTTTGACCCACGGGACCTGGACTTTATCATAACTCCTTGAATTAGCCTACCGTGCGAAGTGTGTGTGCAAGGGATGAAAACGGCCAAATTTGAAAACGACGCGAATCCCTCTTACAAGCTGCACTTATCGCATATATGTGTGGTGTAAGTGTAAGGTATGTAAAAAAAGTCAACAGATTTGATTAAGGTTAGTTAAAGTAATTTGTAAAAACTGATATAATTCTAAACAAAAACCAGTACATTTCATTTGAATTTAAGGACACTCTCGAGTTATACGCAGCACTTACAAACTTTGGAAGTTTTATATTTACTAATATTTTATCACTATGAAACTGATCAAAATTAAGTTTTTAATATGTTAAACAATACTTAAGCAATCCATACCGACTACAAGTTTACTCAGAAAACGATAAAAAAAAAATTACGGCTCCTCATAGTTTTAAACATTTTCCAAGAGTATTGCCCTTAAAGCAGCGAGCATATACTAAAGGTAATGTTTGTAGTTTCCTTCAAAAGTACGGGCCTGCCGATGCAGCGAAGTGGTGCACACAAAAATGTTTGCCTGGAGTATTTAGTGGAGTTCTAGAGAAGGGGATTGTGTTCCATCGCGATAATGCATCTTCCAATACGACTTTAACTCACCAGTTTTTGACTGAAAAAAATGGATGAAACAGGGTATCCACCGTGCTCACATGACTTGACAATTGGCAAATTTTGGTTAGTTTTTGGACTTAAAAGAAATTTGCAAGGTAGAAAGTTATTGTCTGAAGAGAAGATAATTATTTTTAAGTTTGATTTTAAAAGCAAATTAATGAGAATGGAAAAGTCTAATATTTCAGAAGGAATTCATTTAAACAAATTTTTTAACCGCTCTGTATATTTTGCCGTCAGTCTAAGCAATGGCATGTAAGATAAAAGCTAAACATAGTAACAATCAATTATTAGGTTTACTATCATTATTACATTTGCTTTTTTCTTTAAGATGAAATGCCAAGCAAGACGTGTTTCATGATCAGTTGCTCATTTACTGTAAATTATAGCAATAGTGGAATGTTTACTGTAACAGTGTAATTCACAATAAAATGCGCCTTCTTCGTAGTCAATATTAATCGATAGGGGCGAAATAGTCGTCATCGGAAAGTTGGAAAGAAAGGCGCTTTTTGTAATCTTCCATCAGATTAAACAACACTTTTTGTAGGAAAGTAAAGCAAACAACCCCTGACATTTGACGCGTCGTGAGTCTGTAAATGCGATCACTTGTATCTATTAATCATACAAGTATTCCGAGTAGATTTATGATGGGACAGTAAAAATCATGTACGACTTAAATGTTAATAGTACTACCATGCTAATAAATAGCGCCTTTACACGTAATGCTGTGAACTGTGTAAACTATGTAATTGGATTTTCTTTCAATGTAAACAAGGAATTCGAATCGATATATCATAGTTGGTTCTGCGTCAAAATATAAATCTATCGTTTTATTAATAAAGATGTTAATTATTATGTCTTACAATATTGTTTATAACACTCATTTTCCTGTCAAAACATACCTTGCCTATCGTGCGATGTAATTACTTCCATTTAATTATCATGAAACCTGAAAAAAAAGCCCGTATCATTTGAAAATTTGTTCGTTTGGTTCATTAAAGACTGCTAACAGATTCATTTTTGTGAACTAACGTTTTGGTCACGTATACCGTACCTACATTGGGGACCCAACTCTAAGAAGCCCATTGACAATATACAAGAGTAATGCATCTAATTTTTATATCACTTTTAGACCGTACATTTTTCTTGTTTAATAAGTAAATACATTTTATTAATCATCATTATTATTATATTATTATATTAGTTTATTCTGAATTTAAGGAGGCAAAAATCATTTATTTACAAAAACAAAATTATAAAACCTAATGATCAAATCTTAACAGTTGCACTATACCTAGTAGGTAAAATGCACTGAAACGATATTTTAGCAAAACTGAGAACAAATAATAAACCGCAATATATTAAAACTAATAGTGATTAACATGTTCAAAGTGGCGAAATTCTGTAAACACAGTTGTCCTTTGTAGGTACATTCTTTTTTATATTTCGCACACTCATCAGGTAGGTCATTAGGTCTTTGGAAATAAATTTTAAACTGGATCTGCCGTTGGGAAAACTTCGTACGAATGCGGAAATATTAAATATACATATACGAAGAGTCCTATGATCCTATTCGCAGAGTGTTACAAAATAATTTTTTTTTCGGAAACAAAGATTACATTCTTTTTTATATTTTACATACTTGTTATATTTTTAAAGTTTTTATTCAATAAATAAAATTTACAAGTTAACTATGATCAATGTGTTTATAACACTGCAAGTATAGTTGACTGTGAATATAATGCTTATATTTTATCAGGTAAATTATTGTTTTTTTATAAAATAATTGTAATATAGCTTCGCTTAAGACGGTTTGACATAAGTTACTAAACGATTTGATCCAGTAACGTCATTTTTAAATACTTACGTGAAAGAAATGTATTAACTATCGATTTCTAGAAACAAGGGCAACTTTGTTAGTCCTAGTAACCCATATTACATGAAGTAGGGAAAGTATCATGTGTGTAAACATCCCCCTCGAAAAGGACTAGAACGAGGGTGTAACTTTCCCCTATCTTAGAAACATTTGCTCCCTCAACTTATACGTTCTCATAAATCCAACGCTTAGGGTTGAATGCGATCCCGCTAACACAATGGTACAGTCTTTTATTGTTTTTGCAATTATTAAATTCCAACGTTATGTAACGACGAATATTTTTACAACTATCTTCAATACAAAGCGATATTTGATGAGACTATTTTTAGCTTAGACAATATAGGATAGGTATGTGTTTAGGTGTTTAAGCACCTTACTAAAATATTTCGTTTTCTAATACTCACAACATCCTTGGGCAACATTTTTTCTAGAAAAATATCGTGTATCAGTTGGTTTTGAAAAAAAGTTGGTCATTTTTTTTAACCAAAATTTATCTGTTCCTATTTATTGAATATGTTTTTTTCTTTAACTGCTAAAATCTGACTTTTTATGCATTGAATAAGTTTGCGGGGCAAATTAACTGGTGACATCAATTTTTCATAGCATACCTAATTATGAAGACATAATAGCCAAATTTTAATTTTCTTATGTACGAGCATATTAGATATTTACATAAATGGATGGCGTTTTCCTTTCTTTTTCAATTATATATTATTTATTGAACCTAATATATTTAACTGGGCCAACTAAATTCACTTTGGCCACTACCCACCCAGTTTAAATGGCAAAGTGGAGACATAATTATAACAAAATTGCTACAAATACTATCGATTTACTCGACAATATTGTAAAATTCTAATAAATAATATCGCAGACAAATGATACCGAAATTTAACATTCAATTGGTTGTTTACTGTTTCTTTGTTCATAGGTGGCTTAATAAGTAATTGGTAAAATTCGATTTTCTTGATTTTGTGAGTTATTTATAAAAGAAAATATGGCAAAAAGTCCATTTAACTATTGGCAACTTAACGGTCCACAAAAAAAAATGAAATTAGGGGTAATATTCTAAGAATGGTAAGAGATAATAAAATCTAAAATAATAGCTGTATTTTACATAAATAAGTACCACATGAAAGAACAATTAATTAAATTGATTTTATGATTAAGACAAAAAGTCACGAGAGGAAAAAGAAATTCAACATTTTTATATTTTTTGCTATAACTTCTGAAGGACGAAGAATTTTCTACTTTTAAAAATAAATTGTGTAGCTCATCCTTAAGATTAGTTCATTTAATTTAAGCAAACCTGTATCTCTTATAATAAGCTAGATCCCCATACTGAAAATATGTTCTGGGACACCTTCTTTTTGTAAATATTTGACTTTAAATACAACTCCCTTCATATTTTTAATTTTTCGTTTCCAAAATAATTTTTCTTTCAAAAATTTAGGGTATTATAAAAAAAAAACTAATATTTCTCAAGTTATAGCTGTTTTAATTATAAGTAATGAGATATTTAATAAAATTAAAATGTAATGGGCCTGGAAAAATTGTAAAGAATAATTTGAAGTAAAACGTTTAATTTTAATTTAACTTTTAGGCTGTTGGAAGCAATAGTTTGTTACTTTTTGACACGTTAATAAAAATCGTTTATGTCTATGATACCGTAAACAAAAATAAAACATGTCTGCATGTGAAAACCGATAAATAAATGCGTTATTATACAGTTAAATGCAATAAATCACTTGTTATAAAATTAATGCGATTGTGTTATAAATAATTGTTGTTTATATTGTCTAGAAGTGCAGGCAGTAAACTTAATCCGTCATTTATCTAACATAAATTCCTGCCTGGAACCAACAATTCCTGCAGGCGACGAAATGAAATATGTCATACTGTGGCTACAAACGTCCAGAGCGTTTTAAGAGCTAGAACGGTTGCTGCTGGTACAAGCAGGTCTAGATTTTAACACGTGTCCAACTGTAATAAGCTTACTAGGGTAGACAAATGGTTGAAGTGGCCAATTTTTTCATGTTAACAGATGTACGTGGTTAATAAGTTGGAAAACTGTTGTCACTTTTTTGTGCGAGAATAAAGGAATTTTCGTTAACTTAATACCCTGTCACTCTGACACCCAATCAATTAAGATTATAGCTCGTTCTATTAAATCAGCCTTATGTTTGAAATTAATCATAAATTTTAGCGATAAATTAATCTATTATTGTAATTGATTAAAATTTCGCACTGCATTTTTACGGCAACTAATCGTTCACTTATTTAATATATCGCTTCCGGGCTTAATGAAGTCTTGTGTAGTATCATAAATTTACAAAACCAACGAAGGGTCTTTTAAGAACCAAAATAAAATCCCCTTAAATGTACCTGAGTTTTAAATTCCCCACATAATCCTGTCAAGTGTTTGTACGAAACCTGATTGCAGTTTTAATTTCGAGATTATAAGACGAGAAAAATGAACTTAATTGCTAAACTTCAGCGTAAAAATGCTATTACGATGTTAAATGTGTAACACTTTTCATTAAATAATTATATTGTCATTTTAAATCGTCTGCAAAATTACACATTTAAATAACATTTTTCGAAAGACGCTTGTGAAAAAGTAGATAACTGGGAATTAATTTAATGACTTTTAGCCGTGATCCGGCTCAAAGGTGTTTTAGAATTCTAAAAGGATTTGATCTTTAAACGGTTTGATGTTCGCACAAACGTGAAACTCTAACAAAAATTTCGAGAAAAATCCGGTTTCAAATTTTGAAAGTCGAACAAACAATCTGGATTTTAAGGTGTTATTTATTTCTTATTCGTTTCTTTTATAATATCCATTCAGTGATATCCCTCTTACTAATATTGTTGATTAGTTATCATACAATATTTTTATTGTCTGTACTATATTATTATTATTATTATTATTATTTAGTCATGAGTCCTTCTACTGTTAGGTGTAGGACTGTTGAGTTGTGTTGTGCCGACTTTTTCCATGTTATTTTGTCTTGTGCTAGCTTTTTTATGTCCTTCCATTTGAAGTTTCTATCCGTTGCTGTTTTTTTACGTCGTCTTGCCAGGTTTTTCTCGGTCTACCTCTTTTGTTTTTTCCCTGTGATCTTGCTTCAGACGCTCTTCTGGTTAACCTTTCTTGTTTCATCCTATAAATGCGACCCAACCATCCCAGCTTTCTTTCTTGTTTTTCGATTCAACTGATTTTATCTTTAATTGTTTTTTACATGTTTCATTTCTGATTCGATCTATTTTAGGTTTTTCCTTGGATTTTTCCTAGATATCTTATTTCTGCTGCATTCACTCGGCTACTATTTTTATTTGTGATTGTCCACGTTTTACTTCTGTATATAAGTGCCGGAGTTACTACCCTTTTTTACCACTTCCACTTTTATCGTTTCGGGACTTCTCTCTATATGATCAAGAAGGTTTAAAAAAATAGGTTTTCCTGGTAGATTAAGCAGAAAACTTCCAGTCCTTACTAAAATTTTAATATACAAAAATACCATAGCACACCATTTCGAATACTGCTCTGGTATTTTATTTCTGGCAAATACTAATGATTTAGACCGGCTTCAAAAATCGCAAAATAGGGCTATAAGGCTGGAAAGTCCCGATCTAGCGCCTCATTGCTAATGCAAAAATATATCGCCTAACTCTGTCACATATTATTGTAAGTGGATAAAAAACTATTTAAAAAAAAACAGTAAAATTGTGAGTTTTCATGGACTAAAATGATTTTGTCACGTATTCATCACAAAATTATTAACTGGCACGTTTTTAAAAAATACATATCGTTTTTATAAACTGTCACGCATTTTCACTAGGTCAATATTTATTTCCAGATGAATCTGTGGTAGTTAATACTAAATTCTCCGTGAGTGCTCTCGACACGAGAATAGGTCTGTGATTGCCCGATGTTCATCAAGGCACCCTCCTTGCACCGCTCATTTCACAACACACAACACTCAGAGATCACAACCAAGCAATTAACAGAAAGACGTTCAGAGGTGACGAGAATTCTAAACATTGTCAAAGTTTTTCTCTGGGCAAGCAACTTTTAGTACAATTTTCTCTCTGATATATGTTTGAGAAATAACTGTAGTTAGCAAATTCCAACAAACATTGTTTATAAAATGCCCCCCAAACTAAAAATTTTTAATAAATTGTGTAACCTATTAATTATTACATGTTAAAAAGTTAACTTATTTCACCATTTGGGACGTTTTGAAGGATTTGTTATCTGCAAAAATGTGATTATAAGGCGGTTCTCGTTATTGCAATACCTTTGACGTTAATTATAATTTTACGAAAACGATAACACAACTTTTATTTCGAATGTATTTTTTAAATTAAAATATGTATTTTATAATTTTTCTCAAAAACAGCGTGCATTTTGGCAGTTTTAATATGTTAGTCTTGAATTTTGTTTTCGATGAGCCTTTTAGCAGATTTTAAAATTTACAATTTTGGTTAGCAAACAATGATTAAAGTACAAAAAAAAAACGGTTGAAGTCACAATTTAATTTTTATTCAGTTTTGATTATTCTAGCTTTCCCTAAAATTGTCTAACTTGACCTGCTATGCAGCTATTACCTTTAACGGAATCCCGACAGTGTGTCCTTGCATTTGAATTACACTGTACTGAAATAATTTTAGTCCCGTAACGAGCTGCATGTTTATTTCGCTTTAACTTAGAAGTAGGTATATTATTGTACATTAAGAATAAAATTATGCTTCGAAAAAAACAAGTAAATGGCAAACCCAATTAGTGATATGTAACTATATTTATGTGTAATAATTTACATATATAATACATACAAACATGTGGTAGATAGATATAGGTGTTATGAGCTTATGAAGTCATTAGCTTCAGTAATGTTTTGGTTTACAGCAAACTGTTTACATAATTATGACAATATTTTATTATGAATGTCATTAGTTGCTCCTTTAATTGGCCATTTGTTTTAATATCACCTTAGATATGTTTGACCGATATCTTCGAAAGTAGTAAGAATAATCCTTACAAACCGTATCCCCCGATAAGAGCAAAAAATTCTTGTTTTTAAATCCGGAAATTATACAGTGAATTTCATTAACAAAGGTAGATGACGTCATCAGTCGACAATTAATTAAGTCTGACGAATGTGGTATATTTGGTAAGATGGACAAAAATTAGCTGAAATACTTCGAACAAGACCCCGATTTTAAAGAACACACGGTGGGGCTATAATCGAGCATTTCCGGAACATTCCATATATAGTTTAATTTCGAGTGATTTAGATTTCAGAAAAGAAAATGCCACAAAAAAAACTTATGAAGTGCAATAAAAAGTTAAAAAACGAAGCCATCTATATAAGATATAATTTGTTACAGATATAGTTTTTGTAAATATCAAATCACACCCATACAGTTAAGAAACTGCATGGTAATACGTAAATACAGAAAGAAGTATGAGTGTAAGAACTAAAATGCGCAACGTCACATACATTTGTTTATTCATTCCAGTTTCTTCAGAAATGATCAAGAAAGAACTGTGAAACTATATTTTCTTTGTAGTAAACTAGTTTTCCTTGGGATGCTCTTTTGTTATAGTTTACATCAGCTTAACACTATTAATTTTTATTTGTGAGATTCGTGTGACAGCGTAAGCATTAATACAATAACATAGGGTGTCTTAGCCCTCGTTTCTTTTGGAGTGGCACATTCAGGGTAGAGATCAATACTCAATTATTGGTGGTTGATAGACTGTGCGCTGCTGATGGCCAACTAATGCCACATGCTGGTCGTTAGCCACCCTGTCTCGTGTTTTCTTTCCTGTTTTCTCTTTCTCACGTATTTCTTACCCTTCAGTTTCCTGATTTATCGTGGCACAGCCACTAAATACGAATTATCGAGCCCAAACTGTCAACGATATAAAAAGTTTTTACTTTTAATTCCAAAGTTATTGTGTCGCGAACACTTTCAAATTATATGAAAACAAAAACGTTTCCTAAAAAGTATCCACGACGTCTAAATTGTACATGATATTGAGAACATTCAAGAATTTAAATCGAGGTTAATCTAGTGCTAAAAAATATTTTATTATCGATTGAACTTCCCGTGCATATAAATATATTTTTTAAAATATAAAATTGGTGTATTTTGTCAGATTTTTTATCGCGTTTATACCATGTGATTCAGTTTTGCTGTCGCACCCCTATAACTGTTTTTTCTAAGAGGAGAGCAGAGCATTTAAACCTTATACTTTTGTAAATCGTAGGATATTCCCTATTAAGTTATGTTAAAATGTTTTTTCTACGATAAAATATTCCAGACAGTTATTCAACCTCTTTTTTTAAACATAGATTATTTAGCTGATAGAAAACCAAATCTATATCCAATTATGCAATAGCAAAACGAACATAAATAGGAAATTTTTTTAAAACGATAAGTTTAAAAATCATATATTTTTCACAAAATCTTAGCAACCTCTGTATTTGACAAGACAAAACACGAGCGCTGTAATAATTGACACTTTATAACTTGTGTTAATGTGTTTTTGACGGAAAATCATTATTTTATGAAGATTTAATTTAAAATGGGTCTTCTACCGAACTGCTGTATTTCGATGGGTTACATACAGTTTTGTTACATACTAAATTTTGTTATTAATATACTACCGTTTATATTTTTATTCTCATTTTTACTAACAATTCCTTTCAGTAAATTTTAGTTATTAGGTATATCGAAATTCTTAAGATTAGATCGTGTTTTGTCCTCTCAAATGCAAAGATTGCTAAGCTCTTGTGAAAAATAAAATAAAACTGATACACATGTTTCTTAAAAACTGTCCTAACGTGTTAATTTTTTAGTGCAATGTCCGATTTAGAATTCAATTCTTAATCGAAGTAAATAAATAATAAATAAAAAGTTTACTATGTCATTTTTTAAAAATGTGTCTATAAATGGTCTGATATATTTCATTGTAAAAAAAAAATTAACGTAATTTTACTAAGAATTTCCTGGATTTACAAAAATATAAGATTTATAGCGGTTGCCTCTTAAAATGGCCAAGTTACAGAGGTGAGACAGTCAAACTGAATCACTCGGTATATTTTACTCTGCTATAAATTAATGTACTTATGCTAATATCCACAAAATATTATAAATTATAATGAAACCGATAAATTGAAATGATGTGTTTTAGTTCTATTTGATTTTTGCATCTCAACAGAATATTTGGGTTTGTTCTTTTGTTATCGTAGCGATTAAAGCGAAATTAGTTTCCTAGCAGTAATAATAGCACGTCTCCACATTACTGTGCACTGTCACTAAATTCAGCACTAAAACTTTTGAATACCTTAATAAATTGCAGTGTTGGTTGCCAATTTTCAAAGAACATTCGTACAAGATGTCCGTCAAATTACGTATATAACTAGTCTCGGCTCATTGGCAGTCTTTTTTTTTTTAGCGCTGTTCTTCGATGGTTACCGTGAGTAAAAATGCCGCCGCCAAGCGTAAATGCCATATTTTTGAAATTGCTATTTGGATAGTAAGCGGCGGTGATGCGGAACCTAATGGCCCGGTTGATGACCAGAAGACATTTACGACGGTTGACGGAAAGTGTATATCACCGCGCCAAGTTATGGTACCCCAGGGCTAGCACCGACCCCGCCTGTTCGCTCCGTTATCTATCAGGTTTATTAGCAAGGGGCTATTGGCGTGGCATCTCCTATTGTTTATAACTTGTTCAACATTAATACAACTTTCGAGTTATGTATAATTTTTGCTTTCTCAATATCTCTAATATCAGGTTAAATTTAAAATATTCGTAAACGGCATTATATAATAACAACAAACACATAGGTAAAATTTGTTTATAAGTATACTCCATACATTTCAGTTTCATTCAAATGTAAAACTCGAAAAATTATGGATTTTTATATAAACAAAAACAATTAAGGTGATCGAGAGTTTAATATTTTCTTGCACAAACTAATTTTTATCATTTTTTTACGTCACAAGCAGCTAAACCTGTATGTGTTTCATTTAAAATAACAAAGTTGGAGTCATTTCCGGCGGAACCGGAAGTGAAACAAATGTGTGCATGTGCTCAAAAAGCCCTTGTTTTTGCACACATTATATATCTAAAATTTCATTTATCTAAAATCAAAACTAAAGAAAAAAAGGGGTGTACCAAACTTCATTTACACCCGGTAGAGAAAGAAAATAAAGGTGATTACCTTAATTTAATTTATATTACAATGCTAAATAGTCCAAAATCAGTGTTTTTAGTGATCAAAAATCGAACTACTATGAATTTCAGTTACGGTTGTGTAAAAAGTTAAATGTAACTGACATGTGTTTTTTTTTATTTTGTCATGTTTGAGAGCAACGACTAATCACACCGTTCTAAAACAGTTCTTTTTTTTGTTTTATAAAATGTATGTTACACGGGCATTTCATTAGACGTTGTCAGTAAAGTGAGTATATTTTTAATGCAGTCGTCTGTAATTGCGAGCTGTAATGGACATCTTCAACTGCTATGGAGAGCGTGAATGTCGGAAGCCGCAAGTGCCAGTAATCAAAGCTTAGTTCGATTCAACATTTATCTTCCTCAACGAATATGTCGCGCTTCTCTCACTCCCGCGTCTCTTCTCAGCCACGCCGACCGTCTCAGGTAAAGGTGAAATCTTTCGGATGCAATATGCATACGCGTAGCGGCTTGCAGATATCCACTTAAACGGTATATTTTTTTCTGGAGCGCGGTTGTTGGATGTCACGATCAGAGGCGAGTCACGACTCCGCGAGCGACGGGGGGCGGCATTAAGCCCCCGGGCTGAGGAACCCGGTAATACTCGCGCATTGCAAGCTAATAACGATAGGTGATGACCATACTCCGTTCACATGAGATTGTGCGTTATAGACACGTTATAAATCAACAGGGTGGGGCTGCAATTAGCAATCATGTTCGATTGCTTCTAATTTTTTATTCATAAAATAAAACTTCGGATAACCTTTTAATAACTTGCCCATATTAGAACGCAAAATGTAACGTAAATATCTTTATTGATTTTAAAGATCAAGAATTTGCTGAGGCTATAACGATATTTAATACGCAATTATAATCAACCTTCCTGCATATAATTCATATTTTAATTGTACAACTTATGAGACTTTTATGGGATACGTGCACACTATAATCACTAACATTGTAAAATTGTGTCATTGGGCATCATTTTTACCAATTATTTTATAATGCATAAGGCTCAGCTTGCATTCCATCATAATAACAAAGACTGTATTACAAACATTACATGAAAATGTGAGATAAACAAACCACTATCATTTACAAGTAAATACAAACTGTACGTGCTTTATGATATTTACTACATACCTACTACATATTGTATACATACTATGCTTAAAAGTCGAAACAGCAATTCAGCGATTTTTGAATTTTAGCTTTATTAAATTAAAAACCTAAAATATGATAAAAGCACAAATTTACTTAGCCTTAGATCAATTAAATTCAAAAACAATTAATTTACTAACTTAAAGTAATTAGTTTCGTTGTATTACAAATTTATTACAACAAAAAATAAATCAAATAAAATTAAACAAATGGTAAAAAGGAAATATAATAATAATATAACATCACACAATATTATACAGTGTGTCCCAGATAACATAGCCAGCATGGGGATCTCGCTTATTATGAGATAGAGGTTTGCTTAAATCAGATGAATTATTCTCTAGCTACAAACTATTTTTATAAGTATAAAATTCCTTGTACTTTAGAAGTTATAGCAAAAAATATGAAATTGCTAAATTTCTTTCTTCTCTCATAATTTTTAGTCCTCAGATCAATTTTATTTGTACTTTCCCCAGGTATTTTTTTAAATGTAGAATATAACTCTCATTATAGATTTTCTTGATTTTTAAGATATTACCCCTAATTACATTTCTTTTATGGGCTGTCAAATTAAGTTTGGAATAGTTAAATGTGCTTTTTTCCCTCTTTTTAATGAGATATTACTTGCCCTATCTATTTTATTAATAACTCACTAAATCAAGAAAAATCGTTATTTACCAATCAATAAACTTATCAAGCTATTTATAAAAAAACGACCAGAAAACGAACAAAAAACGAATTAAATTTCAAATGACTAACCATTTGTCTGCGATATCGTTTATTAGAATTTTATAGTATTTTGGTGTTATTCAATGGTCTTTGTAGCAAATTTGTTATCTTATAATTATGGGTACATTTACAACTAATGAAAACTTTGACAAGTTGAGATACTACATTCTTTGCCATGAAAACTGTGTAGAAACAGATAATTCTAATCCTTCACTGATTTGTTTCGGATTTTTGGTGGGTTCCTCGAAGAATCCATATTCCTTTAAATTAATTTTCAAATTTCTGTAATTACTTGAACTTCGTTGGCACCTCTCGGGATACGGCTCTAATTCGCTCAGCACACAGTTTTTATGGCAATGAATTTAGCATCTCCACATGCCTATTTTTTTTGTTATTTGTAAATGTAACCATAATTGCAACAATTACTACAAAGACTATCGACTTGACTATCGACTAGCCCTTCTGCCCGCTTGTAAAAAATTAAGAATCCTTAAAATTATATCTCTGTGGCAAAATAAATGTACCAAATGGATGGAAGTATCTATTCTTTCATTTTCACTCCAGTACTACTGTGATATTCGTCACAACAATATTTTGCTATACTTGATTATTGGTACTTCGATACCGAAAGGTACAAGAGGAACCGATTAAGAAGAAAAAAATTATTGGTTATTTATATTTGTATAGTATATTTTATTGTTTTTTGAAATATTTGTTTTTGCTTTCATCCATAACCTCCACAAAAAATAATTGAGGGCGTCTCGCTCTGTCCCGCACAAAATGTGGTTAAACTGTTTACTTAACTGCAATTGGAAGCTAGATTTCTCCCACGTTAAGTACGAAACACAAACACGGTTATAAACAAAGACATACCGACATGGAAAGTGCATAAATGCAATAACAATAACAAAATAATTAATTTTCCTTTGAAATCGTTACAATTTCAGTTTCATATTTTATACCTAGTTTAAATAAATGTTGAATAAAAGAACGTAGGCACACGAAACTGGTTGATTTATAAATGATGTGTTAAGTTCTACAGTTATTCAGTAAGGATATTGCTTTGACACTAAAAAGTTGCAATTTATCAAAAATAGGGTGTAAACGAAACAGCAATAGTCCTAAACGCATTGTCGGGTTAAACGAAATAATAGAACTTTACGCTTGCATATCATAAAAGAGATTGCCTGCGCTGACGTCGTGCGTTTGGGACGCGGCGAAATTTAAATGGGGTTTATAAAAATATACGGCGACAGGCCACATAACTTATTTAAAATGTCAGTTTGGAAAATTAATTCCGACTCTGGTGCTGTTTTCCGACTACCATACCCTCGTACGCTTTCTTGCGTCATCTACAGCTTCAGTTTATTATAGAATTATGAATGGTGCATACAGAAGACTGGCAAATTATGTCATTTTTAGCGAAGGAATAAAAGCAAGTCACGTTTGTCCAATCTATTATGTAGCAGTAACACTACTCATTGCCCGTTCTTTTTGTCGTGATAAAGAAAAGCACAGTGTGTAACAACTTCTTATATATTTAATCATTATATAAACTTATTGAATCAGATGATTACGGTGCATCCAGTAAAATAATTTCGAACAATAACTGTAGTTTTATAACTTACAGCGAACTTTGAAACTTCAATTTAGAAATTGTTGTTAAAAGCTGAGTTGGTAGCGTAGAAATTAATAATAAACTCGTATCTATTAATCTCTCAATATATTTAAATAAAACCGCAAGGCATTGTTTCATGTTTTACCTTTGTTGTATTTTTGTGTTTAGAAACTTCTGCATTTTTGGGTATTGAGATACCAGTCCTTTCCAACTCGAGAATTGTTATTTAATTATTTAATGACGCTTTAATGAAGAATTAAATTATTGTATTTCGTTCTGACTTCCAGCTTAAAACGCCCAAATGTACCTACAAAATATTTAAAAACGTTTTGTTGGGCTCAGGTCCATTTGAACCTAAAGAGCTTTTTCTTAAATCAAATTCTTGGGCCCCATTAATGGTTATAAAGAGCTTTCTTCTGCTTTCAACGTTGTCATAATTAATAGATAAGCGGCTTATACTACAAATAATGAATTTTTTTGTTTGTTTTATTATATTCACGAAAAAAATTATTAGATATTTGTATACAGGGTGTCCCAAATTCGAGGCACAACATGGGATTCCCGCTTATCTTAAAATAAGTCGCTAACATAGGGACAAAGAAGCAACATTTAATGTTGAATTCAGATCAACAAATCTATCTTAAAATCTTCGCCATGCAAACAAACTTTATTTAAATTAAAAACAACACCTTAATTATATTTTAAATGACATCGTGACTTGACACAGGGACCGTATAATCTAGATACAATAATAATCTAGATGCAAGGAAATAGTACATAGAGTACTTTACAAAGACATTTAGAAATAAGACTAACCATTACTTTTGTTGTTATTGTTTAAACATTATCGAATGCCACAATACTCATCAGATTATTCCATTACTGTAAAAATATTTGTAACAGCCGTAAAACTTGGCATTTTTAAACTTTTCTTACAATTTGGGCAGTTTTTGTTTTCATGGCAATGTTAATTTCATAAAAAATCGTACCAATTAAAATTACGTCCATGATAATTTTAAAAAATACAATGGAAAATCAAAACAGGCTGGGTTAATTTTAACAACACAATTAGAGTCATTGCCTTATCTCACAATGACTAATTTATAATTTATAATTTATAATATTATGATATGAATGATATATGAAAGTTTTGTTAAAATAAACAATTTAAGGTTTTAGTTTTTCAGGATATTCCAGACACTTTGTACTTTTCAGTTTAAATTCGTACTAAGCACATAAAAACACACTACTTACCTAATTCAACCATCCTTTTATCTATAGCGCTTTCCAGGATACCTCTGTTCTTCATGTTAAAAAATACATCCAGTTTATGCAAACAGAAAAAGAATTACTTTGAATAAATATATGTGTGAGTTGTCCCTTTTGCAGGGTGAACTACCTTTATTGTTTTTCCTGGACGGACCTCTATCTTAAGGTCCCCCAATTTTTATAATACAAATATTAAAGCCATGCTTTGTGCGTTTTATGGATTTTATGGATAAAAGCCCCACGTTTATGAGTGTGCCGGGTCCCGTCTCATCCATCGAGTCAAGCTAGAACTTAAAAATTACGATCGTGTTTACATGATTTTGCTGTTCGTTTTATTACACTAATATCAACCGCGGAGCAGTTTAAATTCGATAGAACATGTTTGTTGCTCAATAGTAAAATCAGAGGTAGTTAATTTATAGTTATTTTGACTGATTTGACGACAAACAACACTTTTTGAAAGTAATCTAACCGGATTCTCTCGTAACTATTAATTCATCTTTAGTACCCAAACTTGTACAATTTAATTGACGATTTTGGCTTTAATTAATGGTTGAAATCACACTAAATTTATAAAAATACGTTGTGAACATTTCACAACTGATTTTATACGCAATTTATTTTACTGTTTCACAAGACATCGAAGTTCTAGACATGTAATTGGAATTTTTGTTGTTTTATTAACCTTAAAACAAAACTTTCAATAAAAGATCACCCGTTTTATGAATATGTTAGTGCATCTATAAAACCCACAGATTTTCCAGTTATAAGCTGTTGCTCTCATCAATTTGGATTTAAAAATAAACATTTAACTATTGACCAGGTACACAGAATAACGAATGTCATAGAAAAAGCCCTAGAAGAAAAAAAAGTTTGTTCTACCATCTTTCTAGATGTAGCGCAGGCTTTCGACAAAGTGTGATATGATGGTTTAAATTATAAGCTAAGATCGCTTCTCCCAAAACAGTAGGTACTCCCAAATTCTTCAGTCCTACATCTCTGAGAGACACTTCAGAATAAAGCAAGGAGAATCTTATTCAAAACTTAAAGAAATTAAAGCAGGAGTTCCATAAGGAAGCGTACTAGGTCCGGTCCTATACCTATTGTATACTTGTGATATTCCAAAGCTAGAAAACAACACTGTAGCGACGTTTGCCGACGACACGGCTATTTTAGCAGTAGGAAGAAACAATATAGAATCATCCGAGAAATTACAAGCAGCTGCGAATCAGATCAACAGCTGGAAAAAAGATGGCGTATAAAGTTAAATGAAACTAAGTCGGTATATGTCAATTTTACCAATAAGAGAATTGTACATGTACCAATCAACTTAAATATTAAACAAATTCCATACTCCGACATAACAAAATACAAAAAAGTATTACACTGGACGCTAAGCTATACTGGAAGGCTCATGTCAAGAAAAAACAAAAGGAAAGGAATAGGTATCAGATATAAAAAAAATGTACTGGCTAATCGGGAGGTATTCCTTTCTGTCCCTACATAATAAACTTTTGCTATACAAGCAAATTTTAAAGCCTGTATTGACTCATGGGATACAGCTATGGGGATGCACCAAACAAAGTAATATTCAGATCATCCAGAGATTCCAGAACAAAACACTAAGGAACACCGTAGATGCACCTTGGTATTGCAGAAATAGTGACATCGGGACCTCAACATGGACACTAACCGACACTATTAAAATGTTTGCCAAGAACCACGAAGAAAGGCTCCATCAACATGTAAACGTCGAGGCGATCCAGCAGAATTGGTAAGAAGACTTAAAAGGGTTAAATCTTTTGAGTTAGTTTAAGTCATACTTTAAAAGCAGAGACTGGGCGGTAGTGTGTACGTTAATAATTAGTGTACCTACTTATATTATATAAGCAAACTGAGGACTACTATTGGATAAACCTTGGACTAAGTTGAACATTATTAATTTAGGCTAGATTTAAACTGATCATTGGTCGCAAAGACCAGATTGCATTGCTATAAACTCTATTAGGGTTAAATTAATAAATTTTAAAAAAATAATAAATTAAAAGTCCCATCTTAACTTTCGATAAGAAATCACCTTCTGAATTTTTTCGCAATATTTAAGAAACAACCTACATTTTACATAATTTAAGCAAAAACCAGGCGTAAACGCATCAAGTTATTTACTTATTGTAAGGAAATAATAAACAACGTAACGCATAATTTAAAAAAAAGTTATTAATGTACAATATTTTCTTACGGTACCTTAAGATTAGCGAAATTTGTTACCAATAGCATTAAAATTAAGCGTCAAAATAAATTGTGATATTTGAATTCAGGGGGATACTTGTGGCTGAAGGCCATAAATAGCTGGTTGCATGCAGGGGGCCCATCCTTTTGCTGTCGTAATACGTTGTATAGCAGATTTAGTGGGCGATGGCGTGACCTTTGGCCTGTCTCCGTTGTCCACGGGAGATTTAAATTGTCTTTAGACTAGTGGTTTGTTTAGTATCTATTATCTTCATCTTGTAACGGCCTTGTAATTGCCATTGATAATAGCTTTCGTAGGGGTTCGTGAATCATTGCCTTTGTGTCGACAAGAAAAATTGTGTCCAAGTTTTTAGTTCATCGTACTAAAACTACACTAGTAGGTTACCTAGAAAAACACTTGTTACATTATTGAGCGAACGGAATACGGGCAACTCGTAAATACATACCACTGATACATCCTTGTTTACCATTTAACAGGTAAAGGTAACCTTTGGTATTCACTCGGTATAAATTATATTTACCTATACGTTATAATTATGGAGCGACAATATAAGAATATTACTACCCATTAAGTGTTTCACAGTACCTTCGCCGTCACTTATAAACATTCATACAGAGACGAATTACACTGCTTTTAAATTGCAGTTTTTCATATTTTTTTCAAGAAAATTATTGCAACCAAACCAATTGGATGTATCTACTCCTATCGTCATATATAAATTGTAAGAACATTTTGCTTTCTTTTTGATATACGCAATGAAGATTATCGTAAATCTTAAAACGAATTAAATTGGTAGGTACATTTACTGATTTTAAAGGTTTCAGGTAAATTTCCAGATATATATAACCAAAATGAAATAAACTAGTAACATGCAATTATAATTAGGAAACTGTAAAATATCCGCCAGCGTCAACGATGACTGTTTGCGCAGCCGATTATTCGAGCTAAATAATTAAACGTTCTGAAAAAACAACCTATCAACTTTTCTTATTAAAGTTCCAAAAATAATATGTTATTATTTTAATTAAAGTTTACGCATAGGTACATTAATCTACATCGTACAGAGTCCGTCAACGAAAACGGTCTTAATATTTTGAAATATCACTTAATATTTCAATAACTATTAAGGATAAAATGATGCTTAAATTACTATATTAAATTCCACTTAAGGTGACATCTACAAAAATGCTTATTTTTGCGATACCACTTATGAAACCCCTAATCGGAATTCCATGAAGCAATAAACCTTCATAACACATTATTTAAAAGCATGGTTAATGTTTTTGAAAGACAATCAAATTTTCTACAAGACTATGCAAAAACAGATAGCGTGTTGTATTTAAGAAAATTGAGTTAACGATGTTTAAAGTTTCACAAGTTTGACTAACCGTAAAAAACACCCTGTATAATATTTTTAAATGTAGCTAGCTCAAAGTGTTAATTAATCTATTGTCAATCTAATTTTCAAACGAAATTTTACTGCCTTTTTAAAGAACATAAATATCTACTAAAAAAAATTGAGAGTACTGTATCGCTCAAAATTTTCATAAAAACCCATAAAACGTTATACACTTTTAAAGTAAATTTTAAGAATCCAAAATAAAAGAATATACAGGGTGCTCCATTAAAAATTTCAAAGTTTGAGTCCGTTCCGGTTGAACCGGAAGTCGTATTGCAACTTCAGTATTTTCATCGAATCAGAAATATACGATAACGATTAGATACAAAATTTCATTGTAGTATCTATAATGACGTTTTAGATATTTGTCTGTTTCCATACTTTTGCGCATAAATTTCTTTGTGCATTGGTTTCTTATAAAGTAGCCTAATACCGTTTGAGTTACTGCAAACTTGCTCATTGTTCTGCAAGTTATCGTGAAATATTAATAATCGAAACACAACAAATAAATGGAAGGTTATTAGCTTAAATCTGATAGGATCTTTATGACCAATAAATAATTTCTTGAAACGTGACTATTTAAAAATATTCAGATACATCTTGGATACGAACAATTTAATAGGATATTTATTTGGACTATCGTAATATTCAAATTAACACTAAAACATTTTCAATAATAATTGGTACGCGTCGATGACACTAATAAACACAATTTAAAAGAATACTTCCTATTTTTGTGAAGGTTCTAGTATTTTACTTCCTTGTAGATGTAACAAACAAAAACTGTTTGTAAGGTAGGTTTCTTGGGCGTACAACATATAATTAAAACATAATGAATTTGTTTATTCTTAAGGATTTTAGCGCTGTTTAGCGTAAGAACATGTTTTGTTTTTTTGAACAACTTTGAGTGCCTCACGGTGATAGGGTTGAAATTGTAAATGAACTTAATTTTTCAGTCGCAAATTGTTGTATGTTGTATTGAAATAATCAAAGGAGAACAGTAAGCATGGTATTGCAGTGTACTTTTTTGTGTCTTTTGTTGAATTGTAGGCTGGGCGCATATACGTGAAAATGCTAAATTTTAGCGACCTCTAAACATTGGCCAAATTATCTGAAATTTACAGGCTGGGGTTTTTCTATAGGTAGAAATTGGAGGGTGACCATCACCATATCAAGAAAATGATAAATAAGGACCACCCCAACCTATCTGTGCTTTCTTATCATTGTGAATAAAATATTATGCAACGAAATGACAAAGGAGAAACTGGAAATTCAAAAGAAGCCTAAATAAATAGCGGAAGGAGAGAGACAGAAAGGAACAACAACGAAAATAGGATACAAAATATCACAATTGATGGAAAAGAATGGATATTGGACAGGGAGCAGAAAAACTTGAAATAAAATAAAACAACCTCCAAAAAACTGATAGTAAAGAATAACAAATATATTAGGTCAACGATACATGCAATGAAAAACACACGAGAAAGAACATAAATTTAAAAAAAAGATATAATACTTATCGCGAAAGTAAAATTTGAAAATTTATGAAATCAGCGTTAAAATTTTGAAGTTTTGAATTATTAACTTATTATTGTGTTTGGATGTCCACTGAAAATTGTGAAACTTTTATTGTAAATAGAAAACTTAACAGACACGTAAGGAGTTTAATTTTTGATACTATAATGTGTAATGTTTTGTAGAAAAATGTTTGTTAATGCGCGAATTATTATTGACACACGCAACTTTTTAGCAATTGATTATTTAATCATAAATGCTAGACTGCGCTATATCCTATAAGTACCAACACATTAATTATTAATTCCAAGTTTAATACAGATTTTCGTATCAAGAACAATATATGTTTAATATTTTAATTAAGTGAAATGGCAATGTTCACTCAAATAAAAGCTAATCGGAACAAGGTATGTGAATTTTCAAGGAAAACAAAAAACTGTTAAAGGGCGTATATATTTTACATTAACGATTTAAACCATTTTATTTTCTTTGCACAAAAGGAAACAAACGGCGTATACTTGTTCAGGTGCTACTTGTCTATTCAGGACGCCGTAGACATCGTTCACCGGTGACTGCGACGGCCCTCAGGAGTGCCACACTGATCGGAATGATGGAATCTCTTAACCACCAAACGTGCAGCGAGGGAAAAATAGCCATGATTGAGAGTATATCGTATGTTGCCGCTTCCTCACCCTTATTTACCTGATGGCAAGTACCAAATTCGCTCACTGCAAGAACCGAAGCAAGTGAGATACATTATGAAACACTTTGTGGTATTTTTTATTGGCATCTAAATACGATATCAATATGTCACAGCTTTTATACGATCCACGAATTGACGCAGGGTTAAGAAATATTGGGCCATGTCCTCGTAATTGACAACGCTAGGGGACTGTGATAGATTTTTTTGGGGAGATACTTTTTTATTGAAGCTGCTTGTGGTTACTAAGTGGCGGAAACGATTTTACAAATGACACAAAATTGAGAAATTTGTCCGTCCTGATACATTTGTTGGCTTTGTAAATAAATAGCGGTTCACACATACAACGGGTGAGTAAAATCGACAACGAAACCGAGAATTTTATTTTCACGTGTACATATCTATGGCGATTACCTGATGATTTAAATTACAGTGATAATTTGAAATATTTAACATAGTTACCAAAAATAAATATATTAAAGATGCACATAGAAAATCTGTAGTATTATGTATGTATGTATGTATTTCAATGTTACACATTTAATAATTAAGAGCAAACTTAAATATTACAAGCAATTTTTTACCTCACTTTTCAGTTCCATATTTGTTTTCTTGTTTGCAAATAGGTGTATGAAAAGGGTTTGGATGGAAATAGGCATAGGCAGAGATAATAAAATTTATCTCGGAAGACATAATTCTGACGCTAAAAACTTACTAGCGCTAGCGAACATATGCTTTTGACCCGTCCATTGACGGTGAATGAATAATGATTCGCTCGAGGTTAACCTAAGCTTTTTTTAAATTATTACTCGAGTAATATTTCAATGCACAAAAGTGGCGCCTACACAAAAATAATTTCATTAACGTTACGTTACTCCAACAAACTTCTGCACATGTAACTGAAGAAGAAAATAAGCGATTTTTTAAAACTGAACATGTGGTAAGAAATTGTTGGATTGATTTCAAGGCATTGTTTGAGTTTATTGCCATGTTTAATTAATTCACCTTAATAAATGATTTACGAAAACGCCCGAATGTCGTAAAATCAGTACAGAAAAACGTTTAGATAAGGTAATATTTTTAATTCAATAAAAATGAAAGTAAAATTAAGCTTTATGAAATCCTATTTTATAACTGTAATTATAAGTTTACAATTGAGTTTGGTAATTAAAATCAAAGATTTTCAAGCAAAACCAAGGTGGTTTGATGAAGAATGTAGAAAAGAAATGGAAAAGAGTAACATACCTACTGCGCATCAAAGCCTTACAAACTTAAGGAGAAGACAAAAAAGCCTATAGAGAGCAAAGAGCAACAGCTAAAAGCTTAAACAGGCAGAAAAAAAGAGATCTATACAAGAAAAAAATTATAGAAGCCGAAGACCATTACCAGAGAATAGAGATTAGAAATTTCTACCCAGAAGTTAAGAAGGGAACAGAAAAGCCCAACCAGGAATTACACATTAAAGGTAAGCATGGAAATTTGATAGGAGAAGATGGAAAAATTATAGAACGGTGGCAAGAATATTTCTCTTACATGTTAAATGGAGACGTAGAAGATGAAAAGGAAGTATTAGCCGAAGAAGAAAAAAAAATAGGAACATATGAAAGCAGTCAAACAGATGAACCTTCAAAAGAGGAAATAATGGAAATTATTAAGAGTAAAAAAATAAATGTCCCGGAAACAACGAAGTCCTGCAGATAACTTAAAATATGGGGAAGGAGAGGAAGTCAGCAGAATGCAATCCTAGAAATAACTACATTAGGAAAAATGAGTCTGGAAGAACTGGATGAATTTGTCTATTTGGGTGCCAGAATAACGAATAACTCTGATGAAGAAAAAGAAATAGAGGCGAGATTAATAAAAGCAAATAAATGTGCCGGAGAGTTAAACCAACTAGGGTGAAAGAACTATCTAGAGATGCTAAATTCCGCCTTAACAAAACGGTATTGGGACCAATAGCAATACGCCTGCGAAACTTGGATGCTGAATAAGAAAACACAGGAAAGATTGCAGAGACGGGAGAGAGAAATACCTACTTAGAAGAGTTTTGGGACGAAGGAAAACAGAACAAGGGTATAAGAGAAGAACAAACAGGGAAATTTATTAGATATACAAGGGGCCAGCAATTGACTTAGTAATAAAAGCGAAGAGATTTCAGTGGCTGGGCCATATCGAAAGAATGGCAGATGGACGAATACCAAAAATGATAGCCTGGAAAACACCAAATTACAAGAAGAAGATAGGTCGACCGAAAAGACGGTGGAGAGAAGCAGTTCTATCCGAAAAAAGAAAAGGGGTATAAGAGACTAGAAGACCCAAGCCAAAAATAGAAAAGAGTGGAAGATAATCACGAAGGTGTGAGCCTAAACGGCCTGTAAAAGAAGCTCTCTGTATATAATTAAAATCGTATTCTATAAAAACAATTTAAAAAAAAGCTGCGCTACAGTCGATGATTGTTATAGTCGGTTAACTTTTGGATGAAATCATCTTGACATTGTTTATTGTTAGGGATCATATCGACATTAGTAATAGCTGACCTTATACTACACAATTCTCACGATGCAAATAGTTCCGTTTATGACAAATAGTATGCATAAAAAAGATTGAAACAAAAATGATATTGCATTAGTGCCGATGACAGTTTAATTAACGAGAACCTGAAGGCTAATTAATGAATATGTTTTGTGACGTTGGCACAATTCCGGTTATATTTAATCACCGGGATTATTTATGCAAGAAAAATACTCACATTATCAAAAATCGTAAAGGAGTAGACAATATTTTTACCTAAATCTTACTAAAATGTTTACAGAATCCTTAAAGTTATGAAATTTGTGTATACAATAAATACTCACTGTATGGTTGTCCGAAAAAGAGGTAAAATATTGACCAAAAAGCAAGTTTCTTTTAAAGACAAAAGATTAACTTCTAAGATGATTAATATGTTCTGTGTCATAATTTTTAACATTAACTGTAATGTTGCTAACAACAATAATGTGAATATTATGTGTGGGCTTATTTTTTGTTGTTGTGAACAATAATAAGTCCTTTCATCTTTTTAATAAATAGGTAAATGTTATGTTTGTTGTTATTCAGTTTTATCGGAACGTAGAAAAGAGACAAACTTTGTAGATGAGTATGGACGACGACAAATAGTTGTCAGAAAGTGCTCGTTAATTTTAAAGAATCACGACAGTCGTTCAGTCACGTCCCTTCAAACACTTAGTGGTTTTTTGCTTGTGTCGTAGCTTAGCATTTACTGACGGGAGAACTGCGTTTGAAACAATTACAAGATTTAATTAAAACTGCGTTTAAACGGTGCCTGGTGGGAGTCATCTATCACTGAACGTGTCTCTAGTCGCAGCATTCTTCCTGCCTTCGTTTGCATGCCACTGTTTATTTTCCGCGCACGAATTTTGTTGTACATTACGAGGCGAATCCTTCTAATTCTAGAAATGAATGTAACGTACAACACCTTCTTGCGTCCAGTCGCCCTTGGTGTCAATCTAAGACAATATATCTCGATGTAACAACCCTTCCAGCTGTCACCTGTCAACGAAGAATGTTTAACCTCCGTAAACTCCTTAACTGGCTGTCAACTTGGACTTATCAAGAATTGAAACAGCTAAGTAGGAGATGTGAAACCAAGTACAAGATCTAGTCGAAACATTATCGGAAATTCTATTGATTACAAATAAATAGATTGTTATCAAAATACAGTTTCAATTATTTAATAAATCGTTTTAAGATATTAAAATCACTAATCTTAGTAATATTATTTACGACGATATTTTCTTTTTATCAAAGCAACAATTTATGTTTAAAAACATAAAAATATTTTTAATGCATCATCGGATATACAGGGTATCCGAGATTACATTTCCAGCAAGAGGATTTCGCTTATTATAAGAGATACAGGTTTGCTTAAATTAGATGAATTATTCCCAAATGTGTGAGGAGCTACATTCAATTTTTAAAAGTACAAAAGTTCTCGTACTTCAAATGTTATAGCAAAAAATATGAAAATGTTGATTTTCTTTTTTCTTTCATAACTTGTTTGTCTCAATCATTAGAACAATGTTATTAGTAGATACCTTCTGAAAGTAGTTTTTAATGGAGAATATAACCGTTATTTTAGATTTTTTTTATCACATACCATTTTTGAGATGTTTTATTATTATTATTATTTTTATTATTATTATTATTATTATTATTATTATTATTATTATTATTATTATCATTATTATTATTATTATTATTTCCGCGGAGGTGGTCCCCTTTCGGGTTCCTGTACTGCAACCTATTGGGCTATTGTACCCTTTGGTGATAACCCCTTAAAGAAGTCCTGTGTTTTTAAAAAACTCCAGGTTATTCTTTAAGGGTGTTTTTCTTAACTCTTTTTGGTTGGCTTTTTCCAGCCCTAGAAGTCTACGCCGATAGGGTGCGAATCCTTCACACTGGCATATTACGTGAAGAGGAGTTTCTTCTTCTTCACCACATCCTCTGCATATATCGGTCTCTGAGAGCCCTATTAAGTAGAAGTGTTTGTTTAGCCCACAGTGTCCTGTGACGAGTCATGTGGCTGCTCTGATGTCTACTTTGCTCATCCCGAGCATTTCTTCTGTCTTTTTTTTAGAGACCATTGACAGGATAGCCTTAGAATGGGCTTGTCCTGCAATTTTTTTCCAATGAGCATTTAAAAAAAAAAACAGTTGCCTGTCGCGGATTTGACATACGTCATCGTAGAGGTAACAAAAACACATCACTTAATAGAAAATTTCTCGCCGATTTCAAATATATAAGGTTTATTGGGGTTATTATCAATACTTATGAAGTTATAGGGGTGCGACAGTCAAACTGAATCATCCGGTATAAATAGCTCTAAGTATATTCGCTCGACTTCTACACAGTTTTTATGGTAAAGAATGTAGCATCTCAACATGTTAAATTTTTTGATATTTTTAAATGTAGCTATTGTTATAACAATTACTACAAAGACTATTGAATTACACAACAATAATATAAAATTCTAATAAATGATACCGCAGACAATTGGTAACTATATCGTTTTACATTTAATTAGTTGTTTTTTGTTTTAATTTTCATAGATAGCTTGATAAGTGATTGCTAAAATACAATTGTTCTTGATTTTGTGACTTATTTATAAAAATAGATATAGCAAGTAATAAAAGCACATCTAACTATTCCATAGGCAACTTCGCGACCCATAAGAAAAAATGAAATTAGGGTTAATATCTCTAAAATGGTAGGTGTTAAAATAATCTAAAATAACAGTTACATTCTCCATTAAAAACTACTTTTAAAGAGTACTAATAAAATTGATCTAATGAAAAAACAAAAAAGTTATGAGAGAAAAAAATCCACATTATCATTTTTCTTGTTATAACGTCTGAAGCACCAGCAATTTTGTACTTTAAAACATTGATTGTGGCTCCTCTCATACTAAGGAATAATTCATCTAAGTTAAACAAACCTGCGTCTCTTATAATAAGCGAGATCTTCATGCTGGAAATCTAATCTGGGACACCTTGTAGAATCAAATTTTTATTGATTTTTTTTAAAAAGCATACTATGTAATTGGAAAAAAGTAGTTGACTTATTGATGGTGACATATATTATTTTAGAAAACCCTGTCTAAAGTCATTATATAGAAAATATCCTGCAATTTACAAAAATATAAGGTTTATACGGGTTTCCTCTTAAAATAACAAAGTTGTAGCCAAACTGATTATGTTGGTACATATTAATTAATGATTTTAAATTTGTTGTAAGTTCAGTCACACTTCTCTACATACGTTTTTTTGTTCTAGGTTATATTAACTAAAATTAAAGTTCATTATTGAATTAGATTAACAAACAGTTATTCATGATCAAAAAATGCTACACTATTTTTAAAATTAAATGTTATTGTTATCTCTGCCTTGGTTGTAATAATATCGGTTGAAAGATCATGTTCGCTGATTCACGTGAGTAGTGAGACGAAATTATTTCGGCTACATTACTAAATGGGCATTTTGTCTTGTAGAAGGACGTAGCAGTTTGTGCTCGAGTTCCACCAAAAGCGATTATCGCGCAAGTAACGAAGATGTGTGCAGGAAAGAAACAAAAACCTAATTACCGAAACGAGCGACCTGATGACAAGGCATTACCGCGACTGTCCTGGAGGACTCCTCGAGTCCGTCGTTTGTTTTAATACAGTTAATCACAATAGATGCGGCTGGATGAACTGGGAAATGCGCTAAACTTCAAACCCTTTACGCGGCAAAACATATAAGGGTAAATACAAACATGTAGACTTGTTAACAATTGTAGTCGGGTTTGAATTCACATGAATCGTAAATTCACTAGACACACAATATACCTGGAGCTAATTGCTTAAGAAGCCATTTAGTTAGTTGCTTAATTAACTTAGCTAGTCGTATGTCAGCCAGACTAGTTTTGTACTTGGTTTATCTACCTGTGCAACTTGTCTTCCCGCCTCGCACCCTGCGTACCAGATACCATTGCTGGTTGTTATCCCGACTCATTTAACAAATCGTATACATCAGTAATTAACTCAAAGATCACGTAAATTTATCACGTCAATATTTATATCAACATGTCTGCACGATTACTCATAAATTTAATGTAGTTTGTTTTATTAAACTGTGTTCTATAATTGATTTTCATTCTGATTGCACGTCATTTGTTCTCTGGAAATTAAATCTATTCTGTAAATCAAATAAGTAACTGTAATTTGCATTGTGCTAGTACTTACTACAAGGTTTATGAAGTTTCATAAATAAATTGCTAGTGTATTTTACATGTAGTTTGCACTTACAACACAAAGAGCGATTGTTAGTTGCATTAGCTGCTGTTAACATTGTTAATATTAATATGTCTACTAGGAGCTGTTGGAAACTATCTTCTCTTTACTTTAAGGACTGCCGATTATGAAAAGACACCGACGTAATCGAGTGTTTTGTATGTGTGTGTGCGGGTACTAATGAAACTTGCCGTAACCGTCACAGAATATACCAGAAAACAGTTAATTGTCACCGCATCAGCATCTTGGTTGTAAAATAGGGTAAGGTGGAGTAATGCTTCAGCAGGGGTAGCTCAGACGGGTAATTGGTGTTGTCTGAACATTATTCACTCTGTGTAATTACCCTGAAGCCGTCAAAGCGACTTGTCCTCGCCTGCAAAGGGCGCTATGCCGGAGGACATTCTAAACCGTTTCTCTTTCTTGAATAAACACGCGAATATCTTGAGGTAAACGCGGTTTGCTTTTCATTGATAAATCTCCGCTTACATCATATTTGTCGTGTGTGTGCACAATTTCGCTTAATATAGAGTGAGGTAAATTAACGTACCGAATACACTACTGCTTATAATTACATAAAATGTATTTGGAAACTTATACACTTGCCAAAATTGCTTTAATGGTTTTAGCAAATATAATTAGGCCATAAAAACCAAGGAAATGTTTGTATTAAACTGTGATTTTAAATGTATTCATGTACTTTTTTAAGAAACTAGAAACATATAACCAATAAAATTTCTAGCCGGAAGTAGCGAATATAAAATTTTCATTTAATAGCTTAAGATACAAACAGTAATGACATATCTTTAAAGTAGTGCAGTACACGATTCGTTAAGGTATCGTGATTAATGTACTATGAGAAATTTATACACACGTCCAACCCGAACAGGCTGGAAGCTGTCTGTTAAATAGACTCGGTAAACGCGAGACAGGAAAGCAATAGGTAAGTGACAGGGTACACAGTGACCAATGGCCCCCCAATTATCATTTGTCAAGTGCCCAGTTAATGAAAGTGACCAGAGGCTATAGGAAACGCCACCCCACTCATTTACAGCCGCCCTTTATCTTGCAACCCTTCTAGATGTATGCCAGAGACACTAAAACTTTACTGTCAGAGCAACACTTCCACATGCAGTTCTTCCTCATGTTGATATTACCCTTGACTATAATAATATTATAGTCAAGGATATTACTATTGGATACTCTAATATTAGTATTTTTACTTTTGAAGATCAATAAACATGTCTTGTAAAACGAATAAAAGTATTAAATTCCGTTATAATTTAGCAATCTGTGACCTTATATAAAACTTTCAGATATAATAGAATAATAGAGCTTTTAAATAATGGTTTAGTTTAGTGAAGTAAATGAACCCTAGATTGTGAACTCAAATTTTTGATACCATTTAAAATTCAATAATCTCTCTCGTTTTTTTCTGTTCAAAGATATTTATCTTGATTTTTTTTACAGATCTTGCTCGGTTTAACAAATATTTTCAGGATAGCTATTTCATACTTCTAGATCAGGGGTGGGCAAAAGCTGGCGCGCAGGTTGGATGCGGTCTGCGACAGCTCTCTGAATGAAATATTTTCGAACATTCATAAATTTGACAAACGAAAAGTCATTCAAAGAGTTTTTTAGGTTCTGAAAATTTGGGAAGCGACTAAAAAAGTTGTTGCACCCCTCACACCTAAACTTATTCCGGCCCGCGTCATCACAAATAATTTTTAACCAGCCCTCTGCAGAAAAAAATGCCCATCCCTGTTCTAGATGATCGGTACTCCAATCCTTTAATGCTTCATTTAAAAATTTTCAGATTGTATTCTATTGATTCAATCTACGAGCTTAAACCACGTTTTGTGTTTTAAAAATAAACTAATTAGTCAAACATTCTGCTTCTCGACTACTTTTGCCTTTTCAGGTGTCGGAGGGTGGTTTCGTGTTCTGAGTCCACTTCCGCCATGCCCTTTTATCTTTTGCTAGTGTTTTCATCTCTTCTACTGTTTTTCCTTCTTCTTACCCCATTTCCCTTATTTGATCTATCCATTTCCTTCTTGGTCTCCCTCTTTGCTTTTTGGCTGGTTTTATAATTTCCATTATTTTTCTCGTGATTCTGTCAGCTTTTAATCTTCTATATAGCAGTTTAGTTGTTTCTTTTTAATTTTTTTTATTATTGGTTCTTGTTCTGTTATTTCTCGAATGTTTTCGTTTCTTATTCTGTCCCATTTAGTTTTCCCCGCAATTTTTCTGAAGTGTTTTATTTCGATTGTGTTAATTTTAGCCTCGTATTTTTTCCTTGGTGTCTCGAATGCGTTGGTAATATTGTTGGTAATGTTACCTTATTATGTATTTTCATTTTTCCCTTTATGTCGATGTCTTTGTGTCCTAGTATTGTTTTGTTTAACGAGTATTATATTTTTGTAGATTTGTTCGCTCTATTTGTTAATTCGGCATCTATTTTCCCATCCTCTGTTATTATGCTTCCCAAATATTCGTATGTTGTTACTCTTTCCAGTATATTGTTTTTACTTTTAATTTTGTTGTTGTTCTGATTATCTTTTTCTTTTTCGTTTACGATCATAGTTTTTGTTTTATTTTTGTTCACTTCCATTTTCATGTCCTCGATTTCTTCGGTCCATGCGTTCACTAACTTTTGCATTTTGTTTTTAGTATTTGCTATTAGCATCACGTCATCTGCGTATAATAGGGTATTAACTATTCAGTGTAATTAGTCCTAGATTGCTTAACCCAATTGGAGTGTTCAGTTGTTTATGTTTCTCTTTAATTCGTCTAACTATCTTGTCCATGAAAATTATAAATAATAATGGGCTTAGGCAGTCTCCTTGTTTAATTCCTTTATATATACTGAATTCATGCAGATGTTTGTTTGCATAAAACACTTCACATTACATTGCAGAGTTTACCACGAGACGCATATTCAAAATTTTTAGCTTATGCAATCGGGTGTATTGCAGAATTGTTTGTTTTGTTTCTTTCAAAGAGCCTATTTAACTTTTTGATGTATCAACGTTTAGGCCTATTTATATGCGTGTATAATTTTATTTGTGTATTGGTATTTTTGATCCACTTTTGATAAAGATTTTATAGAACTGGTCATATTGTATTCAGATCGCTTGTTTATACAAGATCAATTATTTTGATATCTTATAATTCGTTGGTACAAAACAAAGAGCTTTTAACGAAAGCGAAACTAATGAGCATATTACGTTCAAGATTATTTGAGTGAATTATGTATATAATTTCAAATAAACACAGGCAAAGGCACGAAGAGTATGATAACATTTTGAAAACATCTGTGTTACCGACCCTTCTCTTCGTTTCTGAGATGGAGCAAGCTCTCCCTAAAAGAATGACATCTAATGAATCGGCTGTCATTCAATCAATATAATTAGATTGTTCGAGTAAAGGGTTATGTGTGTAGAATAACACTGATATTAAGGTTCTAATAGAATAACGCATTGCTGATAAACCCTCAAGCAACTACAGCGCATTCTAAGTATGTAGCATTAACGTTACTGACTGTCACGCCAGCCGCATTGTAATTTGTTTTTGTTTGAACGGGGGAACATTACAAAAATAAAGTACCTAACAAAAGCATTGTTGTCGATTTTTTATCGGGACCATTTCACTGTGGTCAATTTAAAAACGGTTCAAATTGAAACTAATTGATTTGGGATAAGAAAGTGGGTAACTTTGATCCTGGCTCTCGTCAACTTCAGATTGCTTCTCTCGGTTTATCTAGCGAACACACATGTCCCTGCTAAACGTCAATTTGTGGCTCTTAAACACGCATTATACGCTTGGATTCCAAGGCTAAATACACCGTATATTCCCTTTCAACTTTAAACAGGAAATTAATGTGAAATGTAAGCTATGACATTAAAGTTATAGTATTTGTATGTTTGTGTAACAGTGAATAAGTAGTAGAATAAAACGGCTACAATTTTTATACAACAATTAGAAAAACCGATGAAAAATTATAAGCAACGTGAAAATAAAAGAATTTTTTTATGTAAATTCAACAAAAATGACATTAAGAAAGAGTAAGCAGTGAAATGTCAATTATTTGGTGTATGTAATAGGTTGGTGCATAATCGGTTGTGGAAAACGATGTTTTGAAGACCTTTATTGAAGAAGATGCGTCTCAGACTTCAGGAGAACTTGCAGAAAGGTGTTGGCCATACTACTATTTTACTACATCTCCATCATGCCATAGGTGCATAAGTCAAATCAGAAAATTGGGCAAATGAGTGCAGTTTTGTGGAGTATTCGCGGATTTATCTACCATTCATTCTTGCCTACCGGTGAAAGCATTACAGGGGATACACACTGCCAATATATCCAAGAAATGCATTAGAAATTGCAGATACAGTGTTGGGCACTCCTGAGTTACCAAGAACCTATACCTTTACATGTTAATGCAAGACCCCACACATCGCACACGACAGTTATACAACTTATTATTTATTTATATATATTTGAGTCCTTCTACTGTTATGAAACTTAATGTAAGTATAGGACTGTTATGAAACTTAATGAACTTAAATACGAAATTCTTCAGCATCAGCCACATTCACCTGGCTTATTAAGTCCAACAGATTACCACTTCTTTAAACATCTGGACTAATTAATATCGGGCAACATTTTTAACAGCGAGGAAGATATTCAAAGTGTTACTTACAAATGATTTCATCGATTCTAAAACTTCAGATTTTTTTTAAAATTGCATAGATCGTTGTTTATAAAAATGTATGCTTACGAACAAGATTAAAGAAACAATGAACGATATGAAAGAAACAGAACATCTCGAGAGCGACGAGTATACGTCGGAGGATTCGAAAAAAAGAGAACAGGACATAGAAGACATATTAAACGGGAGTAAAAAGATTAACAGGACACCTCAAAAAGAGAGAAAAGAGAAAGAAGATAAAACGGATTAGTTTATGAACATGATCAAGCAAGTAATGAGAGATATAAAAGAAATAAAACATGACCAGAGAGTATATCAAGAGGAACTAAAGAAACTGAACAGAAAAATGAATTGCTGGAAAATGAAAACAAGATAATAAAAGAGAAGATGAAATACATAGAAGATAAAATTAGAAGAATGGAAAAAGATAGAACCAAAAATAGTATCGTTGTGACAGGCTTGGAGATAAAAACTGATAACAAAGCAGACCTCATACATGAATTCGAACACCTTACTAAAAGAGGAACATGTATAAAAGTTCAGATTAAAAACGCCATCAGATAGCAACAAAAGCATATAAGTTAGAACTAGTCAAACCACTAGAAAAAGAAAAGGTAATGAAAAACAATTATAAGTTAATACAACTCCAAGAAATAATATATATAAACAACGAAATGACAAAGGAGGAACTGGAAATTCAAAAGAAGCTAAACCAAATAGCGGAAGAAGAGAGACAGAAAGGAAGAACAACAAAAATAGGATATCAAAAAAACAAAATTGATGGAAAAGAATGGAGATGGAACAGGGAGAAGGAAAAATTGAAAGGAAATAAAACAACAACAAACCATCAACCTCCAAATAACTGATAGTAAAGAATAACGGAAATATTAGGTCAATGATACAGGCAATGAAAAAGGACACGAGAAGAAAAATAAATTTAATAAAAATAAATAAGAAAAACAAGAAGACATTGGAAATGACACAAGCAATGAAAAAGAACATTTGAAAGGAAATAAAAAGGAAAGAGGAAAACACAAAAGATCTCAACTCCAGAAAAAAGTCAGAAAAGAAAAGAAAAGAGATGCCTTACACTCGTAAGGGTAGATAGGTTATCGTGGAAGTAAGTAAGTAAAAAAAATTGCCATAAACTACAATGTTTAAATTTTTTCGTACGAAATTCGAGATTTCATGTTGCAAATACATGCATGTTTTGAATTGTTTTCTAGACACAGTAACCAGTTTTAAGAAATAAAACTGCTGTACCAACAAAAAATTTTAGCAATCAAAATCGTAAAGGAAATGAAATAAACCCTACACATGGTTTTAAAGTTCATAAACTAACTAACTAACTAAAATCGGTAAAAATATGACCGATATGAATTTTCTTAAACGGTGTTAAAGCTTTTTGTATTAACTATTGTAATACTAAGTAGTTCGTCTTATTTTAAATTAAAATGCGCTGTTTAGAAAAATTACAGAAACTTGATGTACTGAAGTTGCCATGGTTAGGTTAGAATTATTTCAGAATCTTCTGCAATAAAGTGAAATAAAACGCACTGTAAAGATTTAGTGAAGTGTAGGTTTCTATAATTAGGGAGAATCAAGTTTAAATAGCTCATTTAAAAATCGCCGCATAGGGACATAACTTATTCGTGGTGTAATTATAGTGTCAGTACTGAATTTATATGGGCCAATAAACAATTCAAATAGCTGGGACATCCCGCTGTATTATTACAAGTCCCGCTTGTTTCGCAGACACTTCTTAAATTTAGTGCTCTCTTGCTCCTTATCTTGCCGCAGAAACACCTTTTTATCATCGATAACGCATACTGATTTAATCTACGAGATTAATGGCTAATCTAAATTTGCTTATTTGTCACTGTTACTGATAACGTGACGTAAAAAATTATCTGTGTGTATTATATTATACTGCATTATAATTATATATATTGGTTAAAAGTCTATTTTTGAAACTAATGCCTTATAAGGTGTCTCACGAATGTGCCATACTTTTTATATATTTGTTCTTCTATTTTCCGACATTATTTACGAAAACATCACCTACTATTATGTTCATAATGAAACCACTTTCATTGATTTCGCAAAGCAATAATTTGTTCCCGGCTATTTGTACCAACATGTTGTATTCCTACTATGTTTACTTAAAAAAAAAACACACATACTTAATCCATTAGCAAGTTTTTTTGCTTATAATATAAGTAACTTATTTATATTACATGGTACATCGGTTGCAAAATTAATTAACTAGCTTTTTCAGTGTAGTGCTGATGGATTTTACTAATATAATGCAGCATAAAAGTTTACGCAGTTACAAAGTGTAATAAAGAGCGAGTTTACAAGAAGTTTAGTAAGGATTAGTTAGGAAGACTGAAATGGTGAATGTCCTGAGAGCAGTAATTAGCTATATTTTATACCTCGTACTGCCGTTCGCGCTCCCTGGTAATTGCAGTTAGGTGTAATTTGCAGTGCGACGATTTATAACGAAGCTGATAAATACGAGAACAGGTATAACTCACTAGATATTCATTGTACTACAATTTATATGTTATTACGTTATTAGATAAAAGGGTGTAGCAGTGTTTGTGTTGGTAATATTTTAGAGTTTTAGAGACTTTTGAAAACATTTCCATGTAAGTACGTGTACCTAAAGTTTAAACTTTATGTTGCTTGAAATCCTGCAGATACAGGATGTTCTAACCAACACAGCTTAGTTGTTCATACTTTTTTCTAGTGAGAGTAAGCCAAAAGTTTATTCATTTAAATAGAATTTTTTAACGTGAGTTTTAAGTTTAAACCAGAACGCTTTAAATAGTTAATAGGAATTATCTTTTTCTTCTTAATCGGTTCCTCTTGTACTTTTCGGTGTCGAGGTATGTTTTTCTATTTCTGATTTATGTTTCTCCACTCGTGCCTATCGTTAGCTAATTGTGGCACATCTCTCCAGCTGACTCCTTTTTCTTCTAGTCTCTGCCTCACTTCTTTTTCTTATTTTATTCTTGGTCTTCCTCTATTTCTTTTTCCCTCCATCTGCATTTTTCATCCTATTTTCGCGTATCTGCTTTCTGGCTCGCGTAGTAGATGTCCAATCCACCTAAATTGATTCGTCTCCATCTTTTTCCTAATATATGTTACTCCTAGGTTATTTCGATTCTTTTCGTTACTGATTTTATCGATCAGTAAACATCCCTCTATTCTTCTCAGAAATCGCATTTCCTGTATCTGTTTTCTGTTTTTTTTTTGTTTGTTTTTGTTTTTGAGTTAGTGTCCAAGTTTCTGAAATGTACGTGAGAATGGGTACCTACGTACATTGCATTAAACTTACAAATACAATAACATTCGATTCAAAATTGATTAATATATTTACATCTCGTGCTTACAAGATACCAATACTAGTTTCAAGAATACTTATAGATGGCTGATTTGTTTGCTAAAAGATCTAATTTGTAGCAATATTATTTTATGACAGAGTATTAAACAAACAGAAGCTAGAGATAATAATTTAGAATAGATTTCCCTTTTTACAGAAAATATAGTCAACGGCTAAGAAGTTCTTAGAAAAATAATATTCCCATCATTCTTCAGGGTCCCAAGCTGACACCGCAAGCACTAAATACTCGTACGAACCAAGTAAATTTATATAATTATGCACTATTTATTATTAGTTACGTTTTGACAACTCTACTGGTTTTGATTAACTTATTTTTTTTTCTGTTACCTTCAGTAAATGATCTGCGGTAAGAACAAAGCGCCGAGCGATCAATAAACTTGACGTTAAGATAAAGTATTTTAGTATGCTATTTTGGATCGAGGTTATTAAATTAAATATAGGAATCAATTAAGTCAATACATTTGTAATCTGGCTTAAGTGGACGCTGCGCAGACACGAGTCTGTATTAAACGCGACACCAAGACGTGATAAACAGCAGATGGCGACTATTTCAGGACCATGGTATATACAATACAGTCACATGTGTACATTTGTCTCTTGTCCAACGCTGCTTACATTTGTCGTGCATCATTGTACTTGTGGGTCAGATCTGGATTTTATGGAACTATTTAAATTTCTAAAATAGAAACGTCTTAAAATATAAACATAACTATTATATTTGCCACCTACAATCGGTCGTAAACTGTCTCCATCAATCTAAAAATGAACGTGAAAATTGTTTCATGTTTTCTTTCACCAACGCATTTTTCAATTTAATATACACACGTTACATAGTAACCTATAAAATGCATGGCAAAAACAAGAAATAAAAGTCTTCTCTACTAATAATGAATTTAAGTCATTAACAATTGGTTTAAAACAAAGTTGTAACATGTTACCTGGACATTTCATGACAATATCGCATAATATCAAACATTATATGAATTGCAAAATTTCATAGTCGGTTACTATTTTGCTGTCAAAGCGTGAAAAGCATTGGTATAGGAAAAGTTAGTGAAAAGCCACATTCTAAAAAATTCCTTGGTGCCAGATAACGACTTATACCGAGCGTCTTTTTGTGAAATGGGTTTTAAATATAGTTAACTTATTATAGTTTAGCAATAGTTATAATCTTATTTAAATGAGTATGTACAGAACTAACTACAAGGGACTCTCGAACTTCGAACGGTTTGAAGTTTGAACAACTTAGTCCTTCTACTGTAAGATGTAGGATTGTTGTTGTGTTGTGCTGACCTAACAGATATTAAGAAAAAGATGGAGACGAATTAATTAAGATGGCTTGGACATCTACTACGCATGCCAGAAGGTAGATACGTGAAAATAGGATGGAAAATGAAGATGGAGGGAAAGAGAAATAGAGGAAGACCAAGAATAACATGGGGAAACGAAGTGAGGCAGAGACTAGAAGAAAAAGGAGTCAGCTGAGAGATGTGCCACAATTAGCTAACGATAGGCAGGAGTGGAGAAACATAACACAGAAATAAAAAAGCATACCTCGACACCGAAAGGTACAAGAGGAACCGATTAAGAAGAAGAAGTTTATAATAACTTTGCGAAAGTAACAATAAACTTTATAGCCGTATTTTTATTGGGGTTGTATTTAACTTGCAATAAATTGCAAAAAAAACGTATCTAATAGTTGTACTTGTGTGTAGCGTTTAGAAATTAAATTATATATTATCATGGCTTCAAAAATAGAAAAAAACGGAAAATAGTATGAAGGATTTCTATCGGGGTATATTAATAATTTTTGTAAACAGTATTTTATGAAGCTGTTTAATTTTAAATAAATATTAACTTTAAATCGAACATTGACCGTATCGTGTTATTAAATTTTGCGAACTAAACGATATTAAAATCTGATGTGGTTTCACTACCACAAAGCACTAAAATTTTGATATATTGCTAAATAAACATCATACTTTATCGCCTTCTTGCAAAATATTAGTTATAATTTATAATACACTCTAATATTAAAGTATAGGGTAACAACATCTTTTTTAGGGTCAAATATAATGTTATAATATTTTAAAAACTATAATTATTCTGCTGCTATTACCTTAATTTATTTTACTTATAAAACTGCACTTTTTATTATATTACGATTGCTTTTTCATGAAATTTTTTTAAAAAAATTACTTTTTGGAGAAATTACTATAAACATAAACCCGAGTCAAATGCGAAAATTAAGTTTCTGAAGATTAAGCTGCTGATATGTTTATGGTTAAAAAGTCTGTTATTTTATATAAACAGGGTGTTGTGGGTATTGAGAAACCTTTTGAAATGCACAAAAATATTTTCTTAGCGTGGTTTAATTCAAAAACCACGGGAATACGAATAAAAAAGACTACTAAAGACCGAACGTATACAGCAATACACTGACGATGAGAATCAGAATGATTTTGACCCTTTATTCCACTATTCCGATTATATTTTTGGACGTTAAATGCTCCTATAGCAAAGCATATAAATGATTGCAAATTAAAGCATTAGAAGTAAAATCTAATACTTCTACCAAGAATGTGTGGATAGTTTTGTTTTAAAGTTTTCGTTCTGCATATCATTTTAATACTTATAAGTTAAGTTAAAGACGGTTTAAAGTTGACCCTTTTTGGTTTTGGTCGATTTTTGAACATTAATATTTATATAAAGTGTCTGCAACAAAACACAAAGTGACTTGTATTGGACGTACGTATATAGGAATATACACACGAGGTCCCGCAAGGGAGCTATGACTGGTAGTGTTACTATTTATCACATAACTCTAACTTAAGACATAACCGGCTAGAGTTATAGACGGTTAAGGTTGTATGAATCAGGCCCCAAGTTAGTGTCCCTCTGGTGCCGGTTTCGAGAGTTATGACGCATCTCTGGACCTGATAATTTCGGGACTAAACGAATGGAAACATCACCTAACGCAGTTCTAAATTTCTGCTAGTATCGCAAAACCCGATCTTATGATAATAAAGATATGTTGTCGAGCCTACTAACATTGGCAAATCTAAATATTAATTACTGTCCGTGAATTAAACTATTTGTTATCAGAAATTTGGTGTGAAAGGTTAAAATTATCAACTGTTCATTATAATAATTCGTTTAACAGTTTAATTGCTGCTACAGTCGAGAACAGTTGTAGCTACGTTCAGGTAAAACGCAAAGGATCAACGCGTTTGGAATCGTTGGACATTACTTCCTAAGGAACAAGAGTAGAAAGCACTTGGCGGCGGAAGGATAATAGGCCTCCTTGCAGTGGTCTCACGTAGTTTGTCCAGAGATGCCTGCTACGACCACTCCCAGGATATATTATACATACAAACCGACAACTTGCGACCGACCTGTGGCTGTAAAGCTTTTCATTTATGTTAGCTTTTAACAAGATTTATCAGCACCGAGCTACACGGTCATTTGTTTTTCCTAAATAACCCTAACTTATTTATTTATGTAGCAAATTTATCAAAAACTTTTTAAATTACCCGTAACAAAGTATTTAAAAAAATGAATCTTCTAGGAAGCCAATAGTTCGGTGATTGTAGCGCTTTGATGCAAATTTAATGAATAAGCTTCCGTAATACTTGTACCAAATAAAACAAACAACAAGTTTAATTATAATAAAGACAAGATCAAAATCTTTTGCTATGTAAAAACAAAAAATAAAAGCTCCTACACCGACACTGTTTCGAAATAAATATTTTTCAACGTTTTTATTGCTAATTTAAGTTGTAGAATGTCACCAGCTTGTTATTTTTTCTAATTTTGTAATTAAAATTCTCTATCTCTGTCAACTTGGCAAATAAACTTAATTGAAATAACTGATTTGTTTGTGTTCTTATTAACACTTCTTCCAAATTAACCGATTGTAACCGTTTCTTATTAATTGAATGGCGCCTGCATTGCACTAAGGTGGACACACACTTGAATGTCTGTTTTAGGTGTTAAAATATATTTGTAACTGGCTTGTTTTCGGAATAAGTAAGACACGATCTCGCTAAAGTCGAGCAGCGTCTGTGTACGACGGCGACGAGAGTCCCGGGCGTCACATTAAGTGGCCGGCTGTTAGTTTGACCGTGAGCTATTCGGTTCCCAGTTGGGCCTCCTCTCGGGCCAGGGATCTCTCGAGGCTTTCTTGGCCGCTTCCCTTTGTCCGTCGCTCTTAAGGGAACCGATTAATTATTGCCCGTTGATCCTTGTTTCACTTGAAAACACGAACTGGAACCGCTGTCTTGTTGTACCTATATACTTTACCGAGACGTTTGGCATACATCAGTAAAATTTATATCAATAGTTTGTTAACTGAAGATTAAACTGTTCCCCAAAGTCGAAATAGCAAACATTGCGGAGCAAACCACTAGAGGTTTTGTTTACTAATTAAGCAGATATTCCTCTTACGCGATGTTTGTATTAAGTAGTAGGCGGTTTACAAGTATTAGCAAAAATAAATACTTCTAAATCTAACATACTACATCTCATCCTTAAAAAATTGTATCTAAAAAAAACATTTATTTGTCATTCGTTTAATACAACTATTAAAATACAATTTATAGAAGAATAAAAGTTATTACGTAATTAAATAAATCCCTCAGCAATTATAAGTTAAGTATTATTTTAATGCGAAATTTATGTATTAAATAGATTAAATAAACTGTTCTCGGCTTTTTCTTAGATGCCGTTTTTCCATACAACATTCACAAGACAAAGCAAAATGTAATTACACTAAGAGCAAACAATTGGAATATTTTGATTTAAATATAACCTGATATTCAGTGGTGGGAGTGAAAAAATTTAACAACCGGTAGGTACGCTGTACCGTCAAAAAAAAAACATTACAGCAGAGGTAAAGTTTTTGTGAGTAATTTCAAACACCTTCCTACGAAGTAAGTCACCGCACCCTGCTAGTCACGCGCAGGGCGTCTTTAGCTAAAATTAACAAAAACTGCTTCCAATATGTTAGCTAAACATGCCCAAATAATTTAAGAACCATGACTTTAATAATTTTCTAGATATTGTATCTTACACGGGGTGTTGTCTTAAGGTATGAATGTTATTATCAAATATATGCGGTATATAATGCAAAAGAGGTACCGACGCTTGGGCGTCTTTTGCTAAAATTGACAAAAACTGCTTTGACTATGTTAGCTAAACATGCCCAGGTAATTTTAGAACTATGACTTCAATAATTTTCTAGTTATTGTATCTTATTAAGGGTTTTGTCTTACGGTTTTAATGTTATTAACCATATATGCGGTATATATTGCAAAAGAGGTGCCGACGCTTGAACGTCTCTTGCTAAAATTGACATAAACTGCTTCGACTATGTTGGTTAAACATGCCTAGGTAATTTTGCGAACGATGAGTTTAATACATTTTCTAGTTATTGTATCTTATACGGGGTGTTGTCTTACGGTATTAACATTATCATTCATATCAGCGGTATATATTGCAAAAGAGGTACCGACGCCTGGGCGTGTTTTGCTAAAATTGACAAAAACGGCTTCGAGTATGTTAGCCAAATATGCCCTAGTAAGTTTAGAACCATGACTATCTAATTATTGTATCGTTTCCTAATATTTTAAGTAATCAGTACGATTAACAACAGGTTCGCTCGAACCAACAAAATTTTAGGAAACGGTTCCCTCGAACCGGTGCTGAAGCCCACTACTGCTGAAATACCTTTTAACGATAAAGCTTCCTAAGCTCTATGCTAACCATACTTTAAGACAGACTTATCTCGAACTATAATAATTTCGTTCAGCGATGTACTTTCCAATGAAAAATTATCTATAATGTACCTTGTAAAACAAAATACACTTGACTTTTTTCTAATGCAGTTGTCTTTGTTTTAAGGTAGGCAAAGTTTTTTCGACGATTAAAATTAATGTATGGTGAATTATACGTGTTAAATTTTTTAAGTATTCCGAAGATATTAACTTCACAAAACATATTCACAACTTACAACTTACAAGATATTACTTTAGCATAGAGATTAAGTTCCTTTTGTAAACACAGGGAGAAGAGGATTAGAAGTCTGTCGTTTGTTCTTTACAGCTTTTTTCCGGGTATAAAACGCTAATTTAATCTTGCCCTCCCGTTTATAATGCGCGGTGATGTCAAAGCGATCCTAAACTTGTTGCCCGCGGTCGCTGTCGTCCCCGACCCTCTTACAAATCCCCGGAGTTTCACCGGAAGCTTTAAAATCCGTTCACAGGATATTCTTTTTATTGTTATTTACCTAACGTTTCCCCCCTAAAAATTTTAAATTGGTTTATCTTTCATTTAGAATGCTGGTTTGTTCTGGTAACCGTATTAAGAAAAATTAAAAACACTCAAAACTTATTATTTATTTAAATTTTGATACCCTTAAAATAAATAAATAAAAATGCATTTTATATTTCATTATGCAGTATAAATCATTTGGTGAATTGATGTGATGCGTGTGATACATATGTAATTCTATGTGTTGGACCCAAACTCATGCAAAAGTCACCCCAAAACGTAATTTTATTGGAAAACGCAAAAGATACCGTTCAGAAAAATCTCATTGTACTTAAAATATGTTGTAATTATAATGTAAATTATTATACCAATAGTATTTTGTTTTAATATTTAAAAAAAATACCATATTTTTTGTTTTTTGAATACACAATAGTATTTTTTCCATTTTGTTGAAAAACTTGATGTGATAGCGAAAAACTGCGTGTTTCATTGAATTCAGAGCATGTAATTTATATAAGAACAGTTATCAAAATTAAAACAACGTTCACAAAGTTCTGAAATGTCGGCCTGTGTTATTGAGTGTGACACTAAATATATTTATATTAATTTGTCTACAGTTTTAATATCGCCGTTATGTGTAAACACAATAAATTGTTAATAAAGCTTAAGAAAAGTTAAAATCAAAACACAAACGCAGTGAATATGAGTTTGTTTTGGTAGTAAAAGTGATCCGTCATATTTGAAATTAATAATCATATTTCAGATCCTTTAATTTCTGGGGAAAAATCAATGTTATAGATCACTGTTGTCACAGGCTGTTAGTACGTGCGAGGCATACAGAGAGTTCAGGGGGTGGATTTCCCGCGACAGTCATCCATCTTCAGGGACACACCCGACCGCTTAGCTCGGCTCCTTATCACGCTTCTAGCATGCTTATCACGCCGCGCCACCCAGCTCTTATCGCGACCTGTGTCCTACCGTTAACGCTTTCCTACATGTACTGTGACTATATATGTGACATTAAAACTGTAGAATTCGATTTAAAAAGAAACCGATAACTTTAAATAAAATAGCACGCGATTTAATTCGGGTTCGACTTTGATTCGATTTTTCTAGTTCCATACTTTCAACCACAAGAATAGATTTTCTGTGGAAACACTCAAAATTAAGAGAAACATTCGGTGCGTTTTGACCACGACGTAAGCACGATGCAGGAGCAGTCATATCCGGTGGACGGAAGCTCGACGGGGATGCAACGAAGCCTCCAAATTCTTCGAGATATACTGTTTCGATTGCTCTGTACTGTTCAATATACGACACATGAGGGGACGGTACATAGCTGCAAAGTGACAGTCCCAGAGGTCTGCGCCCTTCGAAAGGTGAATCATCGTAGTATCCCTTGGTAACTGTTACAGAGCTGTGTAGATTTTGAAAGAATTCGCACACGAAAAATTTGCTAAATTGAAATTAAATTTATCCTATAAAATGCAACTAGAACGAAAAGTGTTTCATAGATATGAATCTTTAATAACGAAAATATGTCATAGCGTTAAAATAATTTATAGGGCATTATTTTGAAAATAATACATTGTTTCCAGCAGCAATTAACAAAAACTATTGTCTCCTATAGTTATCTACTGGTAAAAAATTATTACAAATAAAGGTACCTGTAAAAGAATTGATGATTTGATAATCCATTTCAACATAAAATGACAGCTGTACATGTGCTGATACCAACAAAGGGGCAAATAAGCAAATCTTAAGTGGCTTATAATGATGCTTCTCAAACAAGTTCATATTCGTTGGAGATGTAATAACTAAATAAACGAGCAACTCAATTTCAATTAATCGAAACGGCAGTAGCCGCAAATTTGACATTAACGCCGGTAATATAATACACCATTAAATAATAAGCAGGGTCGCATAGTATAATTTCAGAATTTGCCTGAAGACCGCAAACCGCCCGTTTTACCCTAAACCTGGGGCTAAATCTGCTCCATAAAGCAGATATCTCGGTTTCTATCTCGCTGTCTCCTGCTTTACAATTTCAACAGATCTCATAAATGACTTATGCAAACTGGGCTAATTTCGTGATATTAAGGACTGCTCCTATTACAAACCCTTAAAACAAACATTTTTGTATTATAGACTACACACAGTTTGCATTTAAAAAACGAACTACGAAATTTGTAATTTCATTGTAATGCCAAGCTAACTTTGATGCTGATATGAATGTATTATGTGGTGAATACATCCGTAATAGTCTTAGTATTATACCGTGACAATACGTTTAATAGTGTGATTATTATTTATAACAACTTAAAAAATATTGTTTTTGGTGATATTAAAGGTGTACTGTTGTTTGTAAAATTATAGTTATTAGCTAACATTAATGATATACTTTATTCTTAAGAATAAAAAGAATATTAAAAAGGTTTTAATTTAATTTAATAACCAGATTCATCTTTACAATTAAAACAAGTAAAATGTGGATTATAGTGACGTAAAGATCAGTTTATATGTAGGTATGAAATGTAGCTCTTGTTACAATACAAATTCTCAAAAACTGTCAGTATGAAGTTGTGGGACTATATTATGACGGTCATTAGTCGAGTTTACCCTATAATTTACAAAAATATAAGTTTTAAAGGGATTCCTCTCAAAATAACAAAGTCCTAGGGGTGCAACAGTCATACTCAATCACCGGGTATTTTTATTATTTCCGCGGAGGTGGTCCCCTTTGAGTTCCTGTACTACGACCTATTGGTCTATTGTACCCTCTGGTGATGGCCCCTTAAAAAAGTTCTGTGTTTTTGAAAAACTCCAGGATTTTCTTTAAGGGTGTTTTTCTTAACTCTTCTTGGTTGGCTTTTTCCATTCCTAGAAGTCTACGCCGATAGGGTGTGTATCACACTGGCATATTACGTGGAGGAGTTTCTTCTTCTTCATCTCGTCTTCTGCATATATCGGTCTCCGAGAGCCCTATTATGTACAAGTGTTTGTTTAGCCTACAGCGTCCTGTGACGAGTCCTGTGGTTGCTCTGATGTCTACTCTGCTCATCCTAAGCATTTCTTCTGTCTTTTCTTTAGACACCATTGACAGAATAGCCTTAGAATGGGGCTTGTCCTGCGACTTTTTTCCAATGAGCATTACGCCCTTGCGTTAATATGTCATTAAGACACCGCTTGGCTGTTCCATAGGCTGTACCAACTGCGGGTGTATTTGCACATAAGAGCATGGCGTACACCTCGGCTTGAAATATGGTTGCACACTGTCCAATGTGTGTAAGTATAACATCTTTCACTCACTTTTGCTTCTCAGTATTGTGCAAGTACCTGTTTTGAAAGACATTTAATACATTTAGACAGTCATTCGTTGAAATTCCTAAAAAATAACAATCCATAAATAACTCACTTGTTCTCCATCGTAAATGTACCGATACTCTAATGCAAAACACCCTAACAGTTTATTTTATTGCAGAAATATTTGTTCTGTCGCGGTCTGCTCAATTATTATAGGGTAAAAAATCGTTTGTATAGAATTATTTTAAAACATTTAATTGACAAACTTGTAAAATTGACTGTTTAAATAGAAGATATTTGATGAGAAGATTTGGAAATATCAGACATTGCTTTAATATTTTTCTTAGAATCCGGCTGCGAAACACAATTTTTAAGTCTCAAATAGCCGCCTACCCTGTGTACAGTCATTATAATAAAATAATGAAATAATTGCACAGAAAGTTAACCTTTAATTAACAATACCGGTTCACGTTTATACATTACAATTATCGCAACTTTTTGAGTCGGTGCATTGTGTCGATGTGCAAGCACGTGTCTCGATGAGCATAATAAGGTAACCCATTTAATTTGATCCATTGCCTTCATACAACATGTTAATTTTATACACACAATTATATTCGAGCAAGAGGTGATTTCACGGTGACTACCAACAATGTTAATTGATTTTCAACTAACAAAGAATTCCTTAATAGTTGTGGCGGTTAACCGTTAACTAAATTTCTATACATGGAAGCGCATTTAATGACACATTGATTACAGATCATTTTGATGATGTTGTAGATTATTATGTTTATAATATGGTTGACAAGGCGATTCCGCATGCCGAAGATAGATAATATTTGTAGTTATATTGCACTTGATTAACTGGGTTATACTCTACAATACAACTAGCTTGCGTGACACAGTACTATTTCAACATTTTTAGACTTCGATAATTGAGATATTAATTATACCATTAGTCGCTCAACGTGTATTAATAAAGTTATTGACTCGCTTGTGTAGGCACTCCTAACTAATGTTAAACAAAATATTCAAACTGTAGTTAAATAAATCAGATTTGTATTTCCATTATTTTTATATTAAACAGCGTTACATGATTAACAACTTTAATTTAGACTAGAGCCTTGTTACTAGACCACGTTTCTAAAACCATCATCAATATTATAATTAATTTGAGCACCACGTAAAATATACTTTGACTGTGATTACAAATTAATTAAAGTGTTTACAAACGAACATATTTACTTCAATAGGCCAACGATAAAAACCAAATCCACCATTAAATATTTCTAATATTTGTATTATTTATAATATTGAAGCCAAGCAGTGTTAAAAGCTCTTAGCTCGTAGGAAATAAACTCAGGACTTTTTCTGAACTGTATACGGACACTTAACGTCCCAGGTAACAGGAGTGATGTTAAACTGGTATGCAGCCCAAGACACACTAATATACCACGGAACGAGAAGGCAGATCGCCTAGCCAAAATTGGCAGCGAGACACCTTTCTTCGGACCAGAACTGGCAGTTGATACATCCTATGGAACAGCCAAGCGGTGTCTTACTGACAAATTAACACAAGGGCATAATGCTCATTGGAAAAAAGTCGCAGGACAAGCCCCATTCCAAGGCTATCCTGTCAATGGTCTCCAAAGAAAAGACAGAAGAAATACTCAGGATGAGCAAAGTAGACATCAGAGCAACCACAGGACTCGTCACAGGACACTGTGGGCTAAACAAACACGTACATAATAGGGCTCTCAGAGACCGATATATGCAGAGGATGTGGCGAAGAAGAAGAAACTCCTCTTCACGTAATATGCCAGTGTGAAGGATTCACACCCTATCGGCTTAGACCTCTAGAGCTGCAAAAAGCCAACCAAGAAGAGTTAAGAAAAACTCCATTGAAGAAAATCCTGCAGTTTTTCAAAAACACAGGACTTCTTTAAGGGGCTATCAGCAGAGGGTACAATAGACCAATAGGTCGCAGCACAGAAACCCGAAAGGGGACCACCTCCGCGGAAATAATAATATAAATAATATAATATTAAAATGTTAAAACACATAATACTACAAAATTAATGCCTATGAAAGATAAATAACACATATTTAGCTGTTCTATGTCTGCAGGGAACACATTTTTAAACGTTAGCTTATTTTTATATTTTGTCGTTACAAGAATAAGAAGGTTATCTGAATTTTAGGTACCTACTAGAAAATGCAGAAAAATGAAATACATAAATGTATTTCTAAAGTAAAAATTGCTTAAAGCCGGTAAAGCTATATATAATGCACACATTTATACCACTTTCGGTTTTGCCCCGATATTGTCGTAACTTTGTTTTTTCTAGAATTTAGGCGAGGTAGTCAATTCTAAGACCTCAAATAATTATTGGCAACATTTTTTCCCTCATCGTAACATGCAAAAATTTTATTTCATTAAGTCAACAAATTGGCGAATAACATTTTGGTAAATTATAATTTTAATTTAGGCTACTTCATTCTACTTTAAATGTTGCAAAATCGGTTTTTGGAACAAATATCTTTTTTTTATTTTAATGGAATAGCTCATGCGGTTATTTAAATTAAGGTTTTCCAGCGAATCTAACAACATCAATAACTTTTACTTTAACAGGAGGCTGCTACAAAAATTTAAATTGTTGTGAAAAGTTTTTATGATGTTCTTTTATTAGTAATAGGTACACTGTGCCTTATTGCCACAAAAGAAAGGCTTTTTTGTGAAGTACAATGTACTTAGATTAAAAGGATACCTAGAAAAATGTAATAATAGGTTTAAATTTTTGTAGCAGTCTCTCAATACAAATACAAAATGTTGATATTGAAGGATTCGTTAGAAAATGCTCTATTTAAACAACCGCTTTACAAAAATGGACTTTTCGCAAAAAAATAACAATTACATAACATTAAAAACCGATTAAAATTAACAAAGAGGCGATTAAAACATTGTCGAACAAAGTTCCATTTGTTCTGACATAGCTAAGTTGTTAAATATTAATATTTCTGTAAGTTTCAACAAAAAAACCTCATAAGTATGGATAGGCTAAGCAAAGGTATACGCGTATTTGTTTGAATCTACAGTTAATAATTTTTATGGACAACCATATTTGTTTACATGGCAGCGTCCACTTCATACAAATAAGTCAATAACAAACCGTTTTCATTAATAGGTGTTTGTTTCTGAGTATTATTGGAGTTAAAGAGCAAACGCATTGATATAACTATTTATAGATAATTTTCTGCAACAACTGCTTCTAAAATATGTATGTGTAAGTCATACCTACTACAAACAGACGGGTAACAGAAGTAAATAGAAAACCTTAAAAAGTGACGATTCGCAGATGGGAGCTAGATCAAGGGTTGGGCTCTCTTGTATCAGTACAAACGTGCCATGTAAGATTGGGGTTGCTGTCTACGTGATGGACATACGGACACACGACAGCGGAAAACAGTTTTGAGTTTCAAATGACCTTATTACACTCACTTTTAACTAACATAAATAACCGAATATTTACAAATTTATCTTTAACATCATTCACATGTAAAACAAGATTAAATTAAGTTAATTTTAATATTTTTAAGGAATTGATAGCTAATAAAAATAATAATAACATAAACTTAGATTGTTTGAAAACTGGTGGAAATTAGGGTTGCCAACATTGCGCCAATGCTGACCTATAGAAAATAAGTTTTGGGAAGAAGAGCTAGGCCAGGGGGACTATTCACTTCGCCACCGGCCTCAAAGATTTTCCCACACACGACGAGGATATCCTCAAGGTTTGGACAGCGCAGTCCAAATCTCAAGGATATCCTGCACGTGTATCGCTACCTTTAGCCATATTTATGTTGTTTGAAACTGTGGATTTCAACTGGTCAAAGTAATTTGCTGCCTTTTACTTTTTCAAAGGAATGAATTTGTTCGTCGAGTATATGTGTGTTATTAATTATAAAAACGAAGGAAGCGGACATGTATGTATCAATTTGTTTTAATAAAACTTTTAATTATATCTATCGGTTCAACCGCATCCAATACCAATAAATTTAATGATGTCGATAATCATTTAATAGAAAAATGAAAATTGAAAATATAAGCTGTTTAACTGCACCGACCCGAATACTTTAGATAATTTATATATATATATATATTAGGATAAGAATACTCAAACGGTAAAGTGTTGTTTTTTTTAAATTAATAACATCAAGGGGTTAATAGTTATCAATGATATACATTGATACTGGACTCGAAACTTCAACAACAACGAAACAACAGAACATGTAGCATGTACTCATGTAGTTCTATGAAGTCAACTTGGCATACCATTATTAAACATTTCAGTCACATAGGGATAAGTTTCGGTGATTTTTGCAGACAATGCCATTACAAGTTATAGAGAAGTAGTGAACCGCTCTTATGGGAGAACCACAAACAGGAAAGTGCAAATCTTAATTCTATTAATTAGAGGCACTCAAGGTTCGAAAGCTATATGGATGTGCCGTGTTTCGATTGTTTCTTGTTGAGATAATTCGATTAGCTTTTATGTGCCATATTAAGACAGCTTTTGTGGCCATATCGTCTAAATGGCACCAAAGTTCTGGTGATATTAAAAAAAAATAACAACCGGTTCGCTGTACTACAAACTATTTCACGTTTTAAAAAAAGCGTTACTGCAGAGGTAAAGTTTTGTGAGTAATTTCAAACACCTCCCTATGACGTTAGTCACAGCACCCTGCTGGTCACGCTCAGGGCGTCTTTAGCTAAAATTGACAAAAATTGCTTAGAATATGTTAGCTAAACATGCCCAAATTATTAAAGAACCATGACTTTAATAATTTTCTATTTATTGTATTTTATAAAGGATATTGTCTTACGGTATTAATGTTATAAAACATATACGCGGTACATATTGCAAAAGAGGTACCGACACTTGGGCGTCTTTTACTAAAATAGACAAAAACTGCTTCGACTATGTTACCTTAACATACCCACGTAGTTTTAGAAGAAGTTATTGTATAAGGGGGGTGTGTTAAGGTATTAATGTTATAAACCTTATATGCAGTAGGTATATATTGCAAAAGAGGTATCGACGCTTGGGCGTCTTTTACCTAAATTGACAAAAACGGCTTTGACTATGTTAGCTAAACATGCCCAGGTAGTTTTAGAATTATGACTTTAATGATTTTCTAGTTATTGTAGCTTATAAAGGATGTTGTACGGCATTAATGAATAAATGAAACGTCTGTTGTTTTTAGAGTTTGTTCACAACAGCAATGTTGTAGTTTTATATCTTTATTCGACAGAATGACCGAAGTTAAGGTAGGTACTACACAAATCATGTTCTTAATCCTTTAGGTGTTTAGGTAATAAAATAAAAAAGCTTCCATCAAGGTCAATTATCTGCACGTTATACTGGATCTAATAAATCCATCTCGATATACTTATTAGGGGTTTAAATATTTTGTTTATAAAATGTTATTTCGCCGCTACTGATATAGAGTGCAATGACATGTATATGTTCATCAATTAACGTTAGTGTAAGTGTAGGTAGGCTAATGAATTTTCCCACTGCATGTAATAATTATAACTGTAGAGTAATAATACAGGGTATTAAGGTAATACGTGACGCTGGTGGCATTATATTTTTACAGAGCCTTCCCTATGAGTCTAAGCTATAATTGAAAGCTATACAGGAAGCCGTACCATGTTATAAAGTTATGATCTATAATCTATGCGAATGTTATTGGTCCTCGTACGCGATAATAATAATCCCGAGCCGCGGCATAAAAAGACTAGTTTCACCAAAATTGCGAGTTAATTAATATACCATCTGCAAATGATGCAATTGTTAACACCGAGACGGTCATCTTGTTAACGGAAGTAAGAATAACGGATTTGCTATCAAGGTGTTTCGATGGCATTATGAAGATTTTTGTATCTTTGATGTCACAACATCTGGATGAAATTAAAGACCGTCGATTTCCATTCAACCAGGTCAAAGCGAGTATAGCGTGGACCACAAACTCCTAGGTTAAAAATACTTTACAATCGACAGCTGACAACGCCTGGTCACCGCCCGTTAATTCCCACAATAAAGAACCTCAGTTTTTGCTCCTATTTTAAATTAACGTAACCAACCGATTATTAAAATCTCTTTTAACTTAATTAGCATCTCTTGGTTGTAAACTTATTAACGTCGTCGGTGAATTACGAACAGCAGTTTGAAAACTCCCGTCGTATTCACCTAAAAGCGACGGTCTTATCAACTGTTACTACAATTATAATATTTTATCGATTAATTTTCACGAGTCACCGCAATATCTGCTGCTAACGATAGCTCGGCCATCGGTAAAATTGGCTCTGGATGACTTGTGCTTTCCAAAATCTCGCCACAAAATGTGTTTATGATGACGTCCCTGTTGTTTCTCGGATTACGGAGAACTAACCGAGTGACAAGTGTTGGGTTCTGATTGATTTCTGTTATTGACGATATATAACTTTCGTCCCGATGTGTTGCCGAGACGCAGCCAGACATGGCTTAACCACGGCCGATATCGAACGGCGGTGAAGAGGAGTTTCGTAAATACCCAGGTGCGGAATCAAATTAGCAGTCACAAACTGATAGGAAGTTTAATCATGGGGTAATAAAACCAAGACTCGCGACAAACAAGATAAGGAGATGTTTGCATTGGCGGAGTGGCAAGCTTAATGAGGTTCTCAAAATGATGGAGTGGTCACCCTGTACAGGGTTCTTATTGCCGGGCCCAGCTGTGACAACCCGCGTTGACTGACGCGTGAGCGATGGTCTCATTACTCCGTGGGAAGCAGCAGTTGCGCTAACCGATGACACCTACACTACTAGAAGCGCACTCGAGTAACTTATTGTTTCAAACCGAAGCAATTCCGGAGATAATGGCATTTAGATTAAAAAAAGGCTGCTCGACGAAATAAACAAGTAAATTTCATTACGATTGCAAGCTGATAGGCAAAACCGCAACCGGGATGAGTTCTCAGCACTATACAAATTCGAACAGCACCAGCGTATACTTTGACATCATTATGCGTCGATCACGTTTCATATAGTAGCCGGTGTCGGTCACGATCTTCGAATGACAACCTGGCGGATCGGGCACGTTGCGCCCCGGATTGCCGACTGCGACATGGTGCGGCCATGTTAATTCCGCAATTACCTCACTGATCATTACTGGAAGGTAGTCACGTACCGCATTTGTAATGTACTTGACGCATATCCTGGAATTTGCCGATCGGAATAGATTGAACCATATTACAAATACGTTATCAAACACTCGTACGCTTAACATTCCTCTCGGGGTCACAACAAATTTTCAGTAGCAAGTGGCAGCGGCACTTCAAACGCTGCTAAACCAAGAATTATTTCAAATTTATTTGCCCGTAAATCCGTTTCAACTGTAAATCCTATGCAAAAATACTGCAAGTATTTGCACATCATCAAAAATGAAAGCAGAGTCAACAGTTTATAGCATTATTTATAAATAAGAAGTTAGTAGCCAAAAACTAAGTCGAATCGACTTAGCAAAGGAGTTTTATAGATACTTAAAGAATTTCCTGAATAGAAAATTTGGAAAAGCCTTTTTCTCAGATTTTTTCAGTGTTTATGAAAATGTATGTTAACAATAATCAGTATAAAATTAAGCCGAATTTTAAAAATTATTTTTTAACATATTTTGGCATATTTGGGAAACTAAAATAGCCAACATCTATCACAGTATTTTCCTCATTGGTATTAGATAATGATAAAATTATACGAGCGAACATAAAATATGTTAAACTAATCGATTTATGGCAAACATTGCGGTTGACAGCTATGAAGCTAACATAAATGTTTGACGCGTGTGTGTATACATGAGACTAAAAATATGTGTAACTTAATGGGACAGTACTGGGCACGTGTCATCGGTACGCATTAGCGACATTGGCTCGCGTTGCAGAATATAAACAAACTTTAAGAGTGACGCCTGAAACGGCACATGTAAACATTGCCTTCTTTAAACATCAGTTTTGTTTAGTTACATTCTTTCTGTCGTCGCTCGACAATCAAGTTGTTTGTGAATAATTAGGAAGTATTTTTGAACTTGTTGTTATTAGGCGCAAGTAGAAAAAACATTTTCAACAGCTGATGTTGCTTGTACTAAACGTATGAGTAAAGTTTCAGTAGAAAATGTGAAATAAATGAACAACATGTAATAAAGAGTTTCTAGGGTTTCCCAACGCATTGCTGCCCGTCGAATCAACATCAGGGATATCGTCTAATTTGACTAAGCATAAGAGATTTCGTATTATTTATTTTTTCATAAACACGTCGTAAAATTGAACATGCCTGGTTTAAATCGTAGGTAACAAACACACTTACCATAATAAATTCAGGGTACGCTGGCTAATTCCCAGAACAAAAAAAGTCGTTGCAATACATCTATATTATATTTATATTATATCAGGGTGACAACTCGAGAAATATTAGTTTTGGAACACGAAAGTCCTGGGTAATTTTTAAAGATACAATTTTTTTTTTTAAAATATACATTTAAAAGAAATGACTTATTTATGTTTAAAATTTAGCTAAATGGACAGAACAAAACAAACACCCTGGTAATTTTTCAAAAGGTTACCTATGTAGAAATCACTATGGTAAGAGTATTGTTGGTAAAATTACCGAAACATTTTACACTGGCGTTGTTAAACAGCTAAATAGTCATATTTTGTTCTGCATTTTGTATCCATCAATATTTTCAATCAAACGCAAAAAACCTTATAAATTTTTGAAAGAGAATTTAATTTTATATCTTCAAAGTTAGAAATACACAGGCTGCTGTATATAACGTAAAAAAGTTTCTTATCGGTGAAGGAAAAGAAGTAATTCCCTCTCATCAATTTGAATTTAGAAATAAACATTCAACTATTGACCAATTACATAGAATTACGAATGTCATAGAAAAAGCCCTAGAAGAAAAAAACGTTTGTTCTACCATCTTTCTAGACGAAGCGCAGGCTTTCGACAAAGTGTGGCATGGTGGTTTAAATTATAAGCTAAGATCGCTTCTCCCAAAACAATACTCCCAAATTCTTCAGTCCTACATCTCTGAGAGACACTTCAGAATAAAGCAAGGAGAATCTAATTCTGAACAAAGAAATTAAAGCAGGAGTTCCACGAGGAAGCGTACTAGGTCCGGTCCTATACCTATTGTATACTTGTGATATTCTAAAGCTAGAAAACAATACTATATCGACCTTTGCCGACGACGCGGCTATTTAACCAGCAGGAACAAACAATATAGAACCATCCGAGAAATTACAAGTAGCTGCCAATCAGATCAACAACTAACTGGACAAAAACATGGCGTAGGAAGTTAAATGAAACTAAGTCAGTATATGTCAATTTTACCAAGAAGAGAACATGTACATGTATCAATCAACTTAAATAATAAACAAATTCCATACTCCAACACAGCAAAATACATAGGTATTACACTCGACGCTAAGCTACGCTGGAAGGCTCATGTCAAGAAAAAAAGGGAAGAAATAGGTATCAAATATAAATAAATTACTAGCTAATCGGGAGGAATTCCTTTCTGTCCCTACATAACAAACTTTTGCTATACAAGCAAATTTTAAAGCCTGTATGGACATATGGGATACAGCTATGGGGATGCACCAAACAAAGTAATATTCAGAGCATCCAGAGATTTCAGAAACAAACACTGAGGAACATCGCTGATGCACCTTGGTAATACAGAAATAGTGACATACATACATCGGGACTTCAACATGGACACTGTAACCAACACCATTAAGAAGTTTGCCAAGAGCCACGAAGAAAGGCTCCATCAACATGTAAACGCCAAGGCGTTCCAGCTCCTGGACACTACAGGATTAGTAAGAAGACTTAAAATGGTTAAACCTTTTGAGTTAGTTTAAGAAAAAGTTAAAAAGCAGAGACTGTGCCGTAGTGTGGACGTTAATAATTAGTATACTTATATTATATTAGCAACTAAAGACTACTGTTGGGTAAACCTTAGCCTAAGTTTGAACATTATTAATTTAGGTTAGAATTAACTGCTCATTGGTCTCAAAGACCAGATTGCATTGTTATAAACCCTATTAGGGTTTAAATTAAAAAAATATATATAAAATCGGTGCGCGGGAACAAAACACTTGGTATAACTGAAGATAATTTCAGTTTATGTAACTCATCAAGAATTTTTTTTTGACATTTTTTTCTATTCTGAATAATAAACCAGACACGAAAATATGCACTAGGTATGGGTTGTTATACGTATTGTCAGTAGTTTTTAATTAAAAAAAGTAAAGTGTAAAACTTAAAAAACAATCATGGAAGCCTTTTTAAAATAATAAAGTTATTAAAACTACTGATTAAGCATGTAACAAAAAGGGACAATGTTTTTCACAAAGCTACAGCAAACTATCGTTGTCATTAAAAAAAATAATAAGTTTGATCTATATTTCGGTAAACACTTCACATAAACTTAAAATAACATTAGTGTTTTTATCACAATTTATGTAAAATTATTTAAAAACTATCTTTTCTTTTTTTCTATTTGTTCTATTTAAAAGATGGTTGTAATATTCTAGTTATTTGCAGTTTTCCCAGAAAGCTGGTTACGCCGTGTGATATTTTAGTTGCCATTCGATTAATTTTGTTTATTTGTCCAGTTTTGCTTATTCAATCGACTCTCTAAATCTCATAAAAACAAAGTTAGCCATTGCACCCGCGCACATAGGTAATACTAGATGACAGAGAAACAGAGTCATTTAAATAACAAACGATTTGATTGTCACATGTGATGAGGAAAAAGTTATAATTTACCATTTAACATTTTGTCGTTAGAAATTAAACATACATATTCAAGTCTCATATTTATTAAGTTAAGTATTAGTTTGAGGATATATTTTCAACAAGCATTATATTTTTAGTATTTTTGTGGTTGATATTGTACTGTAGATTTAAAAACAAGCAAATTATGGACTCCGGAATACTATTTATATAAATTAACGCCAATATTTGTATTTTGTTGGAAAACTAAAGCAAGTGTTAAACCTACTTATATTTAATTATGGGTTTAAAAAGCGCCTTGAATAAATTCGAAAACTGTAGTTAGTTTCATTAAAATATAATGGCATGGTGAAGCGCAATTTATTAGATCTCTTTCAAAACATTAAGAAACCACGTGCTGCACACACCACTCCTTGTTGTATTAGATAAAAGGGTTCTGTGAAACAAGGAGCGGCCCAACTTGCAATCCTTAGATCGTACTTTAGATTCTATAGGTGAATTAAAATGCATAATCGAGGTAACGGCGGTTAACAAAATTGACGGGATTAGTTTGGAAAAATTGTATTGCGAAATTTTTGAGTGAATTTGTTTTTAATTAAAGATACCACTGCCATATAGGTACATAACCGCGGAAAACCATTTTCCAAGTTCAAAGCTTTTTCTGTAACCCGAAAATATTGTCTTGTACACCAAATTTAAATGTAAAAAATCGCTTGTGTCATAAGGAGGTCGAAAATAACACTTAATACATACAAATTTTGTAAATCGTTACAGTATTTAAGTTAAAATCTAAAAGGATATAACTTGTCACCGCGTTGTAAACTGGCTGTGTTCTATACTTAGAAGAATAAATAAACATTGTGAGCTCTGGTGAAATCGCGGGCTATTCCAAACCTCAGGACATCACTCCGGGCAAAAAAATAAATAAACTTCAGTTTAAATTTGTTAAATTAGCACTTGCAGCGTAAAATAAAAGCGCGAATGTTTAAGCAGAGTAAATATTGTTGGCATAGTCTAGTCAGTTGGAAATTTTGCGCCGCTAATAAACTTTATTGAAAGGAAATCTTCGCATTAAATACCTACAGTAGACTGGATGTAACGCATTTCGCTTCGTAAAGTGTAAGATAAACAGCTAAAGATACAAAACAGGTCACCAATTTAATAAAATCGGTTTTAATTCGATATGAGTACACCCAAAAGCAAGGGTGTTTGATTCTAAACATAAGTTAAACTTTTCTATTTACCATCCTATGGGTAGTCTCCAATAAAACAAAATCATGATATGAAGTTTAGCCGAAAAGTGATGCACATATACTGGGAATTAAAAAAGAATCCAGAATCCAGTTGCCCTCGATTATACGCTTTTAACCATTTAAGGATATCTATGCTGTTTTTAAATCATTTGTTGTTTAGTTGCCTGTAAGTATATTCAATTTTTTGAAATAGTATATAAACGGTATAAAGAGAAATACAGTTAATTCATTTACCAACTGATTCAGATTGACTGCACCATCCCTATAACTTTGTTATTTTAAGAGAAGACGCCTGTAAACCATATATTTTTTTAAATCGCGGAGAATTCTCTAAAAAATAACGTTTAAATGTTTTTCTACAATGTAATGCATCAGACCGTCAATACCCAATTTTTTTATGGCAGTTTTTTTCTGATATACTAAAATTCTAAATCCGAACATGCAACACAAAAATAATTGTACATGGAACATTTTTGGAAAAATATGAGTTTCAAAATCTTAGCAATCAATGTATTTGACATAACAAAACACGATCGCTTTAGTAACTAAAAATTTATAACGTGTTTAACTGTGTCCTTATTATTTTTCGACAAAAACCATAATATTGTAAGTATTTATAGAAAATTCATCCTGAGGACATGTTAAACACTAAAATTTGTAACTAAGTTATAACCGTCTGTTTTTTGCTGTTTTAGTTAAATTTCTTTTCAATATATTTAAGTTATTAAGTACATTGCTACTAATAAGATTTGATAGTGTTTTTTTTTATCAAATACAACGATTGGTAAGATTTTGTAAAAAATAATAAATTATTTTGAAACTCGTTTTTGTAATTTTTTTTTATATATATTTATGTGTTTATCCACTGTTTGAATTTAAAAGTAAATTCTTTATCAGAATAAATAAACAACATAGATTAAATAAACAAATATACTGTGCGTTTGAGGGGAAAAAGTTGACAATCGATGATCTAATATATTTATTTCATCGCAGAAAACATGTTCAACGTCATTTTACACACAATTTCCTAAGATTTACAAAAGTATAGGTAAGGTTTACCGGAGTTTTCTCTTAAAATAGCAAACTTATCGTCGTGCAACAGTCAAACCGAATCACCCGGTATATGCAGGTATTTTTTATTTTTTTTTTTGATTATGTGCATTCCTTGGATCCTAAGCAAAAAATATGTACCTATTAAAGAACTTGGCATCAATTTTTACTGCTCAGATGCGGTTCTGGTTAGTGAATTTTGATAAATTTGTATTAATTTTGATTAAAAGGCATACAAAATCTTATTCTATTGATTTCTTAAAATATTTATACTCGGAAAGAAGGCATTATTTAGGCATTCTTCCAGCACTGATTATTTGTTGTGAATGTTTAGTACCCAATATAACCACAACTCATTAAAAAAGGGTATCGGTATCAATAAAATTTGTTCCGTTACCATACCTACAATGGTTTTTAGTTGGCTGCCAACCTGTCAATTTATAATAGGTGTCACGGCTCGGTTTCTGTGTAATAACAAGGTTTAAATTTCGGAAACCGTGAAATTTGAAACCCATTTATTTCTCCATTTGTCATATCAGGACAACTTCTCCAACATCCATCAAACACAAACTAGATCGCTTTACGCTATACAAGAAATTCCTCACTAAAATTAATTACAGTCATTATAACTATTTTACCGTTGACTGTCAATAACGGCCGAACGTAAAATAATTGCGATGTTTAAAAATTAAATGTCCAAAGAAGTGAGTAGTCTAATTATATACATTTTGCACTATTCCATCGATTATGTCATTTCTTCAAATACACCTAACTCTAGCACGATTCTATTTTGGAAATGCATTAATGTCGCCGGTCGAAGCCATGTGGCGACCATTACTTCCGACATAAGCCTGTCTCCGTGTCAAATGTATGTCGCAAAATTGTTCCGTTAGCTCCGTAACAGATGCGTTAAATATCTGTTCTGAGAAAATAATGCAAACTTTTATACGACGATGTTAACAACTAACCATAACGAAAATACTATACATCATGTTAAAACCAGATATTACTTAGTTTTTCGTCAACATTTTGTAAGTAATTCGTAATAATATGAGATGAAAAAATAAAGGCAGACAATTCTTAACTATTGCATGTTGCAAGCAATTTTTGGTCAATTTAGAAGAATTCGTAGAATTTATAGAACAAAATAAACTCCGATTTTTTGACAGTCTCTATGTACATACATAACACAAGATGTATGAATGAATAAAGATGGTATTAAAAGTACAAAAAGTACAATAGTCGCTTAAATCTTGCAGTTTTTGTTATTTACTCTTTAAGGTAATTATTGGAAATAAATTTAATTGCGGCAACAACAGTGTAATAAATAAATAAAACCCGCACAAAGGCGGCTGGACATGATGAAATAACAACGGAAATGGTAAAGAACTTTGACAATAATGGAATAGAATTACTAATCAAATTATTTAGCAAGATTTTGGACGAAGAAAGGATACCTATAGACTGGGATGTAGAAGTAATCTTACCTCTACATTAATAAGGAGACAAGGATTGTAATAACTATAGGGGTATACCTATGATGAGTACGATGGTTAAGATGTATGAGAGAATACTGGAAAAAAGATTAAAAGCTGTAACAGAGGCGCAGTTGGAAGAAGCCCAGTGTGGTTTCAGAAAGGAAGAGGAGTCCTAAACCACATATTTACTATGAAGCATCTCATAGAAAAGAACACAAATAACACCATATATGTAGAATTTGTCGACGTCGAAAAAGCATTTGACAGCATCCCAAGAAAAGATGTATGGAATAATCTTAGACAAAGAGAAATTAGTAAACAGCTAGAAAAAGCCATTTTCAGTATATACAGAAGAAACACAAGATATTATGTCAGAACAGAAAATCTACAGTCAAAGAAGTTCGTAACCAAAGAGAGATTGAGACAAAAGGGGAGTACTGAGCCCAACTGTGTTCGATTTAGTTCCCGATGACGTAATAAATGAAACGAAAGGTAAAACAAAGAAACTACAAGGAGGGTATAGAAACATGCAAATGGTAGAAATAGTGGAATGTGCTTTTGCTGACGATTTGATGATCTACGCAAAGAACGAAAAAGAACTACAAATGAATTTAGACATCTGGATGACAGCATTAGAAAAGAGAAACATGAAAATAAATGTCGCTAAAACCAAAGTAATGACAATTGGAACGAAAGAATCAAGCATAACAATAAAAGAGAAAGAGCAAACTGAAACGTATTTGGGTGTAAATATACTCGTACATAAGAATGAACAGGAAGAGGCTGAAATCAACAACACAACTAAACTCTTCTACACGCCGAATAACACTCTTCATAAGGAAAAAAGAAATATCGAAGAAAACGAAAATGACAGTGTACAAGATAATAATACACAAACCAATTCTGACATACGGATGCGAAAGCTGGGTGTTAAGTAGTCAAATGAAAAGCAAAATACAGGCGCAAGAAATGAAGTATTTAAGGGACGTCAGAGGCATTACCCAAAATACGAAATGAGACAATTAGAGCAGAACTCAATGTTAAACCAGTTTTGGAAAGCGTAGAAAAACAATATCCAAAGTGATTCGGGCATCTAGTAAGGATGTAGGATGGAAGACAAACGAAAAGAATATGTCTAGCCAAATCTACACACAAAATACAAAAAGGAAGACCGAGAAAAGCATGGAATCAAGTGGTGGCTGAATGTTTGAAGGATAGAGGAATGTCCTGTGGTGAGAGGATGAAGATGGGAAGGAACAAGAAAGGATGGGCAGTATTTATTCATGAAATTAGTTGATATTTTTGTAATGTACCTTAACACCTTCGGGTAAATAAGGCTATGATTAAAATAATGTAATATAATTTCATAAAGGTAAGATGGCAACTATGACGCTTGTGTTCAAACACCAAAAAATAGCGGGATCCACGTTTTTCCCATGTTATTTACTCTTTAAGGTAATTATCCGAAATAAATTTAATTGCGGCAACAACAGTGTAATAAATAAATAAAACCCTTTTACGACGTCGAGTCTAGTCTTAATTGTATTAAGTGGCCTGAACTGTGAACGAAACTGAAAAACGCACTTCATCTTTGCGTCATTTGCTTTTGGATTCAGTAACGATTTACTGTTTTTGAATAATAATAAAAATTATAAAATAACTAAACGATTTTTGAATTACAACCTCGGTCTTTCGCAAACGATATATAAACGACAGAAATAAAGTCTCGACCCAATTAGTCACGACTAATGAACCATTATATAATAAGCAAGTGTGCACGGATGATGAGAACGAAGCAGCGTATGATCTCTATCCTTGCTGCGGTACTGAAGAAAAGTCATTAAAAAAGCATTTGACTAATGAAACAAATGATTGATACTGTATCATGCGGCTTTAGTTCCTTGACCCGCCGCGATGGCGCTGTCGGTAACAAGTTTTGTCTGTTTGTGGAATCTCGGCATGGCAACCATTAATAAAACAGTAGGAATCTATATTAAACGGCTTCTTGCCTATTTGATCGTGCACATTATATTATGGAGCGCTCCCAGTACAAATAAATCAATTGCTGTATTATTGCTAAATAATAACGTGATCTAGTGAGCGGATCTCGATACAAATTATTCTTGTGCACCTGCGCTGGTATCAAGGTACTAGGTATGAAAAAAAAATTCGATGAAACATGATAAACTAGCGCGATTTCACAATTTCGTACACGAATAACGAACATTTTGAGAAAACTTAACATATGTTAGTAGCAAGTGATACGACCCCAGAACTGCCGTACAATAATTAGTACTGGGCGACACGGGCACCAGGCTAGTTTACGGCGAGAGATGAGGGGGTAGCGGTCAGATCAGTAATGGTGTTTTTGTTTAGGGCCCATAAAGCTGCTCCCAACAATAGTCTCGTTCGGAACACATCAGCGACCTGATAATGGACGCCACTTCATCAGAGTTTGACCGTGGCTCGTTCACGAACAATATGTGTGTCTTAAATATTATCATCCCAAAGCACACAATTAAAAATTGAACCACTGGTGTGATCTGTAAATAAAATCGTACATGAAATTTACATCTTTACTTATGCCAAGTTAAACCTTTTTTCATTACACGTACGAGCGAAATCCCTTTCCGACGCTTACATTTAAAAATTCGGAGTATAACGGGGTTAATGCTCACGAAATTGAAAGATGTTTCCTTAAAGTAAAAGTTGAACGAGTTATAGAGCAGTAACCTTCAGCAGAGCTATTACATCGAGAGATGTAGTCAAGATAACTGACGCCCGGGTGAATAATTTTCATATATGGTCTTCACCCTACACAATTTCATGTACTTGGAATTGGAATATCTCTTCAGTGACAAATCTAATTCAAGTCCTACCCGAACTTTTTTATGATTGTTCGATTTTACGGCGTTTATCCGGAATTCATAAACAAAAACACGTATAACCTAGCAAAAGTAACTAAAACTTTCGCTTCAAAACATAAAAAAAGACAGTTGCATTCGCCATACTTTACCTGTATAATATTTGCGCCCAACTCAACAATAGATACAAAAAGGTGTAGTCATTATTAATGTTTCCTTAATTAAGCACAGACCAGGTATTTGCAATTTGCTTAAATTCAACAGGTTATAGTTTAAAAGTTTGGACATATACAAATTTGTACAATACATAACGTGTGTGTGTCTAAAACATTTTTGTGTACACCTACATACCTATGAAGCAATAAATTATATAAGAAGTTACAAAACGTTCGAAGTATTGCATAGAGGAGAGAGGAAAAGTATCTCATACTAATTGTTTTGCAAATTTGGTCATTACTCAAATGTTTATGGAATTGTAACCTTCTTTTGTTAGTTTCATTCACTTTTATTGTTAAATATTTTAGTTAATTTAACGATTTTATTTTAAACAGTACGATCGGTTTATTTAAGTAAACAATATTTAAGATTGTGAGTGGAATTTATTTTGTTTATATGTATATGTATATTGTATAGATATGTATATAATTGAACATTACCTTAAAAAAATACAACATTTTGAGCATAAAATAGTTTTTTTTCTGTTAAAATGTCTGTTTTTTTTTCGTGAACACAATGTTTGTTGCTTTAAACTGTTAATTGTACATTAGTAGTCACCTGCTAGGACAACAACTTTTATTGAATTATTGTCTTATGAGCGCTTCGATACAACATATTTGTGACTGACACACGCCTGGAATCAATTTTTTTTTTTAAATTCTGACATTAAATAGTGTTGGACCATAAATTTTGCTTCATAATAGTAAGATTTAATGTATACTTTTGTATACAACTATTATTGAAGATGAAAACTTTGTTTTTTTTTTTTCAAAATTGTAATAAAATTTCAACATTTAATAAATTGTGTAGTCGCTCCTGGCTGGGCAATTATCAATGTCGAAATCACATTTTAATATTCGACAATCAGCGTGTGATCTTTTGTGAACAGAACACACGGTCATGCCACAAATGAGCGAGCAGTAATTTACACGGAGGGACGAGCCGTAATGAGATTTACTGCGGCCCATGCCAATAAGAAATAGTCCGTAGTCCTTTGCGGCTCACCGTCTACTACAGGGCTGGATTACAACATGAAATAAACAAAACGTACGGCAAATTATTATATTAATAACTGAATGTCATTGTACCAATATTCTTGCATACAGCTACTGCGGTACTACTTATTAGTGCCATGCTCCAAGTGCTGTGTTGAAAAGTTTAACTAGAGGGTTTTACTAACAACAATCACGCGCAACATAAATATAAGCTTAACTAAACTTATACAGAATCTCTTGTAGAAATGCTGAAAAATAAAAATTAAGTTTTATAAAATGCCTGATTTCACATTATGCCTACGACATATACATAAAATTCCTGCAATTCCTGCAATAAAATTCCTGCAAAGGAGTGTCAACATTTTTCTAAAATGGCGTTGGTGCATTTTCAGAAATTTTTGACTTTAAAGGCGGCGCTAAATGTCTACAATTATTTATAATTTTGTTTGTTTATAAATTTATTGTTTTCAACATTCTCCTTGATTTATTGCCAATAATGTATAATTTTTGACAAAGTTTTGCTTTTTGTAGAGTTTACTATGAAAGGTGTACGTTAGAAAACACTTATGCAATTATTGCTTCAAATTAGATACTATTAGTAGATACTTATTCTCAAAAGATGTTGTACTTGCGTTGCTTCAATAAATAAATGAGCTGGTTTCACTACCATGATACAAATTCACGATTTAAATAGATAAACTTGGAAAAATTACTAGGTATAATCCACGGAAATAAAACAATACTTCGACTGGCAGTTTCGGTTTATTAGACCATTGTCAAGAACTGTACAGATTATTTCTACAATCTATGTTATATCCTGTAAGTTTGGATTATCCCTACTACAATGTGATAAAGACAAGGTTATTTTAGAAAACCAGAATATTTGAGAAATATGTACAATTAATAAGTACAGTTTAAAAAATATTATTACATTATATTACAAACAATATTATACATCTAGAATTTTAAAAGTAAATAAATTAACAATCTTAGTATATAAATAATAAATACTCAGATGCATCTTTAATTTAACTTAAAATATGTTGAGAAGAGGCGAGTTATTTAAATCTATTTGATCATTAAGTGTGGGGGTGTTTTTATTTTTATATAATTTGTTGATTTCCAGGTCTTCCAACAGATTTCTTATTCTTATTATTCTTACACATTTGTAATAAAAGCAAAAAACTAATGATCAAATAGATTTAAATAACTCGCCTCTTCTCAACATATTTTAAGTTAAATTAAAGATGCATCTGAGTATTTATTATTTATATACTAAGATTGTTAATTTATTTAATTTTAAAATTCTAGATGTATAATATTGTTTGTAATATAATGTAATAATATTTTTTAAATTGTACTTATTAATTGTACATATTTCTCAAATATTCTGGTTTTCTAAAATAACCTTGTCTTTATCACATTGTAGTAGGGATAATCCAAACTTACAGGATATAACATAGATTGTAGAAATAATCTGTACAGTTCTTGACAATTGTCTAATAAACCGAAACTGCCAGTCGAAGTATTGTTTTATTTCCGTGGATTATACCTAGTAATTTTTCCAAGTTTAATATGGATTTTCACAAAGTTACAAGTTCGTCAATTAAATTTATTAAATAGATAACTCAAATTAATTGAATCCAAGAAAACGGAATCGATCCAATTTGTCCACAACGTTTTAATGATATTTAAACTAAAGTAAATGACTTAAAACTTCTTATACACGTTATTTATGGCCAAATTAAAGATTATTAGAGTTAAAAAATGACAAAAAATAAATTAATTAAAAAAAGTACAAAGGCTATAATAGTCTTTGCACTTTTTTCGACAAAAAAATCGATTTTCTTTAACTAGATAGCAGCAAAGCAATTCATAACAAATCGACAATTTTTACATTGTTGGTTATAATGGTTATACAAGTCAAATAAAAATTGCAATAAAGAGATGGTTTATTCTGAAAAATAGTGCCACGTAACAATAATACCATATCAAATTAATTAAAATTTGTATACTAGCAATTCTTTATCGTAAGAAATTGATCATGAAAAGTTGTAATGTGTTTTTTGTTTACATTTGCCGATACGAAATTTTCCTGGCACTATTTAAATAATCATTATTAAAAATAAATTATATTCTAAAAACGGAGTATTTACAATAGCGCGTTTGATTTTTGTTGTTGAGGGACAGACTTATTAAGTTTGCACTATAATACATAAATTTTTTAAGTTTAAACCCTGATAGAGTTTATAACAATGCAATCTGGTCTTTGGGACCAATGAGCAGTTTAATTCTAACCTAAATTAATAATGTTCAAACTTAGTCCAAGGTTTACCCAACAGTAGTCCTTAGTTTGCTATTATAATATAAGTACACTAATTATTAACGTGCACACTACTGCACAGTCTCTGCTTCTAAACGTTTCCTTAAACTAACTCAAAAGGTTGAACCCTTTTAAGTCTTCTTAGTAATCATGTAGTGTCCAGGAGCTGGATCGCCTCGACGTTTACATGTTGATGGAGCCTTTCTTCGTGGCTCTTGGCAAACTTCTTAATAGTGTTGGTTACAGTGTCCATGTTGAGGTCCCGATGTATGTCACTATTTCCGTAATACCAAGGTGCATCAGCGATGTTCCTTGGTGTTTATGTACTATAATAATGTTTCCAGTAGTTCATCGCATTTCCAAATAAAATTGTCTAATTTTTATTTCTAAACAATTTAGTATACCTAGCACCAATTATTGATTTAGGTTTTAATCAAACAGATAAAGATGTTAATTTGACAGATAACCGTACTATTAAAAACTACATTTTAAAATTAATTCCACATTTTGTAAAACAGCTAGACCAGAATACTTGCTCTGTCATTGGTACATTTGATGGTTTTTAATATCGCTATATTAAATTATGGAAGTAGAAAATGGTACCTAAAAGGGTTATAAATTATGTTGTGGCTAATAAGTTTGACATGCATAAATAACGCATGATTTACCTACTGATAAACACATATAAATATAATTTTAAGGCTCGCAGTTTGATTAAAATGTTTTTAAATGCTAATATTTTTAGAAAACCTTATAGGCATGCACAATAAAGATTAGTTAAATAAATATAGATTAAAGTAATGCGTGAGAAAATTATATACTATACTTTAAAAGTTATTATAATTTATGTTAAATTAATGCTAATTTATCGCCGAAAAGAATAATTTAAATTAATAATTATTATATCGATAAATAATACGTATTAAAATGTTAAATCGATGATTTTATGTGCTGTAAGATATATCTAGGTAAGCAAAAATAGTGATAACTTCGATGACCATGAACAGATACGGACTTCCATTATATAAATTTTAAAAATTCATGCCCAGAAAATGCTTCTCGCCTTGTTATTAAAGTATGATGTCAAATTACAGTTATTTACTTATTTTTTCAATAACATCAAATAAACTTCAGTAAAATTCTTTGCCTAGAAGCGTCATAAAAGTCAATTATATGTTTCTTTGAATCACACAAATTAATTACAGCTTTAACGTATGATATTTTGACTGAAATAAAAGAAAACAGATTTTGACGATAAACACAAAACATATCACATATTATGTAAATCCTATGAGTAATCACAATTCACCTTGACATATGAAATAATGTATCTATACATCTTAGATTGGCACGTATTAATTACCAATGCATTATAGTGCTAATTACACAGTTGATAACAACTATGATCATGATTTAAACTACGCACTTAATCAACATGCTCAAAAAGAAGATTCAGTACGTTCCTGTGTTTGTCCAAGTGGTAGAGCGTGCGAAAGCCCAACTGGGTCTTCGTGAGACCGGCTGTAGAGACGGATGATTGGTGGACAATAAACAACCAGTAACATTCACTCACGAGATCACCAAAATTAAGTTATAGTAATTCTAGATCATCTATAGGGATCTGGCTATGAGGAAATGTTTGATAAAAAAAATTAATAGAAAAATACATGAATGTAGAACAGGTCTGGTATTACCCATGAATTTCTTCCAGCACTGCCTACATTCCTTCGTTTTATTAATTAATCGGGGACATAACCTTGGTGTCGTCACGATATATGACTGATAGATGATATGGCTAGGCTTAAAAATAATTTCTATCTACTTTAGAACGATTTGGCAGCCGTCAACGTAACCTCTCACATAATATATAGGTTTTTTTAAGTTAATGAATTTAATAGGGTTAAAGTAATGTTTACGTACAAGGATAAATCGAGGATATTTAAAACAAGTAAACAAAAATATTGAAATAATGCTTGTGTCAACGGTCAAGTATAAGCTCTTACGCACAATTTTGTCATATTAGTGTTTTTAATCCTGTCCCTCAAACGTTCATCCATCGTCATGCTTTTAAACAATTTGAATCTGAACACTTTAATATTTTGTTTTTTTGGAACATCGAAAAGTTTTAAATTTTTTTTTTTAACTGGAAGTATATGAAACATACATAATAAAATTAAGAAAAAGATGGAGAAAAATCAATTAAGATGGCTTGGACATCTACTACGCATGCTAGAAAGTAGAAAATAGGATGAAAAATGAAGATAGAGGGAAAAAGAAATAGAGGAAGACCAAGAATAAAATGGGAAAAAGAAGTGAGGCAGAGACCAGAAGAAAAAGGAGTCAGCTGGAGAGATGTGCCACAATTAGCTAACGACAGGCAGGAGTGGAGAAACATAACACAGAAATAGAAAAGCATACCTCGACACCGAAAGGTACAAGAGGAACCGATTAAGAAGAAGTTAAGTTTATTTGAGGATAAAATATAAATATAATTAAAGACGACTTTCCATACCTCTTGCTCTCTTCTTGTTTTATTATATATGGGCTTGTAAGAAATAACATAAAAATACTACTAATTACCTGTACCATTGTAATTTCAGTGTAAAAACAGCTGATCGTACATTGGTTCGCACAGCTACCAGTTTTTAGTAGTTACTGTCATTTTTCACACTGTAACTTATCACTCCGACACACTTACTCTTTAAACAATGTTGCAAAATACGCTTACAAATGAAATGACGTGCAAAATAACGCGTACGTGATTGAAGCGATTATAGTCTGTCCTGTCAATTATAATAAAGAAAATAAAGTGAATTGCCTAGTCCATGTATCTTATTCACTTAATACATGCTCTAAACTTAATTACAATGTACGATAATCATTAATTGTAGACTAAACGTAATATGCACATGACAATATGTCGATTACCTGCAGAGCCGTTAAGGCAGCGCAAGGCTGTTTAAGGTCACCAAATTGCAACTAACGGTAATATTAGAACAGAGTAATCGCTAAATAACTACTATATCGCTGTAATCTTATATTAATATGCTATTAGTGGTAAGAATATTACACATTCGTGCAGGAAAGGACAGTACTGGATATCCAGACTGATGGCTATTGCCGGGAGCTTCGCCAAAGCACTTCTAAAAACGTATATCCAATCCATCCAACCCCCATAAACGAACTGCAACAGAATAAGAAAATTATTATATTTATACTGATCTCCACATGTTTTGGGTAGGTAAAGATCACACGATGTTCTATTTTACATGCGACCAAGTAGCTATTTTTGGTATTTTGCAGTTTAAAGAGTTTCCTTGTTTTATATACAAAAAAAATACTTTCTGATTGGAAAAAAATCACAATTGTCTGTGCATATCAAGTTACTACTATACAAACAAATCCTTAAGCCAGTCTGGACTTACGGAGTTCAGCTCTGGGGATGTGCAGCCAAAACCAACATAGATAAGATCCAGGTCTTTCAAAATCGAGTGCTCCGAGGTATTGTCGATGCTCCATGGTACTATCGGAATGACCACCTACACAGAGATCGGAAGATTCCAACCGTCAGAGAAGAGATCACAGAGTTCGCAGAAAAGCACGAGGGAAGACTTCACTCCCATAGCAACACCGAGGTGCTGCAGCTCCTAGATAATGCTGGTTTGAAAAGAAGGCTCAAAGGATCAAACCTATTAAACTGGTGTAGTGTATATCGTGATACAGTGCTAAAGCAGGGCATAGTGAACCTGTGCGTAACACGACAAACTTGTGTTTTATGTTAAAAACCAAGAAACACCAATGGGGGCATCTTGGAAAAATACCTAGTCTTTAAAAATTTTAATATAAAATTGGGATTTAGTCGTTAATTTGGGGTACTCTATATAAAACAATGTAATAATTTTTTGTATACATACAGTTAACAATTAATTTGAAAAACATTCTGGCGACAAATTTAATAGCTTAAAAGTCAAATGAAAATTTATTTCATGCAAGCTATAACGTTGAGAAAAAGCTACCATCGGAAAGTTCTTGATAAAGAGTCTGAATAGGACGATTTTGTTTTTCATGAAACCTGTAAAACAATACTTCGTTTTTTACAAAATATTACTGCAGGGAGAACATAAGCGTTATATTATTACCTAAATAAACAACTTGATAAATCTACTCGATTTTTACCACCTAACCGATCTCTTACCATAGCCACAGATTTTTCTTTATTGAAAGGGACCAAATTTTCATGCCGAAAGGGACTATATTTATTTAATTGATTGGAGGTGCATTACCTACATATATCTTTTTTTGTTTTACAAAAATATTGTATCGCTTAGGTGTGCAACCTGAAAGTTTCTGTAGATTTAAAAATTAATGCTAATTTGTCATTAAATATTGGATAATCGTATAAACGAAACGTATAAATTGATAATATGCTGATGCTTACTTTTTTAAGTTAATCTGGTTAGAATGCTGCTTAGTTAAAAGTGTTTTTTCTTAATCAAACCCATTTTATTTTAGTTTTCTCTTCTTTAACACGACTCGAATGGTTTAGATTAGACCAGAGCGCAGGCATTTCAAAAAGACGATTATGCACCCCCACAAATACATAGTTGCATCTTTCACCAAATATTGGTTCACGTTGAAGCTCGTTCACACGATCTGTATTACAAATCTTTCATAGTTTCTGCAATGCTCACGTTAAATATGCGATAGTGACTTATTCTAATTATCAGAGCTGGCGAAACATTACAAATTGATTGATATATTGGAAATTATCCGGAATTTCTTCAAGGATAATTGATCATAAACGGTTTGCTCGAAATTGCATTGCAACAAGAAGACAAAGAAAACAATTTACACCAAACACTCCAGTAATATCGCAATTAATCATAGCCATCAACAGAGAATGGATATGAGTAAATTAGACCGAATCGTATTGAGGCCGTAGCAGACTTATTTCTAAAATAGATGCTTACTTAAAACGAAAGTTTAAGTAGATAAATTGTCATCAATTATAAGAGAATGCGATAACGATACTCGGTTACAGGTAAAGTATTTTTTATGCTTTGCTTTCAGTACAATCTGTTCGTGCGTATTATCCAAAATCTAAACTATAACTTCGATATATTAAATTTAATGGCATTTTCAAATATTTGTCTGTCAGTTTCTTGCGCATATAAATCTTGAAAGCTGTTTTGAAAATTTTGATCCAATAAATTTAATATGTACCTCGCTTGGAGGACATTGTACCTCATTGTTTGTTATTAACCATTGCAAAGTAGGAAAATGGCAATAATTCTTTGTATCAGTTTGAGATATTAATAATTTTATTTTTCGTAGAAAACTTTAGATTTCGGTTAATAAGTCATTGATTGATTGGGGTAAGCTATAATGTCAATAAAAAATGCCAATTCGCATATCCATTTAAAATCTGATAATTCTGATATGGTTTTTTTGTCTGTCAACTCAAAAAACCTTTTCAAAACTTTTCATTAACGCTTAGCCATCGTACCTCAGAGAAACACTGTTTATCTGCATATTAAGCATTAATTTCATCCAAGAGTTCTCAAAACTTTCGATAATTCATACCTTTTCTGCTAATAGGTACTTTTTTTCGACAAAAAAATCGTTTTTCTTAAAATTAACGCAAATAGCTTCAAACTTCTTATACACGTTATTTATGAACAAATTAAGGATTATTAGGCCCTAAATACGATTTTTAATTTTTCGAGGAAAATGGGAAAAGTGCAAAGGCTATAGTCTTTGTACTTTTTTTCGACAAAAAAATCGATTTTCTTATAATTAATGCAAATAGCTTCAAACTTCTTATACACGTTATTTATGAACAAATTAAGGATCATTAGGCCCTAAATACGATTTTTAATTTTTCGAGGAAAATGGGAAAAGTGCAAAGGCTATAGTCTTTGTACTTTTTTTCGACAAAAAAATAGATTTTCTTAAAATTAACGCAAATAGCTTCAAACTTCTTATACACGTTATGTATGAACAAATTAAGGATTATTAAGCCCTAAATACGATTTTAAATTTTTCGAGGAAAATGGGAAAAGTGCAAACGTATCTATAGTCTTTGTACTTTTTTTCGACAAAAAAATCGATTTGCTTATAATTAACGCAAATAGCTTTAAACTTCTTATACACGTTATTTATGAACAAATTAAGGATCATTAAGCCCTTAATACGATTTTTAATTTTTCGAGGAAAATGGGAAAAGTGCAAAGGCTATAGTCTTTGTACTTTTTTTCGACAAAAAAATCGATTTTCTTATAATTAACGCAAATAGCTTAAAACTTCTTATACACGTTATTTATGAACAAATTAAGGATCATTAGGCCCTAAATACGATTTTTAATTTTTCGAGGAAAATGGGAAAAGTGCAAAGTCTTTGTACTTTTTTTCGACAAAAAAATAGATTTTCTTAAAATTAACGCAAATACCTTTAAACTTCTTATACACGTTATGTATGAACAAATTAAGGATTATTAGGCCCTAAATACGATTTTTAATTTTTCGAGGAAAATGGGAAAAGTGCAAAGGCTATAGTCTTTGTACTTTTTTTCGACAAAAAAATCGATTTTCTTATAATTAACGCAAATAGCTTAAAACTTCTTATACACGTTATTTATGAACAAATTAAGGATCATTAGGCCCTAAATACGATTTTTAATTTTTCGAGGAAAATGGGAAAAGTGCAAAGGCTTATAGTCTTTGTACTTTTTTTCGACAAAAAAATAGATTTTCTTAAAATTAACGCAAATAGCTTCAAACTTCTTATACACGTTATGTATGAACAAATTAAGGATTATTACGCCCTAAATACGATTTTTAATTTTTCGAGGAAAATGGGAAAAGTGCAAAGGCTATAGTCTTTGTACTTTTTTTCGACAAAAAAATCGATTTTCTTATAATTAACGCAAATAGCGTTAAACTTCTTATACACGTTATTTATGAACAAATTAAGGAACATTAGGCCCTAAATACGATTTTTAATTTTTCGAGGAAAATGGGAAAAGTGCAAAGGCTATAGTCTTTGTACTTTTTTTCGACAAAAAAATAGATTTTCTTAAAATTAACGCAAATAGCTTCAAACTTCTTATACACGTTATTTTTGAACAAAATAAGAATTATTGAGCCCTAAATACGATGTTTAATTTTTCGAGGAAAATGGGAAAAGTGCAAAGGCTATAGTCTTTGTACTTTTTTTCGACAAAAAAATCGATTTTCTTAAAATTAACGCAAATAGCTTCAAACTTCTTATACACGTTATGTATGAACAAATTAAGGATCATTAGGCCCTAAATACAATTTTTAATTTTTCGAGGAAAATGGGAAAAGTGCAAAGGCTAAGTCTTTGTACTTTTTTTCGACAAAAAAATCGATTTTCTTATAATTAACGCAAATAGCTTAAAACTTCTTATACACGTTATTTATGAACAAATTAAGGGTCATTAGGCCCTAAATACGATTTTTAATTTTTCGAGGAAAATGGGAAAAGTGCAAAGGCTATACTTTGTACTTTTTTTCGACAAAAAAATCGATTTTCTTAAAATTAACGCAAATAGCTTTAAACTTCTTATACACGTTATTTATGAACAAATTAAGGATCATTAGGCCCTAAATACGATTTTTAATTTTTCGAGGAAAATGGGAAAAGTGCAAAGGCTATAATAGTCTTTGTACTTTTTTTCGACAAAAAAATCGATTTTCTTATAATTAACGCAAATAGCTTAAAACTTCTTATACACGTTATTTATGAACAAATTAAGGATCATTAGGCCCTAAATACGATTTTTAATTTTTCGAGGAAAATGGGAAAAGTGCAAACGCTATAGTATATATATATAGTCTTTGTACTTTTTTTGGACAAAAAAATCGATTTTCTTAAAATTAACGCAAATAGCTTCAAACTTCTTATACACGTTATGTATGAATAAATTAAGGAATATTAGGCCCTAAATACGATTTTTAATTTTTCGAGGAAAATGGGAAAAGTGCAAAGTCTTTGTACTTTTTTTCGACAAAAAAATCGATTTTCTTATAATTAACGCAAATAGCTTTAAACTTCTTATACACGTTATTTATGAACAAATTAAGAATTATTAGGCCCTAAATACGATGTTTAATTTTTCGAGGAAAATGGGAAAAGTGCAAACGCTATAGTCTTTGTACTTTTTTTCGACAAAAAAATCGATTTTCTTAAAATTAACGCAAATAGCTTCAAACTTCTTATACACGTTATTTATGAACAAATTAAGTATCATTAGGCCCTAAATACGATTTTTAATTTTTCGAGGAAAATGGGAAAAGTGCAAAGGCTATAGTCTTTGTACTTTTTTTCGACAAAAAAATCGATTTTTTTTAAATTAACGCAAATAGCTTCAAACTTCTTATACACGTTATGTATGAACAAATTAAGGATTATTAGGCCCTAAATACGATTTTTAATTTTTCGAGGAAAATGGGAAAAGTGCAAAGGCTGGCTATAGTCTTTGTACTTTTTTTCGACAAAAAAATCGATTTTCTTAAAATTAACGCAAATAGCTTCAAACTTCTTATACACGTTATGTATGAACAAATTAAGGATTATTAGGCCCTAAATACGATTTTTAATTTTTCGAGGAAAATGGGAAAAGTGCTTTTTTTCGACAAAAAAATCGATTTTCTTATAATTAACGCAAATAGCTTTAAACTTCTTATACACGTTATTTATGAACAAATTAAGAATTATTAGGCCCTAAATACGATGTTTAATTTTTCGAGGAAAATGGGAAAAGTGCAAACGCTATAGTCTTTGTACTTTTTTTCGACAAAAAAATCGATTTTCTTAAAATTAACGCAAATAGCTTCAAACTTCTTATACACGTTATTTATGAACAAATTATGTATCATTAGGCCCTAAATACGATTTTTAATTTTTCGAGGAAAATGGGAAAAGTGCAAAGGCTATAGTCTTTGTACTTTTTTTCGACAAAAAAATCGATTTTTTTTAAATTAACGCAAATAGCTTCAAACTTCTTTTACACGTTATGTATGAACAAATTAAGGATTATTAGGCCCTAAATACGATTTTTAATTTTTCGAGGAAAATGGGAAAAGTGCAAAGGCTATAGTCTTTGTACTTTTTTTCGACAAAAAAATCGATTTTCTTAAAATTAACGCAAATAGCTTCAAACTTCTTATACACGTTATGTATGAACAAATTAAGGATTATTAGGCCCTAAACACGATTTTTATTTTTTCGAGGAAAATGGGAAAAGTGCAAAGGCTATAGTCTTTGTACTTTTTTTCGACAAAAAAATCGATTTTCTTAAAATTAACGCAAATAGCTTCAAACTTCTTATACACGTTATGTATGAACAAATTAAGGATTATTAGGCCCTAAATACGATTTTTAATTTTTCGAGGAAAATGGGAAAAGTGCTTTTTTTCGACAAAAAAATCGATTTTCTTATAATTAACGCAAATAGCTTTAAACTTCTTATACACGTTATTTATGAACAAATTAAGAATTATTAGGCCCTAAATACGATGTTTAATTTTTCGAGGAAAATGGGAAAAGTGCAAACGCTATAGTCTTTGTACTTTTTTTCGACAAAAAAATCGATTTTCTTAAAATTAACGCAAATAGCTTCAAACTTCTTATACACGTTATTTATGAACAAATTATGTATCATTAGGCCCTAAATACGATTTTTAATTTTTCGAGGAAAATGGGAAAAGTGCAAAGGCTATAGTCTTTGTACTTTTTTTCGACAAAAAAATCGATTTTTTTTAAATTAACGCAAATAGCTTCAAACTTCTTTTACACGTTATGTATGAACAAATTAAGGATTATTAGGCCCTAAATACGATTTTTAATTTTTCGAGGAAAATGGGAAAAGTGCAAAGGCTATAGTCTTTGTACTTTTTTTCGACAAAAAAATCGATTTTCTTAAAATTAACGCAAATAGCTTCAAACTTCTTATACACGTTATGTATGAACAAATTAAGGATTATTAGGCCCTAAACACGATTTTTATTTTTTCGAGGAAAATGGGAAAAGTGCAAAGGCTATAGTCTTTGTACTTTTTTTCGACAAAAAAATCGATTTTCTTAAAATTAACGCAAATAGCTTCAAACTTCTTATACACGTTATGTATGAACAAATTAAGGATTATTAGGCCCTAAATACGATTTTTAATTTTTCGAGGAAAATGGGAAAAGTGCTTTTTTTCGACAAAAAAATCGATTTTCTTATAATTAACGCAAATAGCTTTAAACTTCTTATACACGTTATTTATGAACAAATTAAGAATTATTAGGCCCTAAATACGATGTTTAATTTTTCGAGGAAAATGGGAAAAGTGCAAACGCTATAGTCTTTGTACTTTTTTTCGACAAAAAAATCGATTTTCTTAAAATTAACGCAAATAGCTTCAAACTTCTTATACACGTTATTTATGAACAAATTATGTATCATTAGGCCCTAAATACGATTTTTAATTTTTCGAGGAAAATGGGAAAAGTGCAAAGGCTATAGTCTTTGTACTTTTTTTCGACAAAAAAATCGATTTTTTTTAAATTAACGCAAATAGCTTCAAACTTCTTTTACACGTTATGTATGAACAAATTAAGGATTATTAGGCCCTAAATACGATTTTTAATTTTTCGAGGAAAATGGGAAAAGTGCAAAGGCTATAGTCTTTGTACTTTTTTTCGACAAAAAAATCGATTTTCTTAAAATTAACGCAAATAGCTTCAAACTTCTTATACACGTTATGTATGAACAAATTAAGGATTATTAGGCCCTAAACACGATTTTTATTTTTTCGAGGAAAATGGGAAAAGTGCAAAGGCTATAGTCTTTGTACTTTTTTTCGACAAAAAAATCGATTTGCTTATAATTAACGCAAATAGCTTTAAACTTCTTATACACGTTATTTATGAACAATTTAAGGATTATTAGGCCCTAAATATGATTTTTAATTTTTCGAGGAAAATGGGAAAAGTGCAAAGGCTATAGTCTTTGTACTTTCTTAAAATTAACGCAAATAGCTTCAAACTTCTTATACACGTTATTTATGAACAAATTAAGGATTATTAGGCCCTATATACGATTTTCAATTTTTAGAGGAAAATGGGAAAAGTGGAAAGGTGTCTTTGTACTTTTTTTCGACAAAAAAATCGATTTTCTTAAAATTAACGCAAATAGCTTCAAACTTCTTATACACGTTATGTATGAACAAATTAAGGATTATTAGTCCCTATATACGATTTTCAATTTTTCGAGGAAAATGGGAAAAGTGCAAAGGTATAGTCTTCGTACTTTTTTTCGACAAAACAATCGATTTTCTTAAAATTAACGCAAATAGCTTCAAACTTCTTATACACGTTATTTATGAACAAATTAAGGATCATTAGGCCCTAAATACGATTTTTAATTTTTCGAGGAAAATGGGAAAAGTGCAAAGGCTAAATAGAATTGTTGTGTATATTTAACATTAATTTTTTTAAATGTCTGATGCATACACATTATGTGTGTGACTTTCGAGCGTGACGGATGTGTTCCCAGTGCGCTCCTGTATTAGTTTAAAAGTGTTGTCTTTCTTTTAAAGTGTTAAATTTTTGAGCTGTGAGCTATGGCGCCAAGAAAAGATAAACAAAACATTGATCTGGATACGAATCAGCCTCATCAAAATGTTTGTGAAGATTTAAAAAACTGTGTAAAAGACGTTCTTCGATCTGATGAATTTATGAAACAATTTAGTTCTTTTCTGTCGGAACACCTAAAAGTCGCTCTAGATGAACTGAAATGTGAAATAAAACATTGTAAAGACATTATTCAAAAACAAACTAAGATTATACAACAACAAAGTAATATCATTGACGAGTTTAAATTGGTAAAACAAACAGACGAAAGTAAAAGGTCAGCGAAGATCGACAAAGTGACGACGTTAGTGAGTGATAACGAGACTAGCAAAAAGTTGACCATAAATAGCGGTCAAGTGTTACATGCAAATTTGGACTCCAATAGCAATGCAACAACTAATTCTCGTGTGACGAGTGCGAAAACAAGGAATCCCATAATTGTTGGTACGTCAAGTACAAATACGTCATGTAGTCTTAGAGCAGCTCCTGAGCCTGCTCAAAAAGCGTACGTACATGTATGTCGTCTGGAAAAAAAAACAACTATTGCTGATCTGGAGCAATTTATTAAACATTCGCTACCGGACGCTACTATCAAATGCGAACAGTTACAGGCGAGAAGTCCGTCATACGCCTCTTTTAAGGTAGAAATAGATAAGAATTTGGCTGCGACCCTACTGAAGCCCGACTTTTGGCCTATGGGTGTTGGTGTACGCCGTTTCTTTATAAAATCTAATTTTTTTCGGGAATCGACAGCCCGGTTGTAATAAATCACAAAATTTGCTTAAAAATAACTTGACAAATATCAGTGCGGTAGATAACATAAACATTGTACGAATTTTTCATCAGAACGTTCAATGTCTGTCAAATTGCATTGAACAGCTGGAAGTTTTTTAGAGTGATTTTCAGTTTGACTTCTTGTGTATTACCGAGCACTGGCAAACTGTCGGAAGTTTGGAATGCATGTGCCCAAGTGGTTTTAATTTAGTAACATCATACTGCAGACCTGAGCGAAAATCACATGGTGGTGTGGCTTTATATTCCCGATCAAACCTTTTGCGGAAAATAAGAGAGGACATCAATTCGCTGTCTGAGTGTTATGTCTTTGAGTGTGCTGCAGCCGAATTTAAAGTTAAAAATGTTTCGCTGCTAATTGTTGTTGTTTACAGGCCGCCTGGACACAGTTCTGATGTTTTCTTTAAAAAAATGAATCTTTTATTGGACGTAGCTTATAGTGAGCAAAAAACATTAATTATTGCGGGGGATTTTAACATAAATTTCCTGCCAAAAACAAATACGAATAGTGTTGACAGACTTGTGCACCTGTTAAACTGCTTTAATATGACATATACCATTAAAGAACCTACACGTGTAACTCATAATAGTAGCACATGTGTAGATAATATTCTAGTAACTAGCGATGTTAAATACTCTGCTGAAGTTTATGAATCCTGCATTTCGGATCACAAAGCGCAGTGTATTGAACTTCATTAGGCCCTAAATACGATTTTTAATTTTTCGAGGAAAATGGAAAAATTGCAAAGGCTATAGTCTTTGTACTTTTTTTGGACAAAAAAAACGATTTTCTTATAATTAACGCAAATAGCTTTAAACTTCTTATACACGTTATTTATGAACAAATTAAGGATCATTAGGCCCCAAATACGATTTTTAATTTTTCGAGGAAAATGGGAAAAGTGCAAACGCTATAGTCTTTGTACTTTTTTTCGACAAAAAAATCGATTTTCTTATAATTAACGCAAATAGCTTTAAACTTCTTATACACGTTGTTTATGAACAAATTAAGGATTATTAGGCCCTAAATACGATTTTTAATTTTTCGAGGAAAATGGGAAAAGTGCAAAGGGTATAGTCTTTGTACTTTTTTTCGTCAAAAAATTCGATTTTCTTATAATTAACGCAAATAGCTTTAAACTTCTTATACACGTTATTTATGAACAAATTAAGGATCATTAGGCCCTAAATACGATTTTTAATTTTTCGAGGAAAATGGGAAAAGTGCAAAGGCTATAAGTCTTTGTACTTTTTTTCGACAAAAAAATCGATTTTCTTATAATTAACGCAAATAGCTTTAAACTTCTTATACACGTTGTTTATGAAGAAATTAAGGATCATTAGACCCTAAATACGATTTTTAATTTTTCGAGGAAAATGGGAAAAGTGCAAAGGCTATAGTCTTTGTACTTTTTTTCGACAAAAAAATCGATTTTCTTATAATTAACGCAAATAGCTTTAAACTTCTTATACACGTTGTTTATGAACAAATTAAGGATCATTAGGCCCTAAATACGATTTTTAATTTTTCGAAGAAAATGGGAAATGTGCAAAGGGTATATAGTCTTTGTACTTTTTTTCGACAAAAAAATCGATTTTCTTATAATTAACGCAAATAGCTTTAAACTTCTTATACACGTTATTTATGGACAAATTAAGGATCATTAGGCCCTAAATACGATTTTTAATTTTTCGAGGAAAATGGGAAAAATGCAAAGGCTATAGTCTTTGTACTTTTTTTTGACAAAAAAATCGATTTTCTTATAATTAACGCAAATAGCTTTAAACTTCTTATACACGTTATTTATGAACAAATTAAGGATCATTAGGCCCTAAATACGATTTTTAATTTTTCGAGGAAAATGGGAAAAGTGCAAAGGCTATAGTCTTTGTACTTTTTTTCGACAAAAAAATCGATTTTCTTATAATTAACGCAAATAGCTTTAAACTTCTTATACACGTTGTTTATGAAGAAATTAAGGATCATTAGGCCCTAAATACGATTTTTAATTTTTCGAGGAAAATGGGAAAAGTGCAAAGGCTATAGTCTTTGTACTTTTTTTCGACAAAAAAATCGATTTTCTTATAATTAACGCAAATAGCTTTAAACTTCTTATACACGTTGTTTATGAAGAAATTAAGGATCATTAGGCCCTAAATACGATTTTTAATTTTTCGAGGAAAATGGGAAAAGTGCAAAGGCTATAGTCTTTGTACTTTTTTTCGACAAAAAAATCGATTTTCTTATAATTAACGCAAATAGCTTTAAACTTCTTATGCACGTTGTTTATGAACAAATTAAGGATCATTAGGCCCTAAATACGATTTTTAATTTTTCGAAGAAAATGGGAAAAGTGCAAAGGGTATATAGTCTTTGTACTTTTTTTCGACAAAAAAATCGATTTTCTTATAATTAACGCAAATAGCTTTAAACTTCTTATACACGTTATTTATGGACAAATTAAGGATCATTAGGCCCTAAATACGATTTTTAATTTTTCGAGGAAAATGGGAAAAATGCAAAGGCTATAATAGTCTTTGTACTTTTTTTCGACAAAAAAATCGATTTTCTTAAAATTAACGCAAATAGCTTTAAACTTCTTATACACGTTATTTATGAACAAATTAAGGATCATTAGGCCCTAAATACGATTTTTAATTTTTCGAGGAAAATGGGAAAAATGCAAAGGCTATAGTCTTTGTACTTTTTTTCGACAAAAAAATCGATTTTCTTATAATTAACGCAAATAGCTTTAAACTTCTTATACACGTTATTTATGAACAAATTAAGGATCATTAGGCCCTAAATACGATTTTTAATTTTTCGAGGAAAATGGGAAAAATGCAAAGGCTATAGTCTTTGTACTTTTTTTCGACAAAAAAATCGATTTTCTTATAATTAACGCAAATAGCTTTAAACTTCTTATACACGTTATTTATGAACAAATTAAGGATCATTAGGCCCTAAATACGATTTTTAATTTTTCGAGGAAAATGGGAAAAGTGCAAAGGGTATATAGTCTTTGTACTTTTTTTCGACAAAAAAATCGATTTTCTTAAAACTACAGCAAATGGCTTCAAACTTCTTGTACACGTTAGTTATGAGCAAATTAAGGATTATTAGGCTCTAAATACGATTTTTAATTTTTCGAGGAAAATGGGAAAAGTGCAAAGGCTATAGTCTTTGTACTTTTTTTCGACAAAAAAATCGATTTTCTTATAATTAACGCAAATAGCTTTAAACTTCTTATACACGTTATTTATGAACAAATTAAGGATCATTAGGCCCTAAATACGATTTTTAATTTTTCGAGGAAAATGGGAAAAATGCAAAGGCTTATAGTCTTTGTACTTTTTTTCGACAAAAAAATCGATTTTCTTATAATTAACGCAAATAGCTTTAAACTTCTTATACACGTTATTTATGAACAAATTAAGGATCATTAGGCCCTAAATACGATTTTTAATTTTTCGAGGAAAATGGGAAAAATGCAAAGGCTATAGTCTTTGTACTTTTTTTCGACAAAAAAATCGATTTTCTTATAATTAACGCAAATAGCTTCAAACTTCTTATACACGTTATTTATGAACAAATTAAGGATCATTAGGCCCTAAATACGATTTTTAATTTTTCGAGGAAAATGGGAAAAGTGCAAAGGCTATAGTCTTTGTACTTTTTTTGGACAAAAAAATCGATTTTCTTAAAATTAACGCAAATAGCTTCAAACTTCTTCATTAATTTTTTTAAATGTCTGATGCATAAACATTTTATTCATCAAAATTATAAATTATTTGTTATTATATAATACTCTATATATAATTAAGAGTGGAAGTGTCTCCTTAAAGTCTATGAAGTTAACATCGTCATGCTATTACGGGGATACGTAGAGCATTTCCTTGTCTATACACTGTATTTAAAATGCAATCACTTAAATATCTCGCTTAACGTTTATAAGCAGAGTTCAGTTGTGTCCAGGACTGCAATTACGTTGCACTAATCGTGGGTGGTGTAATTTGTTCTGTATGAAAGTCCTAAGAAACACTCGTAATTTATCAATCTATATTTCAATCACTAATAACTACCTGCTTTATATTTCACTGATCTCTAATTATACAGAATTGCCTTATTTATTAGAGACGAAACATGTTCTACTTTAAAAAAATCCACGAATACGCTATCAAACACTTTTCAAATATGTACCGTCTCAATATTACACTATGATCAATATTAATAACAATTGCATAATGTGAAAAAGTTAATGAGCTATAGTTAAACACAATCCTAAGAAACATGGCAATAAGTCATCTGAAATTGTTGCATATACGACGGAAGTGTATTATGTAAATAAAATTATTTTAATGTTCACATAACGAATTAACCAACGGACTAATACTATTTATTGTATACTCACGAATAAAGGATTTAAACATTAGAACATGGAATTATTTATTTTTTTACTTTCGGTTGAAATTAAACGAATAATATTAACTATATCGGTTCCAATTGTGAACGTACTGATTGAAATTCCAGGGCCACCAATAAAATCTCGCTTATTATTAAACTACGAACACACAGAGGCAACAAATGGAAACATGTCATTGCGACTTTGTCGACTGTTTCTGTTTCATGTCGCAGAAACAAGATACAAAATGTACAAACAAAAGAAACAGTTCGACACAGGTTACAAAGTATTTAAACATGTCGAAAAAGAAAGGAAACAGTGTCCACACACAGAAACGTATTTTCAGCAACTTAATTACAATTATTATGGTTTAGTGCAGGGCTGTCCAACTGGCGGCCCGCGGGCCATGTTCAGCTCGCGAAAGAGCTTTTGTGGTCCCCAACACCCGACAAAAAATCATTCAACTTAAACCTTAACACGATACATATACGTTTTGTTTCATCTTTCAGAACAATATTCTATAGTGGTCCGCTAAAACTTTGAAAAAACAAAAATTGCCCGCACTCATATAGAAGTTGGAAGTTGGTTTAGTGGATCTTTTTATGTTTAGTTCAATGTTAAGCGGGTGCTACGGATATTTTTAAATAATTTATGAAGTCTTTTTCAAAATTATTCTCTGAAATTTGTACGTGAGTTCTTTGTGTTTTATAATGGAATGTTGTGTTTTGAATCTTGTGGGTTCCACAGACATTGTGCATCACTGTACATTTCTATTAGTTGGATTATTTTATCGTTTGGCCATTTTACAGCCACAGTGATTGGGTAAACTCTTTTATTAATATTAAACACAGAGAACCGGCAAAGCGTGTGTGATCGCGACTAATGGCAACAAAGTGTCCACACATAGAAGGATTTTTTTTTTTGTAGACGTTTGCCCTTCTACGTTCAATTAGCGCGTTAAAAAAAAACAAATTGTAGGATGATGTCCAGGCTCCTGTGAGTCCTGTGAGCAGTAAAAAAGATTATATTTGCAATTTTATTGACTTGTTCTATGTCATTAATTTGAAAAAAAAAACATCTAGACAGTTGGATTTAAAGTATTATAGGTTGGCTTTGATGCTCTGATGTATATATAATCGAAGTCAAAATTAATAGTTAGAAATTAATTAGATATTTATAGTTTAATGTGCTAATTATACAGTTTTAATTAATGGTGTTCCATAACATGAATTCATTTCGGTATGGTGACCTTTTTATGGTGCACATTAGTCAACCCGTGCTGTTGTTTGTTAAATACTTACATTACGAGGAAAAAAGAACTAAAGCATGCATGCAAAATGTGCAAAGCATGATATTGAAATAACGAACTTTTCTTAGCGATATTTTTGACAACTCATTATAAATGTTTGGACTTCGTAATTTAAAATTTGGCAACTAATTAGCACGCGTAATGAATTATTTGTGCCGTAATTATATTTTCCTTAACGCTGTCACAAGACAACATAGCTCATTAGTCTTCTTATCGTTTTAATGATATAATAGCATGCAATAATTGCTTATTTAAATAAATAAATAAATGATTTGAAATCAATTAATAACATGAAGTAAACGAGAGTATATTTAAATTACATATGGAACACGGTGTAAGCAGAAACAAATCATTAGCTGTGTGCGAACCGAGTACTTTAGTAAAGATGTAATCAATCATCTACTAGAGTTGTACTCGTGTTCTGTACTGCCATACATTTAATATACTCGTTCTTGCCCAACCCTGTCACTGATCCAGCTATTTTACATGCCAATTACACAAGTATACACAATTTCCAAATCTATTTAATATTTAATTACAGTTGTCGGTTTAATCCCACAAGACAAGCAAAGGGATGGGGCGGTTATTTTGAAGTATCCCCTTCGCGAGGGTGACATTTTCAATGTCGCAAGGGTCGCGTGCCGCCAAATCGAGTGGAAAATGACAAATATTAGCTGCTTTATGTTTGAAGCAATTTTCGAAGCACTTTTAGGAATTGCAACGCAATCGATAAAAGAAACGCTAGAAATGATTTTCAAAAAAAAGTAACTATCATTAAGAACACGGTAACGTATAGCTTATTGCAGTGATAAACATTTTGTAGTATTTAATGTGGCATCAAATGACGCTTATTTGCGAACACTTGATAATTGTATTGGACTCGATCTAATCTCAACGTTTAAAGTTAACTCACGACATACGTTCTTTTCGTGTATTCTGTGGTATTGGTGTTTGTAACAACCTCAAGCCTCAAGCAAACTATAACTATGTATAAGAAAAAGACAAATGATATAACCGAGGTGATGATAATCTCCGCGACATCCTGTTTAATAACGTAAAAGATATAATTTAGATCGAAGACGCAATTTTACTTCTCGCATCCGGGCCCCATATTTGACGTCGGTTGATCTGCTCGCTCGTTGGATAGTTAAATAATTGTAATTAGCAGGTTTCGTTTTAGCAGGTCTGGCATATTTCATCGTTGAAAATTTTTTTGAAGTCGTTTTATAGGAAATTTTCGACGTTTTACAAAAATATTATGTTTATGGGAGCTTCCTCTGAAAATAACAAAATTATAGGAGTGCGAGAATCAAACCCGGTATAACTAAATAAATTGCAATTAATTCTTTCACGCTACAGTTCAATTTTGAAAACAAGAAATTCATTAAATTGTATTACACTAAATCGTGCTCATCGATATACAACATAGGTAGATCGATCTAAAACTAACGGGGATATCGCACAGTTAAAACTTAATTAAAAATAATTTTTTGTGTAATAATTTATTTCGAAGTTGTTATTAAATAACCAGCCCAATTAAATTTTCATATAAACTCCGATATTATAATTAATATGACCAATTCCATTTAAAATTAAATTTATGAGATTACCATATTCCTATTCGAAATAATTTATATTTTCAAACTTTGTAGATAGAATAACGCTAATAATTTTAATACGGTGGAATAAAATACATCGTTGAAATATACTAAATGTTATCTGTGTCTGACACAAAAAATTAAATATTTAGTAGAATTGTGGCGTATGATAAACTGAAACTATTATAAAGTTTTGAAGTGTAAATTAGTGATTAGATATTATTATACAGCATCAGCTGATTATGATATAGGTACTTATGCTAATTACTTAAAAATAAAAACTAAATTCGTTATTAAGAGCAAATGCTGGTAACTCATTATTTATTTAATAAAATACACTGTAAGAATAAAAACAGAAGATATTTAAAATTAATTTTGGTGTTTCAGATTGTACCTATGTTTTAATATGAAAAACACGGGGATCTCGGAGACTAGTAAGAATCTAAACTAAAGTTTTTGTAAAGTGATTATAAACTAGATCTAAACATCTACCACGTACCGAAATGCAATTATTTTTAACGATTCCAAGCCAACTTGGCGACCCATTAGAAAAAATAAAATTAAGCGTAATATCTCAAAAATAGAAAGTGATAAAAAAAGAGTAAAATGCTAGTTACATTTTACATAAAAAAGTGCCTCGGAAAATACATATAAAATTGATCTTTTGATTAAGACAAAAAAGAGAGAAAATGAGAGAAAATGAGAAAAAAAAGAAATTCAACATTTTCATATTTCTGCTATAACTTCTGAAGTGCAACGAATTTTGTACTTTAAAAAATAGATGTAGCTAGTCTCACACTTAAGAATAATTCATCTAACTTAAGCAAACCTGCATCTCCAATAATAAACGAGATCCTCAAGCTAGAAATGCTATTTGGAACACTCTCTATAAGCAGACATGTTTAAAATTATGGCTTGTTTGCTAAAGAGCAAATTATTAGCTTTAATTTTTACTTTTTCAGAGCCTGTTATGATTTTTGTTTAAACAATTTGCCCGTTTTATTTAATTATCATAGGACCAGACACATAAAAACTGTTCGTTAAACCTTGTCAGCCGAGAATCTGCGAATTTATTTTTTTGTCAATTAACGTAGAGACTTTTGCTTATATTTTGCATGGATTTAAGTGCGTTATGAAAATAATAGCTAATCAAAATGCAAGTATAAAACAAGTTTTTCGAGAAAGAAGTGTGTCTTATTTGAGTAACAATTCATTGTCACTTTAAGAAAAAAAGAAGCATCATGAGACTAATTTCTGACATGCCATCGCAGTGACAGACACCCAGCGGGAGCGTAGTGATACTCCGGAGCTGTCGCTGTCCGCATTCCTACCAGGAAGCGTCGAGTCCGAACTAAGATGACGGATCGTGATCTCGTGTCGTCGTTTTTGCCTTGGCTGAGAGTATATCTGCATCAGTAGTTCTCAAATAATGGACATTAATGCTGTGTTCGGAATTGCACACATCACCCGATGGTTTACATTCAAGTACTCTTAACACATTGCATTCGATTTTTCTTGCCATGCCACATTCTACCGCATTAGAGATTTTCTCTGCTGATATGCACTGTTAATGTGAGAATTAAGATTGGAAAGCTTAGCTCATGAAGCCCGCTTATCCCGGATGCGCATTTACAGAAACATGAACAGTGCTGAACAACCCGTAAATTAAAACTTTTGCGTAGATAAAATTCGTCCGTAATTTATAAAATAACGCTTAAGGGCAAGCTTAAAGCAGATTTAATTCAAATATAATAAAAATAGAATAAAAACACATTTTAAAGTCCAGTGATGTATCGGAAAACGGTGTAACCTGCATCTCTTAAACACCGTCCTTTTGACAAAGCAGCTTTAATAATCTCTAAAACAGCAGGAATCAATTAAGGCAAAATTTCACATACCTATCAGAGGGCCGCTCTAAATCTACTTTTTTTAAATTTTGATCGTATTTGTTTCGATAACAGATATTCACTTGCAAAATGTTTAGTAGAGGTTGTAAATATTCTTAATGAGCATAAAATCTTACTTTATTTTTTTATACTTACACTCAGAGGCGTAGAATTCGGGGGTACAGCAGGTGGCGATGGGAAGCAAATTAACCGGAGAGCTTTGCCTGCTATTTTGTATTTTTTTTTAGGCCACGACTCTATCATACCAAATAATTTTATTTAAAAAACACTTATTATCAAAGGAGATTATGTGATCTATAGATATAAAAAAAAACAACAAATTTGATTTAGTACACGTTTTTCAATTTCTTATGGTTATAAAAATGCACTTGCGGGAAAGTATTTTGAAACTCGTGTATAAGACGTTAATGGAAAACTTTTCATAAAATGAATATCAATATAATTTTATTGAAATATACATATTCAAGATTGTTTAGTATCTAAATAAAAGAACGGTATAATAATTCGCGTTAAATAATTAGAGATTATTATGCGGCGATTATCGTTACAATGAACAATACAAGAAAATAAGATTATCGGCATTCATGTGGTAATTATTATGATTCATTTCAATTTAATAATTCTCTTACTGACAATCATTCTTCGATAAAATTGTAGTATGTAATCACTATAATTACGGCGGGAGCGTTTCAGGGACACAATAAAACTGGAGAAATAAATTACCCTTACTAATTTGGAAAAGAACTACGGCGTTTGGAAAAGACACTAAGCCAGACGAAGCTGGTCATTGGAAATAATCAGCAAATGAAGCATAAAGTCACAAAGCAAACATGCCAAACGATCCTTTGAACTTCAAATTAATTTAAATCTTCCCTCTTACACTGCCACCCTAACAATTTTAAGTAGTACTCACATTCCTAAAAATATACCGTTCGACAATATTGTAAACGATTACAGAAAAATCAATATTTTGTAATTTACTTCATTATTATTAGTAATAAAAAATAAAGTATTTAGAAATCATGAACACTATAAATAAATATTTTTATTATAGTAGGGCTGGAAAGTTTAAGTTACAAAGATTCGATGTAAAAAATCATGTTGCGTAAAATATTTTTATATCATAGGTTATTTTGAATCATATTTGTATAAAATCTATCGCCTTAAATAAGTAACTGTGTTTTCGTATGAGTTAGAGCTAAAGAGCAAATTTGTACAGATTTACATAAGAAAATGTACGACGTTTTAACATACTACATTTGCTTTATTATATTATATACTGACCAAAAAATTAATATGAACTGACCATTAATTTTATAAAATACTTATTATTAATTAACAAAACTACTGACCGGCTATTTATCGGTGTTACAGTCTGACACATAAATGCGTTAAGGGCGCAGATGACAATAAAGCAACTAAGACGCGTATAAAAATAGTACAATTAATAAAGCATAAATCCGCGGTGCAGTTATAAAATGGTCCAATTAGTGTTGGAATTATAACAGCCGCAAAGGCTATGTCACAGCACGCACCATGACTTTAAAATGCATCGTCTAATTACGTCGTTAGTTACTAAATAACATCCATAGATCTTGAGGATTATCAATTTATACATCCGCATCTGCGACAATTGCGAAAGCTTTCTTAATTTTTGTCATTAAAAACTCGTCTTATAGTAATTTGTTCCCGTAATTAATTTAAAAAATTCACCGGGAGAGGGTCGACTAACCGGGATTAGTAAATTAAAACAACCCCGCCGATGACACCGAATACAATGGCTGTAAAAACAGTCGTTGGAGATGTTTTTGAATGGTTTAGAAAACCACTCACACAAAAAACACTTAATAAAAACATTTCTTTTAACATCTGCACAATTTGCAATGGCGTTTTAGTTTTTGGAGTAGCAAGAATAATTCTAACTAATAAATTTGGGTTATAAACTATAAACGCAGTTGCTTGTCAATTTTATAGTACATGGCATCCACTTCTTGTACAAGTTCATTTCTTTCTGAAAATGTTTGCTCAATGATGTGAATGGTATCACATTAGTTTAAAATATAATTGAAAAGAGCGGTACTCATTACGCTGTTTCTGTTTTGAGGAACACATAAATCTGACCGGAAAGTAATATCGGATGTGAAGGTATTTTGTTGTTTTCAAAATTTTTATTAGGGCACTATTATTGTTACCAGCTCTTCCATCGGTGGCTATGTGCCATAATGCACAATAAATAATGTTATTAAAACTGCATGGGCGCTTAAATTGTAGCAGCTATATTTACATTTACAGAAAAAAAAATCGCTTTACGTAAAGCAAACACATTCTGTAAACCAAAACAAATAACGCAAATACTGTTTTAAAGTTGATTCTTAACTATTTCTTTATTTATATTTATAGGTGCAGTTATAGTTATATTTTGAATAAGGAACAACTAACAGGTTAAACATGTAATGTATGGACAAGGAACAAATAAAAGCGCAATTCGTCAATAGATTTTTTGATATTGAACAAAGTTGGCATTCAGAACTTCGTTATTAGGTAACGAATTCAAATTTTAGTAATGTTGAAGGAAAGGGAACGTTTTAAACGTTTATTGACCATTCCTTACATAACACAAACTTTCTATTTACAGCGTTTGGAAAACAAATGCGTTGCTTAAGATTCGCATTGTCAAAATTGTAAAAAAAAAAAATTTGTTTGACTAGAGGGATGAGTTTATATTCTTCCAAAGTAAATCGTTTATTGACCATACCTTACATAACACAAACTTTTTATTTACAGCGTTTGGAGAACAAATGCCTTGCTTACGATTCGCATTGTCAAAATTGCAAAAATGGGAATTAGTTTGACTAGAGGGTGGGTTTGATTCTTTCAAGGTTAAACGTTTATTGACCATTCCTTACATAACACAAACTTTTTATTTACAGCGTTTGGAGAACAAATGCGTTGCTTAAGATTCGCATTGTCAAAATTGTAAAAAAAAAATTTGTTTGACTAGAGGGATGAGTTTATATTCTTCCAAAGTAAATCGTTTATTGACCATACCTTACATAACACAAACTTTTTATTTACAGCGTTTGGAGAACAGATGCGTTGCTTACGATTCGCATTGTTAAAATTGTAAAAAAGGAATCAGTTTGACTAGAGGGTGGGTTTTATTCTTTCAAGGTTAAACGTTTATTGACCATTCCTTACATAACACAAACTTTTTATTTACAGCGTTTGGAGAACAAATGCGTTGCTTAAGATTCGCATTGTCAAAATTGTAAAAAAAAAAATTAGTTTGACTAGAGGGATGAGTTTATATTCTTCCAAAGTAAATCGTTTATTGACCATACCTTACATAACACAAACTTTTTATTTACAGCGTTTGGAGAACAGATGCGTTGCTTACGATTCGCATTGTTAAAATTGTAAAAAAGGAATCAGTTTGACTAGAGGGTGGGTTTTATTCTTTCAAGGTTAAACGTTTATTGACCATTCCTTACATAACACAAACTTTTTATTTACAGCGTTTGGAGAACAAATGCGTTGCTTAAGATTCGCATTGTCAAAATTGTAAAAAAAAAAATTAGTTTGACTAGAGGGATGAGTTTATATTCTTCCAAAGTAAATCGTTTATTGACCATACCTTACATAACACAAACTTTTTATTTACAGCGTTTGGAGAACAGATGCGTTGCTTACGATTCGCATTGTTAAAATTGTAAAAAAGAAATCAGTTTGACTAGAGGGTGGGTTTTATTCTTTCAAGGTTAAACGTTTATTGACCATTCCTTACATAACACAAACTTTTTATTTACAGCGTTTGGAGAACAAATGCGTAGCTTAAGATTCGCATTGTCAAAATTGTAAAAAAAAAAATTAGTTTGACTAGAGGGATGAGTTTATATTCTTCCAAAGTAAATCGTTTATTGACCATACCTTACATAACACAAACTTTTTATTTACAGCGTTTGGAGAACAGATGCGTTGCTTACGATTCGCATTGTTAAAATTGTAAAAAAGGAATCAGTTTGACTAGAGGGTGGGTTTTATTCTTTCAAGGTTAAACGTTTATTGACCATTCCTTACATAACACAAACTTTTTATTTACAGCGTTTGGAGAACAAATGCGTTGCTTACGATTCGCATTGTCAAAATAAAAAAAAAAAAAATTAGTTTGACTAGAGGGATGAGTTTATTTTCATTCAAAATGAACCGTTTATTGACCATTCCTTACATAACACAAACTTTTTATTTACAGCGTTTGGAGAACAAATGCGTTGCTTACGATTCGCATTGTCAAAATTGTAAAAAAGGAATTAGTTTGACTAGAGGGTGGGTTTGATTCTTTCAAGGTTAAACGTTTATTGACCATTCCTTACATAACACAAACTTTTTATTTACAGCGTTTGGAGAACAAATGCGTTGCTTAAGATTCGCATTGTCAAAATTGTAAAAAAAAAAATTAGTTTGACTAGAGGGATGAGTTTATATTCTTCCAAAGTAAATCGTTTATTGACCATACCTTACATAACACAAACTTTTTATTTACAGCGTTTGGAGAACAGATGCGTTGCTTACGATTCGCATTGTTAAAATTGTAAAAAAGGAATCAGTTTGACTAGAGGGTGGGTTTTATTCTTTCAAGGTTAAACGTTTATTGACCATTCCTTACATAACACAAACTTTTTATTTACAGCGTTTGGAGAACAAATGCGTTGCTTAAGATTCGCATTGTCAAAATTGTAAAAAAAAAAATTAGTTTGACTAGAGGGATGAGTTTATATTCTTCCAAAGTAAATCGTTTATTGACCATACCTTACATAACACAAACTTTTTATTTGCAGCGTTTGGATAACAAATGCGTTGCTTACGATTCCCATTGTCAAAATTGTAAAAAAGGAATTAGTTTGACTAGAGGGTGGGTTTTATTCTTTCAAGGTTAAACGTTTATTGACCATTCCTTACATAACACAAACTTTTTATTTACAGCGTTTGGAGAACAAATGCGTTGCTTACGATTCGCATTGTCAAAATTGTAAAAAAAAAAATGGGTGCGATTTAAGCGTGCATTAGTTAAATATACATGTGCCCTAAAAGAAATACTTTGAGCAATAGAACAATAATTATTTAGCATTAAATAATATATCTATTTTACATAAAAAAATGTTATTTTGAGCAATATTTTATTTGTAGTGTGTCCTAAAACGATTTTTCTGTGCAATAAAGTATTAAAAAGTGCGCATTAAATAAATATTTTACTTTAAATAAAAAACACTATAATGTGCATTATTTAAATATACATGTGCCCTAAAACGAATACTTTGAGCAATAGAATAAATAAATATTTAGCATGAAATCAATATATCTTTCAAGCAAATGATAAAATTTTGTCATTAGACTTTACACCCTATGTGGATCGAATTTGAAGTATTTTACAACATATTTTATTTAACTTTACTCCATCTAAACCATTTTTAAAGACAAACAAACTCGTTTAATATTTTGCAATTTATTTTATTAAAGGAATTAAACAATATTTCATAACAAACAAACATCAGGGTACAATTTAAGCGGGCATTATTTAAATATACATGTGCATTATAACGAATACTTTGTGCATTAGAAATATTTAAAATAATAATAAATATTTAGCATGAAAGAAATATATCTTTTAAGCAAATGATAAAACATTTTGTCGATAAATTCAATGTTTGCTGTAAAAAAAATCTCCCCTAGCCTATAAGCTAAATATACCTAAATATTTATAGTTCTATTGCTTAAAGTATTCGTTCTTAAGGCTCATGTATATTTAAATAATGCCCGTTTAAATAGTTGCCTTATTTTATTGAACGATCATAGCTTTTCTTGCTTTTGATGGCCGCCCCCGTTTTCGTTTTGTTCCTATTGCCAAATTCTTTGCTTCTAGAGGAGCATAAAAGATATTTAAACCTAATTGCAACTCCTAGTAAATGTTTACATATGTATTTTTTTTTAAATTTTGGGCAAGTACATCGGCCATCTCTCCATTTTTCATCTTCTATTGGTAGTATAATAATCTACATCTACGGTGGTTGCTAACATTGCATCTCAAAGTTAGTGCACATATTATTCGTTTTAGGTTACAAAATATTTTTCTGGTGGTTCAAATAATTTAATTAATGCGCGCATTCAATATTTAAATGGTGATTTAATTAAACTATTGGGAATGTAATTTTTCAAATGATCAAATATTTTTTGAGATGTTTATATATTTTTGTAGAGGTACGAATGTATTGTACATTTATTTATTTAAGTGTACAAATATATTATTAAAGGAACATCCACATTTATAAATGCGCAAGCATTTATTCTAATGCCATTTTTTTTAAAAATATTGCTTAAATGTTTTTATATATTTACAAACATATTTATTTATGGCACATTAGTTTTTTGTAATGATCTAATAATTTTTTTAATGCACAAATATTTTACTAAATGCACAATTATTTTACTAAATGCTCACAATTAATGCACGTTTTATTTTATCTATTGCTCATTTAAATAGTCGCCAAAAAAAATTTGTTTGACTAGAGGGATGAGTTTATTTTCTTTCAAAGTGAACCGTTTATTGACCATACCTTACATAACACAAACTTTTTATTTACAGCGTTTGGAGAACAAATGCGTTGCTTACGATTCTCATTGTCAAAATTGTAAAAAAGGAATTAGTTTGACTAGAGGGTGGGTTTTATTCTTTCAAGGTTAAACGTTTATTGACCATTCCTTACATAACACAAACTTTTTATTTACAGCGTTTGGAGAACAAATGCGTTGCTTACGATTCGCATTGTCAAAATTGTAGAAAAAAAAATTTGTTTGACTAGAGGGATGAGTTTATTTTCTTTCAAATTTAATCGTTTATTAACCATACCTTACATAACACAAACTTTTTATTTACATCGTTTGGAGAACAAATGCGTTGATTACGATTCCCATTGTCAAAAATGTAAAAAAGGAATTAGTTTGACTAGAGGGTGGGTTTTATTCTTTCAAGGTTAAACTTTTATTGACCAAACCTTACATAACACAAACTTTTTATTTACAGCGTTTGGAGAACAAATGCGTTGCTTACGATTCGCATTGTCAAAATTGTAAAAAAAAAAATTAGTTTGACTAGAGGGATGAGTTTATTTTCATTCAAAATGAACCGTTTATTGACCATTCCTTACATAACACAAACTTTTTATTTAGAGCGTTTGGAGAACAAATGCGTTGCTTACGATTCGCATTGTCAAAATTGTAAAAAAGGAATAAGTTTGACTAGAGGGTGGGTTTGATTCTTTCAAGGATAAACGTTTATTGACCATTCCTTACATAACACAAACTTTTTATTTACAGCATCTGGAGAACAAATGCGTTGCTTACGAATCGCATTGTCAAAATTGTAAAAAAAAAAATTAGTTTGACTAGAGGGATGAGTTTATTTTCATTCAAAATGAACCGTTTATTGACCATTCCTTACATAACACAAACTTTTTATTTACAGCGTTTGGAGAACAAATGCGTTGCTTACGATTCGCATTGTCAAAATTGTAAAAAAGGAATTAGTTTGACTAGAGGGTGGGTTTGATTCTTTCAAGGTTAAACGTTTATTGACCATTCCTTACATAACACAAACTTTTTATTTACAGCGTTTGGAGAACAAATGCTTTGCTTAAGATTCGCATTGTCAAAATTGTAAAAAAAAAAATTTGTTTGACTAGAGGGATGAGTTTATATTCTTCCAAAGTAAATCGTTTATTGACCATACCTTACATAACACAAACTTTTTATTTACAGCGTTTGGAGAACAGATGCGTTGCTTACGATTCGCATTGTTAAAATTGTAAAAAAGGAATCAGTTTGACTAGAGGGTGGGTTTTATTCTTTCAAGGTTAAACGTTTATTGACCATTCCTTACATAACACAAACTTTTTATTTACAGCGTTTGGAGAACAAATGCGTTGCTTAAGATTCGCATTGTCAAAATTGTAAAAAAAAAAATTAGTTTGACTAGAGGGATGAGTTTATATTCTTCCAAAGTAAATCGTTTATTGACCATACCTTACATAACACAAACTTTTTATTTGCAGCGTTTGGATAACAAATGCGTTGCTTACGATTCCCATTGTCAAAATTGTAAAAAAGGAATTAGTTTGACTAGAGGGTGGGTTTTATTCTTTCAAGGTTAAACGTTTATTGACCATTCCTTACATAACACAAACTTTTTATTTACAGCGTTTGGAGAACAAATGCGTTGCTTACGATTCGCATTGTCAAAATTGTAAAAAAAAAAATGGGTGCGATTTAAGCGTGCATTAGTTAAATATACATGTGCCCTAAAAGAAATACTTTGAGCAATAGAACAATAATTATTTAGCATTAAATAATATATCTATTTTACATAAAAAAATGTTATTTTGAGCAATATTTTATTTGTAGTGTGTCCTAAAACGATTTTTCTGTGCAATAAAGTATTAAAAAGTGCGCATTAAATAAATATTTTATTTTAAATAAAAAACACTATAATGTGCATTATTTAAATATACATGTGCCCTAAAACGAATACTTTGAGCAATAGAATAAATAAATATTTAGCATGAAATCAATATATCTTTCAAGCAAATGATAAAATTTTGTCATTAGACTTTACACCCTATGTGGATCGAATTTGAAGTATTTTACAACATATTTTATTTAACTTTACTCCATCTAAACCATTTTTAAAGACAAACAAACTCGTTTAATATTTTGCAATTTATTTTATTAAAGGAATTAAACAATATTTCATAACAAACAAACATCAGGGTACAATTTAAGCGGGCATTATTTAAATATACATGTGCATTATAACGAATACTTTGTGCATTAGAAATATTTAAAATAATAATAAATATTTAGCATGAAAGAAATATATCTTTTAAGCAAATGATAAAACATTTTGTCGATAAATTCAATGTTTGCTGTAAAAAAAATCTCCCCTAGCCTATAAGCTAAATATACCTAAATATTTATAGTTCTATTGCTTAAAGTATTCGTTCTTAAGGCTCATGTATATTTAAATAATGCCCGTTTAAATAGTTGCCTTATTTTATTGAACGATCATAGCTTTTCTTGCTTTTGATGGCCGCCCCCGTTTTCGTTTTGTTCCTATTGCCAAATTCTTTGCTTCTAGAGGAGCATAAAAGATATTTAAACCTAATTGCAACTCCTAGTAAATGTTTACATATGTATTTTTTTTTAAATTTTGGGCAAGTACATCGGCCATCTCTCCATTTTTCATCTTCTATTGGTAGTATAATAATCTACATCTACGGTGGTTGCTAACATTGCATCTCAAAGTTAGTGCACATATTATTCGTTTTAGGTTACAAAATATTTTTCTGGTGGTTCAAATAATTTAATTAATGCGCGCATTCAATATTTAAATGGTGATTTAATTAAACTATTGGGAATGTAATTTTTCAAATGATCAAATATTTTTTGAGATGTTTATATATTTTTGTAGAGGTACGAATGTATTGTACATTTATTTATTTAAGTGTACAAATATATTATTAAAGGAACATCCACATTTATAAATGCGCAAGCATTTATTCTAATGCCATTTTTTTTTAAAATATTGCTTAAATGTTTTTATATATTTACAAACATATTTATTTATGGCACATTAGTTTTTTGTAATGATCTAATAATTTTTTTAATGCACAAATATTTTACTAAATGCACAATTATTTTACTAAATGCTCACAATTAATGCACGTTTTATTTTATCTATTGCTCATTTAAATAGTCGCCAAAAAAAATTTGTTTGACTAGAGGGATGAGTTTATTTTCTTTCAAAGTGAACCGTTTATTGACCATACCTTACATAACACAAACTTTTTATTTACAGCGTTTGGAGAACAAATGCGTTGCTTACGATTCTCATTGTCAAAATTGTAAAAAAGGAATTAGTTTGACTAGAGGGTGGGTTTTATTCTTTCAAGGTTAAACGTTTATTGACCATTCCTTACATAACACAAACTTTTTATTTACAGCGTTTGGAGAACAAATGCGTTGCTTACGATTCGCATTGTCAAAATTGTAGAAAAAAAAATTAGTTTGACTAGAGGGATGAGTTTATTTTCTTTCAAATTTAATCGTTTATTAACCATACCTTACATAACACAAACTTTTTATTTACATCGTTTGGAGAACAAATGCGTTGATTACGATTCCCATTGTCAAAAATGTAAAAAAGGAATTAGTTTGACTAGAGGGTGGGTTTTATTCTTTCAAGGTTAAACGTTTATTGACCAAACCTTACATAACACAAACTTTTTATTTACAGCGTTTGGAGAACAAATGCGTTGCTTACGATTCGCATTGTCAAAATTGTAAAAAAAAAATTAGTTTGACTAGAGGGATGAGTTTATTTTCATTCAAAATGAACCGTTTATTGACCATTCCTTACATAACACAAACTTTTTATTTACAGCGTTTGGAGAACAAATGCGTTGCTTACGATTCGCATTGTCAAAATTGTAAAAAAGGAATTAGTTTGACTAGAGGGTGGGTTTGATTCTTTCAAGGATAAACGTTTATTGACCATTCCTTACATAACACAAACTTTTTATTTACAGCGTCTGGAGAACAAATGCGTTGCTTACGAATCGCATTGTCAAAATTGTAAAAAAAAAAATTAGTTTGACTAGAGGGATGAGTTTATTTTCATTCAAAATGAACCGTTTATTGACCATTCCTTACATAACACAAACTTTTTATTTACAGCGTTTGGAGAACAAATGCGTTGCTTACGATTCGCATTGTCAAAATTGTAAAAAAGGAATTAGTTTGACTAGAGGGTGGGTTTGATTCTTTCAAGGTTAAACGTTTATTGACCATTCCTTACATAACACAAACTTTTTATTTACAGCGTTTGGAGAACAAATGCGTTGCTTAAGATTCGCATTGTCAAAATTGTAAAAAAAAAAATTAGTTTGACTAGAGGGATGAGTTTATATTCTTCCAAAGTAAATCGTTTATTGACCATACCTTACATAACACAAACTTTTTATTTGCAGCGTTTGGATAACAAATGCGTTGCTTACGATTCCCATTGTCAAAATTGTAAAAAAGGAATTAGTTTGACTAGAGGGTGGGTTTTATTCTTTCAAGGTTAAACTTTTATTGACCATTCCTTACATAACACAAACTTTTTATTTACAGCGTTTGGAGAACAAATGCGTTGCTTACGATTCGCATTGTCAAAATTGTAAAAAAATAAATGGGTGCGATTTAAGCGTGCATTAGTTAAATATACATGTGCCCTAAAAGAAATACTTTGAGCAATAGAACAATAATTATTTAGCATTAAATAATATATCTATTTTACATAAAAAAATGTTATTTTGAGCAATATTTTATTTGTAGTGTGTCCTAAAACGATTTTTCTGTGCAATAAAGTATTAAAAAGTGCGCATTAAATAAATATTTTATTTTAAATAAAAAACACTATGATGTGCATTATTTAAATATACATGTGCCCTAAAACGAATACTTTGAGCAATAGAATAAATAAATATTTAGCATGAAATCAATATATCTTTCAAGCAAATGATAAAATTTTGTCATTAGACTTTACACCCTATGTGGATCGAATTTGAAGTATTTTACAACATATTTTATTTAACTTTACTCCATCTAAACCATTTTTAAAGACAAACAAACTCGTTTAATATTTTGCAATTTATTTTATTAAAGGAATTAAACAATATTTCATAACAAACAAACATCAGGGTACAATTTAAGCGGGCATTATTTAAATATACATGTGCATTATAACGAATACTTTGTGCATTAGAAATATTTAAAATAATAATAAATATTTAGCATGAAAGAAATATATCTTTTAAGCAAATGATAAAACATTTTGTCGATAAATTCAATGTTTGCTGTAAAAAAAATCTCCCCTAGCCTATAAGCTAAATATACCTAAATATTTATAGTTCTATTGCTTAAAGTATTCGTTCTTAAGGCTCATGTATATTTAAATAATGCCCGTTTAAATAGTTGCCTTATTTTATTGAACGATCATAGCTTTTCTTGCTTTTGATGGCCGCCCCCGTTTTCGTTTTGTTCCTATTGCCAAATTCTTTGCTTCTAGAGGAGCATAAAAGATATTTAAACCTAATTGCAACTCCTAGTAAATGTTTACATATGTATTTTTTTTTAAATTTTGGGCAAGTACATCGGCCATCTCTCCATTTTTCATCTTCTATTGGTAGTATAATAATCTACATCTACGGTGGTTGCTAACATTGCATCTCAAAGTTAGAGCACATATTATTCGTTTTAGGTTACAAAATATTTTTCTGGTGGTTCAAATAATTTAATTAATGCGCGCATTCAATATTTAAATGGTGATTTAATTAAACTATTGGGAATGTAATTTTTCAAATGATCAAATATTTTTTGAGATGTTTATATATTTTTGTAGAGGTACGAATGTATTGTACATTTATTTATTTAAGTGTACAAATATATTATTAAAGGAACATCCACATTTATAAATGCGCAAGCATTTATTCTAATGCCATTTTTTTTTAAAATATTGCTTAAATGTTTTTATATATTTACAAACATATTTATTTATGGCACATTAGTTTTTTGTATTGATCTAATAATTTTTTTAATGCACAAATATTTTACTAAATGCACAATTATTTTACTAAATGCTCACAATTAATGCACGTTTTATTTTATCTATTGCTCATTTAAATAGTCGCCAAAAAAAATTTGTTTGACTAGAGGGATGAGTTTATTTTCTTTCAAAGTGAACCGTTTATTGACCATACCTTACATAACACAAACTTTTTATTTACAGCGTTTGGAGAACAAATGCGTTGCTTACGATTCTCATTGTCAAAATTGTAAAAAAGGAATTAGTTTGACTAGAGGGTGGATTTTATTCTTTCAAGGTTAAACGTTTATTGACCATTCCTTACATAACACAAACTTTTTATTTACAGCGTTTGGATAACAAATGCGTTGCTTACGATTCGCATTGTCAAAATTGTAAAAAAAAAATTAGTTTGACTAGAGGGATGAGTTTATTTTCATTCAAAATGAACCGTTTATTGACCATTCCTTACATAACACAAACTTTTTATTTACAGCGTTTGGAGAACAAATGCGTTGCTTACGATTCGCATTGTCAAAATTGTAAAAAAGGAATTAGTTTGACTAGAGGGTGGGTTTGATTCTTTCAAGGATAAACGTTTATTGACCATTCCTTACATAACACAAACTTTTTATTTACAGCGTCTGGAGAACAAATGCGTTGCTTACGAATCGCATTGTCAAAATTGTAAAAAAAAAAATTAGTTTGACTAGAGGGATGAGTTTATATTTTTTCAAAGTAAATCGTTTATTGACCATACCTTACATAACACAAACTTTTTATTTACAGCGTTTGGAGAACAAATGCGTTGCTTAAGATTCGCATTGTCAAAATTGTAAAAAAAAAAATTAGTTTGACTAGAGGGATGAGTTTATATTCTTCCAAAGTAAATCGTTTATTGACCATACCTTACATAACACAAACTTTTTATTTGCAGCGTTTGGAGAACAAATGCGTTGCTTACGATTCGCATTGTCAAAATTGTAAAAAAGGAATTAGTTTGACTAGAGGGTGGGTTTGATTCTTTCAAGGATAAACGTTTATTGACCATTCCTTACATAACACAAACTTTTTATTTACAGCGTCTGGAGAACAAATGCGTTGCTTACGAATCGCATTGTCAAAATTGTAAAAAAAAAAATTAGTTTGACTAGAGGGATGAGTTTATATTTTTTCAAAGTAAATCGTTTATTGACCATACCTTACATAACACAAACTTTTTATTTACAGCGTTTGGAGAACAAATGCGTTGCTTACGATTCGCATTGTCAAAATCGTAAAAAAGGAATTAGTTTGACTAGAGGGTGGGTTTGATTCTTTCAAGGTTAAACGTTTATTGACCATTCCTTACATAACACAAACTTTTTATTTACAGCGTTTGGAGAACAAATGCGTTGCTTAAGATTCGCATTGTCAAAATGGTAAAAAAAAAAATTAGTTTGACTAGAGGGATGAGTTTATATTCTTCCAAAGTAAATCGTTTATTGACCATACCTTACATAACACAAACTTTTTATTTACAGCGTTTGGAGAACAGATGCGTTGCTTACGATTCGCATTGTTAAAATTGTAAAAAAGGAATCAGTTTGACTAGAGGGTGGGTTTTATTCTTTCAAGGTTAAACGTTTATTGACCATTCCTTACATAACACAAACTTTTTATTTACAGCGTTTGGAGAACAAATGCGTTGCTTAAGATTCGCATTGTCAAAATTGTAAAAAAAAAAATTTGTTTGACTAGAGGGATGAGTTTATATTCTTCCAAAGTAAATCGTTTATTGACCATACCTTACATAACACAAACTTTTTATTTGCAGCGTTTGGATAACAAATGCGTTGCTTACGATTCCCATTGTCAAAATTGTAAAAAAGGAATTAGTTTGACTAGAGGGTGGGTTTTATTCTTTCAAGGTTAAACGTTTATTGACCATTCCTTACATAACACAAACTTTTTATTTACAGCGTTTGGAGAACAAATGCGTTGCTTACGATTCGCATTGTCAAAATTGTAGAAAAAAAAATTAGTTTGACTAGAGGGATGAGTTTATTGTTATTCAAAGTGAAACGTTTATTGACCATACCTTACATAACACAAACTTTTTATTTACAGCGTTTGGAGAACAAATGCGTTGCTTACGATTCGCATTGTCAAAATTGTAAAAAAAAAATGGGTGCGTTTTAAGCGTGCATTAGTTAAATATACATGTGCCCTAAAAGAAATACTTTGAGCAATAGAACAATAATTATTTAGCATTAAATAATATATCTATTTTACATAAAAAAATGTTATTTTGAGCAATATTTTATTTGTAGTGTGTCCTAAAACGATTTTTCTGTGCAATAAAGTATTAAAAAGTGCGCATTAAATAAATATTTTATTTTAAATAAAAAACACTATAATGTGCATTATTTAAATATACATGTGCCCTAAAACGAATACTTTGAGCAATAGAATAAATAAATATTTAGCATGAAATCAATATATCTTTCAAGCAAATGATAAAATTTTGTCATTAGACTTTACACCCTATGTGGATCGAATTTGAAGTATTTTACAACATATTTTATTTAACTTTACTCCATCTAAACCATTTTTAAAGACAAACAAACTCGTTTAATATTTTGCAATTTATTTTATTAAAGGAATTAAACAATATTTCATAACAAACAAACATCAGGGTACAATTTAAGCGGGCATTATTTAAATATACATGTGCATTATAACGAATACTTTGTGCATTAGAAATATTTAAAATAATAATAAATATTTAGCATGAAAGAAATATATCTTTTAAGCAAATGATAAAACATTTTGTCGATAAATTCAATGTTTGCTGTAAAAAAAATCTCCCCTAGCCTATAAGCTAAATATACCTAAATATTTATAGTTCTATTGCTTAAAGTATTCGTTCTTAAGGCTCATGTATATTTAAATAATGCCCGTTTAAATAGTTGCCTTATTTTATTGAACGATCATAGCTTTTCTTGCTTTTGATGGCCGCCCCCGTTTTCGTTTTGTTCCTATTGCCAAATTCTTTGCTTCTAGAGGAGCATAAAAGATATTTAAACCTAATTGCAACTCCTAGTAAATGTTTACATATGTATTTTTTTTTAAATTTTGGGCAAGTACATCGGCCATCTCTCCATTTTTCATCTTCTATTGGTAGTATAATAATCTACATCTACGGTGGTTGCTAACATTGCATCTCAAAGTTAGTGCACATATTATTCGTTTTAGGTTACAAAATATTTTTCTGGTGGTTCAAATAATTTAATTAATGCGCGCATTCAATATTTAAATGGTGATTTAATTAAACTATTGGGAATGTAATTTTTCAAATGATCAAATATTTTTTGAGATGTTTATATATTTTTGTAGAGGTACGAATGTATTGTACATTTATTTATTTAAGTGTACAAATATATTATTAAAGGAACATCCACATTTATAAATGCGCAAGCATTTATTCTAATGCCATTTTTTTTTAAAATATTGCTTAAATGTTTTTATATATTTACAAACATATTTATTTATGGCACATTAGTTTTTTGTAATGATCTAATAATTTTTTTAATGCACAAATATTTTACTAAATGCACAATTATTTTACTAAATGCTCACAATTAATGCACGTTTTATTTTATCTATTGCTCATTTAAATAGTCGCCAAAAAAAATTTGTTTGACTAGAGGGATGAGTTTATTTTCTTTCAAAGTGAACCGTTTATTGACCATACCTTACATAACACAAACTTTTTATTTACAGCGTTTGGAGAACAAATGCGTTGCTTACGATTCTCATTGTCAAAATTGTAAAAAAGGAATTAGTTTGACTAGAGGGTGGGTTTTATTCTTTCAAGGTTAAACGTTTATTGACCATTCCTTACATAACACAAACTTTTTATTTACAGCGTTTGGAGAACAAATGCGTTGCTTACGATTCGCATTGTCAAAATTGTAGAAAAAAAAATTTGTTTGACTAGAGGGATGAGTTTATTTTCTTTCAAATTTAATCGTTTATTAACCATACCTTACATAACACAAACTTTTTATTTACATCGTTTGGAGAACAAATGCGTTGATTACGATTCCCATTGTCAAAAATGTAAAAAAGGAATTAGTTTGACTAGAGGGTGGGTTTTATTCTTTCAAGGTTAAACGTTTATTGACCAAACCTTACATAACACAAACTTTTTATTTACAGCGTTTGGAGAACAAATGCGTTGCTTACGATTCGCATTGTCAAAATTGTAAAAAAAAAATTAGTTTGACTAGAGGGATGAGTTTATTTTCATTCAAAATGAACCGTTTATTGACCATTCCTTACATAACACAAACTTTTTATTTACAGCGTTTGGAGAACAAATGCGTTGCTTACGATTCGCATTGTCAAAATTGTAAAAAAGGAATTAGTTTGACTAGAGGGTGGGTTTTATTCTTTCAAGGTTAAACATAATCTTGATATTGATAAGTCAATTTGCCGCAAAATGGGGTATGGAGCAAAATAACTCTCAGGCGACAATGGTTAAAATAAACTTGTTCAAAAATCTACTTCAACGCTTTCAAATTTATTAAGTTGTTTACCTAATCTGAAGCTATAATCGTTTTTCGTATTGTTTAAAAGTTTCATTGAGAATTTTTGATGACTTTAATGTACATCCATAATTAAGGTTTCATCTACTTTTTACTTTGTTTGGAAGCGGGCACTACAAGTTAAAAGTGTCTAAGATGCAAATTTGCATTCAAAGCCCTACCATAAATCGCTTTTAAGGGTTTGGAAAGTTTTTTTTGTGCAACACAGTTGTGGCGAAAGTAATTAGTCATTTATGAATCCAGTAATTGCGCATAAAAAGATAAATAGGTGCTCCATCCTTAATGGGCAACGAGCCCTTCGAAATACAGTCCTTATGCAGGATATCTTAAGAGAAAGGTCTTTAATCTTCAGCTGCGAAACATGCCATATTTTTGAATAAGGGGCTTTTTAAGATACTAAATTAGTCAACGGCCACGTTGTGGCCGTAAATTTAAATGCAAATTAGGATTACATTAATCTAGATTATTAAATCGAAAAGTTTTATTGAAACTTTTAATAAAAGTATATACCTAAATATGTAACCTGTGTACATATGAGTGTGTTTCTTTGTGCATTTAATTAGCAAAAAGTTTCCTATTCCAACATTTGACAACCAATGTATACATAGACAATTTAACATTATTTGTTTTATTTATTTCCAGTATCAACTAGGTACCAAGTAATAGTTGAACTTTTATAGGACCCAGAAAAATATATTCATGTCTTTTAATGCTGTAAACGTTAGATATGTTTTTATACGTTTTTATATTCCATTGTATTTTAACCAGAGAGTAGTTCCTACTGGCACAGTGTGTTATAAATCTTTGTAGACGGCTTTAGGGTTTACTAAAGAACATGCTCTTTTTAATCGTTTCGGTAACGAGTCACCTTAAGAAAACAGAAATGACCTTTTAATTTTTTTAAGACAAAGCAAAAAAAATGAAGTACGAATAACTATGTACCAATGATTGATATTATCCAATACTTATTAAACAGACAAAAAATAAACATGTGGAGTATTTTGCCGGTAAGGGAAACTGCTAATTTGTTAACTTCTTTCTTAATATTACACAAATACACACTGAGACATTTGATTATTTTACGACAAAAGTGTTAGGAGTAATATAAAAGTTGTTCAAAATCAAAAACTGCGTAATATTCTTCCCTGACATTTTTAATCTGGTTAGCATTTCCGCTTCCTTTGAGAAAACCTAAAAAATATCGCCGTAGTCTGGTTTCCTATACTTTTATATAAATTTTATGCAACTTAACAATATGCATCTTAAACTGAGTGTTCCTAGAGCAAAATAATCCTCCGGATCCGAATTTTAGATGCTCCTAACGTAAGGGAGGGCCAAATGAAGTTGGCACCACGGCCATAGATAGAGCCCACGTTTTTTCAAAAACAAAAGGAATAACTGAATGTAATCATTATCTTTAATTGAACTTACTACATTCACATAATTTCATCACTTAATTGTTTTCTGACAGCTTAATTTAACACATTTTTTTTATAAGAATAGCGAAGTTTTAGCTCTCTTTTTAAAATTCGTTTATAAAAAAACACTTTGTGATATAGGCGCTTTTATAAAACTAATTTTACCAAAAAAACGCCTTTTTATAAAACAGAAAAATGTTTAGGAAAAAAAACATCACCGACGGCTACTGAATATTGGCGTTTACTAAACAATTCTGCAAGTAACCAGGCAAATGTTTTGTTAGATTAGAACCTAACACGTTCATCTTTGCTAATTTTTGTGTCTGTGTTTTGTAAATCACGAGACACCTGATTATCGCACTTAGCGATTTAATGGAGATGACACACATTAAAACAATCAAGTTTGTGTTTTTTAACACCACATGCCCACAGCGTAATCCATTAGTTTGCATAATGAAAATACATGTCGGTCATGCGACCGTTGAGACAAAGTAACAAAGACAAAGAGAACAGTTAAGTAGATAAAAAGTAAAATAGTTCACGTGTAAACGTCTCTGCATTACGATACCCACGGAGATAGGGATCTTGGTTGGTATTTGCATTTTAAATTGTCACAGTGCCAAGACGAGATGTCCGATAAGAAGGTCTCGGTTATGACAATCAGATATTTGCTCGATTTGTATATCAATAAGGACCGCAATGTCATCTGTCAACTCGTGGAACAATTCTAACTAAGAGACATGGCATGACGAAGCACGAAGAACTTCTATCTCAATATCTCGAATCGGATTTTGGTGCATCCTATTGCGACATTTGCGTTGGCATAAAATGATTACTTTCGAAAATTATTAGTACCTACAATATTTGAAACATTGTAAAGTAAAACTAAATCGTAATAAATACACCTCAAAAATTAGAAAAAATATTAAAAAGTGAAGTAGTTCCAAATTATTACATAAAATTTACGTTAAGTTCTTATTTAATGAACTATGGTATCTGCGCAGTCAAAATTTTCTTTGGGAATATCATAAAGTTTGCATAATATATTAATAGATTTCATGTAAAGGTCTAATTTTGGTGAAACTTGTTAGCTATACTGTAGATCAGATATAAAATCCTCCAGATCGACCATTAAGAACGTCGCGATCGACAGGTTGGAAACAGCAGTGGGATTACCTGGACATGTTTAACTTACATAGTCAAAGCCTTTATTTTCAATTTTAGAAAAGGCGCCCAAGCATCGGTACCTCTTTTGCAATACATATATACCGCATATATGGTTGATAACATTAATAGGTACCGTAAGACAAAAAAAAAACCATATACAATGCAATAACTAGAAAATTATTAAAGTAATAGTTCTAAAATTACTTGGGCATGTTTAGCAAACATAGTCGAACCAGTTTTTGTTAATTTTAACAAAAGACGCCGAAGCGTCGGTACCTCTTTTGCAATATAAACCGCATAAATGGTTAATATCATTAATACCGTAAGACAACACCACGTATAAGATACAATAACTAGAAAATTATTAAAGTCATGCTTGTAAAACTACCTGGGCCTGTTTAGCTAACATAGTCGAATCAGTTTTTGTCAATTTTAGCTAAAGACGCCCTGTGCTTGACCAGCAGTGTGCGATGACTAACTTTATAGGGCGGTGTTTGAATTACTCACAAAAACTTCAACTTTGACGTAACGTTTTCTTTTTCAAACGTGAAATAGTTGTTAGTACAGCGAACCGGTTGTTATTTTTTTAATCGCACCACTGCACAGTGGTTCCTTCCTATGACAAAAATCAAAAAATTTATGTTCGTATTTTTGTTTTTTTTCTTCCCTACCGAACAAAACTAAAGCCAAACATTACCATACTTATAATTAAATTTATCTCACAAGTACATTTCATTACTTTTTTATCGTCGAATGTTAATGCATCGAACTCATTGACCGCCTTATCAATAGCGCTCGAAAAAGATCAGTGTTTGTGAATTTTTTCCAAGAAAACGGCTGATTTTGCTTGTTTCTTTGTAATGCAGGTTGAAGGCCGAGTTGTGTATAGTAATTTAATGTATTTAATAAATAATTATGTTTTGCATTTTAGTAGTTATTGGTGTCCTAAGAAATTGCATTTATTTGTCATTTTCTATTGCACCATTATTTTTAAATTAAAGTTTTAGTTGGTGTGCCCTCGCGTGCCCTTGAATATTTAAAAAAAATATTATACCTTAAACCTTAAAGTATTAGTTTTCATTGCCGTCTTGCTCATATTTTTCCACCTTTTCGAGTTATTCTACTTTCTGTTTCGTTAAAGGCTCATATTATTATTGTGGAAAAAAAATCAAATTTGTCTAAAGAAACTCTAAGTTAATTAATTATATAATTTAATTTATAGATGCATGTTTATTAATAATCAAAAGTTTATTTAAAATTACTAACTTTATAATATTGACAATAACATCTACTCTACATAATAAATAATGGATAAATAATGTTTTCTATTTTTCAGTCAATGTAAGTTTTTTGGTTTCTCGCCGTATCATTAGTTGACTTTTTTATCTAACTATTATTTATTATTTAGATGTTACTGTCAATATTATAAAGTTAGTAATTGTAAATAATTTTTTTATTATTATTAGTAGATACTAACATGACATTTTTTTTGTTTATATATATGCTGCAAAGTAGATTTTTTTAAAACTACACTTTAAATATAAATTTGACCTAAAACCCTTTTAATTTAAACCATCAGAATTAGGTCCTTAATTTATTTTTATTTTTGACGCACGTTAGCATGGACGCGGGACCACTGTGCACTGGTTGGAGACCACTGATTTATGGTGTTTCTTATTAGTACCTATCAATTGTTCTTAAAGTAGGTGTCTCTAAAACTAAATTCAACATTAATAAACTATTTTTCAAGGATATGTTCAGAATTTTGATAATCTAAATTAGCCATTATCGATACCCGTAAGGAATTCAAATTTGCAAATTTATAGCAGACCCGGACACATCGTAAATGCCAGCTCGCATTTTTTCATTCTCTTTGCGAACCATGGTGTTTTCCCGTTACGGTTACCGTTCAAGTATCGATTCGCTAATCTAAAAATGTATCTACAAAAACTTTTCTTTCACTTACATATCTTTATTGGAGATGATATTAATTTTACAAGGTATTTGATAACTCGTAAACAAATTTGTTATCGTTCGCCGCAACTTATGCTGACTTGATTACATGTGACACAAATTTAATGCTAATTAATAGTTTTATATTCAAGATTAAAACGAATTAAATTAGTGTGACATTGCATTAGCAAAATGCCATTAATTTAGAGTTAATAAACCTTAAATGATAACTTATTTGTGTTATATCTGCATTAAATTATTTTAACTACCGCTGCCTAAGATCTTTGTATGTATGTTTATTAATTTTTTAATGGCATTTGGGGAAAGTGAGAACCTGTTAAGCTTTTACATATTTTTTGTTATCAGTGATAAGCTATATAAGATTTATGAACTAAAGCACGTTTGCTCAGTGGCGTAGGCAGGATGCTTTTTTTTTTGTCACAGGCCTCTTGTTTCAGTTTTTCAGTACACAATTTTCAGCCAAAGACCCTTTTTCCGGCCCTATATTCTTCTTCTTCTTTTCTTATCGCCTTTGGCCTAACGGCGTCAACGCCTAAAATGTATGTCGGGGGTGCATCTATGTGGGCGCTAAAATGTCCAAGTAGGTCAGTGGACAAAGGTTCACCATTACTAGTGAATTCCAGATGTGTATGTAGGTATACATGCGAATCCACGATTATTAATACATATAATCTTCATGTTATTCTTTACCGATTTCTATAATTTAAACGACTTTCCCGTAGGTACTAGTATGCTGAATAGCGGTAAGTTTAATCGCGCACGTTTATATAACTTTAGGCAAATTTATGATTTCACTCTCTTCGGAGTGCGTTTTATCGTATTCTGGTTTATCTGTAGCCCGGGGACAAACTAACCAGTGGCCAACGACATCGAAAAACTAATCTGGTGACAGCAACTTTATATTCGATGTCGGTGTTTCTGAAAAGAAATCGTTTTTATGTATCATTAAGTGGACATCGTAAACATGATCAAAAGACATCATGTGCCCATCTATTTAAATTCCATAAACATTGGATTAGCATGAATTCATCGCAGCTTTTAAATCAATGTTGATGTACTTTTTATTTATTTTGAAACGGTACTTTTACTTATGAGACGTTGGAAACCTAAATCCGGGCAACATTAAGTTGAAACGTACAAGTTCACTTTTAAATTATTAAAAAAAATGTATTTAGTTCAGCAATGGGACATTTTGAGTTACATGACGTATCGGAATCAAAACGAATCGGCATTTTGTGAGAGCAGATTGTTTTTTTATAAGGCAAAAACATTTTCATCCTTCACCGTGTTAAAATCTTTTTGAAAGAAAGATTTAAGTGTGACACCAATATAGAATTTGTTTTTTTTTTTTGCTATATTTCTTATTGCACCTTATTTCGGAATCGCTGTATTTTAATGTTAGTTTTACCAGCACAACCCCAAAGTATTATGCCGTAGATCCATCCTGGCTTTAGTATTTGTTTGTATATTAAAAGTTTATTTTCAATTAAACGTTTGGATTTTCTATTCATTAGCAAAAAATAGTTTTCTGTAATTAATGCCTAGCTCTTCGCGTTTTTTTTATATGTTCTTTCCACTTTAATTTAATGTCCAGGCTTATGCCTAAATATTTAGCTGTATTTTCAATGTACGCCTGTTTACACGTGCGAATTTTTCATCCGAGCATTTATGACAGTGCGCTTTTTTCTGCGCGTTGTTTTCTCCGAACCGCAGATTTCAAAAGTATCGGGCTTTTGCGAAGCCCGCAAAAACATTATTTGAGAAAATTGAGCTAATCTGCATCTTTCACAGAGATCCCATGCATTGTACACGGTCTTGATCACCTTGTATATTAAAACGAAGTTTATTTAATAGGGCTATAAAAACTTTATTACGTAACAAAACATTCATGTAAATGTACCAGCTGATGGCGATAAATACCATGGCAGATAATATTTTTTAAGATAAATTCTCTAACAGTTTTCTGGATTCCACGCTATAAAAAGATACATCTTAGCCATTAGCGACAAATTCTTGCGATGTCACTATTCAAGGCTAATATGAAATAGCCGATAGCCATCAACATAAAGAAATAAGATGTAGTACCGTTTATGCAGAATCACGCTACATCTATGCCAGTGCCCATCAGCCCCGAGACATTCTCATAGTACGATATAAACAAAAATACGGAACGATTCAGACATTAAGAAATGGATAAGATCCCTACAGGATAGAAATTAACCTAACAAAGAAATGTCTTTCAGCGTATTGCAATCATGAATGTAAATATATAAAGTTTGAGCTTACAATTCCACGGGCATCAACAATAAGCCTTCCTCTGAGTGTGTTCTATTATAATAATAATTTATTAAAACAAAATTGTGTATCACTGCGCACGTTTTACCGCCGGCCACGTACGCTCTCGTATAAACTATGATGACCTCCTCTCAGTCCGTGACAGGTTTCAAACCTATAGTCCATAACTAATCGAAAAACACAGGTTTGTGATGGTATTTTGAGAAAACAAACATTATAATTTAATATTTTTTGCTCATTGCGCCGATGGACCAACTTTCAGAATCTAACAGTCTGAACTCAGTTACACGATATTAAATAAATTTTTCATGAGAAAGTTGAATATTTACCTTGCCACTAGTATCCCACACTGTTTGATACTCTATTAGCGTAAATGCGGCAAATAATGACCGACTTGGCAAAATCTAACTCTTACAATCAGGGCCGGTTTGACCGTAAGCCGGGTGACCCTAGGCAGTTGCCTAGGGGCGCCAACATTACTCATAAAAAAACAAAATTATGAATTTGAAACAATGTTATCGGATGTGGGAAACATCGCTGCAAAACCAAAAACTTATAGGTCAATTGTTTTTCGCTCAATTATTTTGTTTTAATATTTGCAATTATTGTCGGTAATATTATGCTGAAAGCTTTATTGGCGTTTGTAATTTTTCTTTAATTTCACATTTTCTTTACCCCATTCTGGATATCATAACTCTCAAATATTTATATGTTTCCACTTCCTCGAATTCTAGATTTCCGGAGGAGACATAATAACAAAAATAAGACAGCACAGGGCGAGATGGTTGGGACATGTTTTTAGAGCAGATGAGGACACCCACATCAATTCACTGTTAAAATGGGATACCGGAGTAAAGAGGAGACGTGGCAGACCTAGGTCAAAATGGATGCAGGAAGTGATAGACGATCTAAGCAGGGCAGGGGTAAAAAATAGGAAAGAAAAAGCAAAAGATAAGACAGGATGGAGAAAAGTTGTTCTTAGTATATGCTAATACACTGGGATTGATCCTCCCAAAATAAATGATCTAGAAAGCTTTAAAACGGCTCAGCCTCACTGGGGGTATAGCCACCATATAATATAGGGCTAATGGAATGTATAAAATTATTCTGATTATATCTATAAATATTGCTTGCAGTAACTTGTTTACTATTTGTTTTGAATTTAACCATAATTTTAATCATTTCATCGTTTGTTACCAAACTAATGGCTAAATTGTTTTTCGAATCTTCAGTTGCACTAAAAAATGTTTTTAATTTAGAGTAATGTATTTATTTTCTGACGTAGTCGCTATTATTAATGTAACAATAACGCTAATAATCTGTAATTTTGCTTCAGATAATCTATCAAAGTCCACCTAAGCTCGAAATGACACACTTTCTTATTAATATAAGTGTATGATATTTATAAACGTACGCACATGATTATACAGCACTGTTCTTCATCTGTATCACATTTACATCTGTTTAAAACATTAATTTAAATTGTTTTTTAAGAAAAAACATGTAATATTGTAATAAAATACACAATAAAATGTAATTAACTATTCAAACAGATATAATTTTACTTTTAGCGTATTAATTTACAGTCTTAGCCTTTGGCAAAACTAATTAAATTAATTTTTATTGTGGCTTGTGGCTGAGTGAAAATAAAATGCAGCTATTGCACATTTACTTATAGATATATACAAACTATTAAATTAAAATCCTTAGATATTTCACTACGGCTTCTATTACTTACATATGTGGTTTTGTACTTCAACATTTTGAATCCAGGTGAAGATATCAACACTGAGAAATACTGCCGAGCACTAGAAGAGATGCTCCAAAAATTTATTGAAAATGAACCCGTTTTCATAAAACAAAAGGTTCCAGTCTTGCTCCACGACAAAGCCTGTTCACACAATTAAAAACAAAAAATTGAACCAACTGAGCTAATAATTTTTAATTAAAGAAGTTTAACATCAGCTGACTTATACCAGTTTAAAATTGAAGTGCAAAATGCGCCATTATTTTCGCAACAGCCTAATAATTCAAACATTGTTGCAACCTAACCAAAATATCTAACATGAGTAACATGTTATAAAAGTAACTTGGAGAAAGCAAAAAGTGATTGGACTTAAAAATGCATTCAGAAAAAGTATTGACTATACTAATATAGTGACAGTTGACACTTGGGTTACATCGCGCAATCCCAGCAGGACGCCATCATTCTATCGACTATTAGTCACGACCAAGTGAAAGCTTCGCATCCCCAACTTTTATATCAATGTATTAAAGTACACATCTTGCGTACATTCGATGTATATTATTACAATTTATTAAGAGTCTGTAAACTGCAAAATTGACTGTTTTATTTACAAAAAGTCAAATAACAATTAAATATATTTAAATGTATATCGGGTGATTCAGTTTGTCTGTCGCAACGATATAACTTTGTTATTTCAAATCGAAACACTCCTATGAACTTTTTTTTTGAATATCGTGGAAATTCTCTTCACTATGACGTTAACATATTTTTTCTATAGTGAAATTTATCAAACTGGCGATAGTCAATATTTTTTTAAATTACAGAGTATCCTTTTTTTATTTATTCTGATAAAGAATTTAATTTTAAATCCATTTATATATAAAGAGAGCTTTTTTATAGGCCGTTTAGGCCCACAGCTCCGTGGTTTTCTTCCACTCTTTTCTATTTTTGGCTTTGGTTTTCCAATCTCTTATACCTTTTTCTTTTAAGTCTGATAGATAGCATTGCTTCTCTCCACCGTCTTTTCGGTCGACCTTTCTTCTTCTTGTTTTTGGTGTTTTCCAGGCAATCGTTTTTGGTGTTCGTCCATCTGCCATTCTTTCGATATGACCCAGCCACTGTAATCTTTTCGCTTTTTTTACCAAGTCGATTGCTGGTCCCTTATATATCTCATAAAATCTCTGTTTTTCTTCCTCCCAAAAGTATTTTCCTTTCCCATCTCTGCAATCTTTCCTGTGATTTCTTATTTAGTATTCAAGTTTCGTAGGTATATGGTGCTGTTGGTCGCAATACTGTTTTGTAAAGGCGGAATTTAGCATCTCTAGATAGCTGTTTTGCTCTTAATTAGTTGGTTCAAGGCTCCGGCAGATTTATTTGCTTTTGTTATCTCGCTTCTATTTCTTTTTCTTCCTCGAAGAGTTTCGTTATTCTGGCACCCAGATAGACAAATTCTTCCAGCCTCATTTTTCCCAATGTCGTAGTTATTTCTAGGATTGCATTCTGCTGACTTTCTCCAATAGACATATGTAACTTTACATTTATTCTGCTTTAATTGCAACCCCGTCTTAAAAGCCTCCTCCACCAATCTGTTTGTCGCGTGTTCTAATTCCTTTATATTTCTGGCTATAATGGCGATGTCGTCTGCATATCCCACTATTTGATGGCTCTTGTACATTATATCTCCTCCCCGGTTCAGACTGCTGCTTCTTGTTATCTTTTCTAGTGTTATGTTTAATAGTAAGGTTGCAAAGGGATCCCGTGGCGTAATACAATTCTCACTATGAAGTCTTCTGATGTTTGGCCTTTCATCCTTAAATTTTTGGAGTCATATTTATTAATTCTGCTAGCTTTGGAGGTACCTGAAACTCTCTCGTAGTTCTCATAATTTTTTTTCTTTTTATTGAATCGTAAGCCTTTTTGAAGTCGATAAAGAGCACCACTGCAGGAATGTTGTATTCATAGCAAGTCATTAGCGGTTCCTTCATAGTAAAAATCTGATCTATCGTTCCTCTCCCTTTTCTAAAACCTGCCTGATATTCTCCTAATTGCGGCTCAACTATTGCTTCTAGTCTTTTTTTAATCAGAGTCGCTACTATTTCATATGCGCTACATCTAATAGATATACATATATGCCTCTATAGTTAGTATATGTCGTCTCATCTCCATTTTTTAATATGGGGATTAGAGTAGCATTTTCCCCACTTTTTGGCATTTGTTTTTCTTGCCAAATTTTCCGTACTGAGAGATATATCTGGTTGTACAACTCCTCTCCCCCATATTTCAAGTTCTCTGCAGGCTCTTCGTCGTTTCCGGGACATTTATTATTTTTTTGACTTTTAATAATTTCCATTATTTCCTCTTTTTTAGGTTCAACTGTTTGATTGCGTTCCTCTGTTCCTATTTTTCCTTCTTTTTGGATATTTAAATATGTTTTTTCAACTTAATATTTACGGAGAACTAACTATTCATCATAAAATTTTGCAACAATTGAATATTTAATAAAAATTTATGCTTTTATAGACTCCTATTACAACGCCATCGTTGCGAAATTTTAAAACTTTATTTGTTTCAAAATAGCCAATGTGACGTTGTAAATTTCGCAAATAATTAGGCAGGTATCAATTCATCTACTATTGTACAAAATTAATAAATTAGTTTTTGAGCTTACACTATCGTTAAGATCAACACCATCTAATTAAGAATAATTAATTTACTGACCTCAACAATATTTCTGTGATGGATTTATTGCTTATTATAATATTTAAAATCTTCGTGATTTGTAATTTTTAAAAAATATATTGAATCGATTATGTTCGAGATTTCATTGAATATCATTTTAAATTAAGCTGCGTTAAATGAGGACAGATTAAAGATACAGATTAGTTTGTAGTACTTTTTTAATAATAATATTATTTCAAAATAGTCGCTTCTTAAATAAGCATACATGCAATTGATCAAAAAACATTAATTATATACGCAGCTAATAAAAATTCATAAACAATGTCATAGTGCTTACTAAGATACCGTTTAAACCGGCGTATAGGACGACCTTTATTAACTACAGAATACATTGGGGGTCATCTTATACGCCAGGAGAAAACAAGGAGCTTGTTTTTTTATTTAATAAATGTTTAGTTATAAAAAATTCTTATGTGAGAGGATTCTAGACTCTTTTTAAAAAATAAATTTGGCTTTTGTGTAACGTAAAGTTTTAAAATATACAAAAAATATAAATTCAACATAAGAAATACATTCTGTTAACTAGAAATAGATAATTTCCTCAATTTTAGGTAGTCTTATACGACCGATTTTGACGTAAGTCGAGAACTTGTTTAATTCTTGATTTGTTTGTTTTTTGTTATTATATTTACACCATGTATTACATGTGTACTTATCAGGGAAGGTCACGATATGTTGTCCCTAGAATCTGATCAAGGGTGTGTTTATTGCATCAAAAACATCAAAACTAAATATTTTGCAGAGTACCATTGGCCATTTCCTTCGGAAAAATAGGGAGAAAACTAAAAAATTGGTATAAAAAGGTCATATTTGCGATCGCGCTGGCCATGAAACCGTCGGAACCCTTCAAGATTTTTTCAAAAACTGCACCATTTTACTGGCAAAGGATGCGCGCGCGGTAATAAATAGGACAATTTCGATTTTGTCTCTGACGATTTCATGGTCAACGCGATCGCAAAAATGACCTTTTTATACCAATTTTTCAGTTTTTACCCTATTTTTCCGAAGGAAATGGCCAGTGACACGTATAACTATGAAAACCATTTGGTTTTGGTGCCCTTGGTGCAATAAATACAGCCTTAATCAGATTCTAGCGACAACATGTCGTGACCCTCCCTTGTTAGTATTTACTCCAACCAAACCAAAAATGTATAAGTACATGTACAGCGTTTGTTTACATATTCCTTTAATTTTTACACAATAGAAACAGCTTCCTGATTAGGTTATACCTGATGAAAATAAACAGTAGTAGTTCAACTTTAACTACAATTTAAAGTAAGATGTTTGTTGGTTAAATTAATAACCAAAACGTGTTTTAAAACATCTAACGCTTTAATGTACCAATTTGTCAAATGACAGAGTTAAATCAATTATGTGGAGGAACTAGTTTTTACGCCGACTAAAAGCTAAACAATTTGATTAAATCTAAAAAAATCGACCTTTATATGTTTAACGGTGTCGTAGAAATGAACTTTATGATGCAAATTTGTGAGCACAGCGACTTTGAAACAGCCGGTCAGTAAAATATGTCTCTTTAGGTATTTACACAATTTTAAGTATTCGATAAACAGGATCCCACTAACTTTAGCATTTAAAACGTTCATTCCTATTTAATTGATATTAATATACCTACGAATAATTTGTAAACCCGGATGTACCGATATCAGAAGTGACAAGTTTTTATGCAATACCTTTTGAAACGATACTACTGGAATACTTTTAGTTTGTGGGAATATTTTACTGTTGCGTATACGTCTCGTAGCGCGGCAGTTTCATTCGTTTGGCCGTATTTTAATTTTGAACTGGCATGTTTATGTGCTACATGCTTATTAATTTTTTTAATTAAACACAGCTCTAATTCATTGCTCTATAAATTCATTTACCTACACACGTTTTTAATGGTTACATTTGGTTTACACTACAGTAAAAAAAAAAAGAAATTTTCAGAGCAATTGACAGCGTGCTAACTTGCTCAAGAGATCCAAAACTTATTATTGCAGCGAAACAATTTTTAAGTACAACCACTACCTTAATTTATTGTTAAACAATTTCTTTTACCAACAGTTTTTTTCCCTTTAGCTTGGCTTCCACACTTTTTATATCTTGATGCTTATCTAAGTTTATGTATACTGTAACGCCAATAAAAAATGCTTCTACATTTTCTAAATCTCTGCATTCCGTATGACTATCGAAAAACTAAGTAACATACCTAACTGTTTTAACGTTTTAGCACTTAAAAAACACAGTTTGTGATAATAATAAAACAATTAAATAATATGCAAAAACTTGATAACAATGATAATTATAATCATACTTTCAATAACTACATTTTATTGTATACAATCGCATCAAATATATCTTTAACGAACCAAAATTACTGTACCTATAGTTTTTAGTTTAATTTAAGAGTTACCGCAATCCCCTGGTCTTCACACTTTTGTGTTATAAATATAGATTTACTAACTAAACAGGTTAATGAAACGTAAACGAAGAACAAACAAAACAAAACACCAGATATTTATATAAAAAGATTATTGGTGACGTGGCTAGGATTTTCGAGCCCCTTGAAAAATTTCAAAAGGTCAAATCTTGCTGCTCAGTTTGATCCACTTCCACGTAATTGTTTGACTTGAAATTTTGCATGCATATATGTTTAATTCGACATAAAAATAATCCTATTTCTGTTGAATTAAATACCTCTGAACTTCTCGCGACAAGGTTTTAGGAAAATTCGTCTTGTCTTTTTAGTGCATTTTAATAAAAGGCGATAGAAAAACAAGAAGAAGACGGAAGAATATGTTTCGATGCACTATTTTTATTTATATTGTGTGTGTATATCGAGTGGTTCAGTTTAACTGTGGCGTTTCCTTTTAAAATAACAAAGTTTAGGGGTGCGCCAGTTAAACTGAATCAGGCTCACTTACTTTTTTTTGTTTGTTATTTAAACAAACCTAATATCAAACATGTAAACTGCGCATAAAGTTCGATTAGATCTAAATATATGCACACTTTTACATCATTTCCGGTTTCGCTGACAATGGTCGCAACTGTGTTATGTTAAATAGAACAGGCTGTATATTTTTACATTTATAGAAAGATAAAGCAATTTTAAATACAAGTTTATTATTTTGAAAGTTTTTAAGACCTGAGTATTTTGACCAATTTTTATTTTTTGGTCATTGTTTTAGTTCAGCGACCATCACATGTACCTGTTAACCATCTTGGGACGGCTTTGTGATTTACCACCTAGAACACTTTCTAAACTAAATTTAAAATTGTCAACTATGTCGACAAATAGCAAGAGAAACTGTGATTTTATTTAGTCATTTTTCGTGTTTGAATTTATTGTTTAACTACATTCAACATATACTGAACTCACGAGAGACCAAAAAGCCATTCACTAATACTATGTTAAAAACTTTCGATTTGAACGAATTCCTCATAAATTTAATTTCTTTGTAATTGTGTTTCGTAGAACTAGACAGATCGGCAAGTTTTTTATTTTATAAGGTTTGGTCACTACATGTTCCAAAATATAAAACAAAGCCCGAAGATACTGCCAATCGATATTAATCAAACAAGGAAATTGATTTGATCGTAAAGTGAACAAGATGTAATGAAAAATATTAGTTCTCTGTACACTACATGGTATTAAGTAGATTAAAAAGTTAAGGACACTTTCAAATCCGTCATAAATAATGTTAACATTCGAACATTCACCATTGCCCTGGGAAGCTTGTCGCATAGTTGACCGTAAGAGCGTACATCAGAACCGTGAGTCGCAAACGATTCACATTTGAACTGTGTAATTCTACCTATAAATTAATGTAGGTGCTTTGTAACTTCAATGTCTAGCACACTTAGAAAACAAATGTGATTATCTAAATATTCCAACCGCTCTCGCAAACGCGATATAAAAAGTACGATGTGACAAGATAAAAAACTAGAAAATTCGAACAAAGAAAAAATAAATGTGCGCTGTCGCCTTTGAGTATTGTATGCCTTATTGTGTAACCTAAAAGAATAGGTAACTGGTAGCCACAGGTGACAAGAAGAAATACCAAGTCCTCCTACGAGAATAAATATCGAGCCAACAATGAACCGCTATTCGAAACAAGGAAATATCTGATCTCGCTTTGTTATTATGCCTGCTTGATATTACTTAAAAATTTAGATCGTTTCATCTTACGTTAGCGTGATTTATTCTCAGAAACACAATACGATTTTGAGGTTTTTGCAAATAGTAATTGCTGCAGCTCAGTCTTAATCTGATGTAATGCATTATACTTTTCTCTCTAAACGGGTATTGTGCGTCATATATCAAATTTATGTACATTGTCAACAGCAATTATGTATGTGGCTAACAATTAGTGCGCTATAATAATTGTGATAAGAACTTTAAAAAAACACAACCTCTTTCACATGCTTTATTTTTTTATTGTAAAAGTATTCAAGAATCGCCAAGCTTAACAAACCAGTGGTAATCATCAAAAAATCAACTGTAAAACATTTTTATAAACTGAGTTTGACTTACTTTTAGTAGACTCCAAATATATTTTGAATTGATGCTTCTTTCTACCTTTAAAAAATTCAGAGTGATGTTAACCGAAAATAAAATACATACCTAATACAGTGTATTTTAGTAATTGTTTAATTTCCGGTTTGTCCGGAAATTACCTTAACTTTTTAATTTCAAATGAATTACCCTGTATATTTTTACATTAAAAAACAAAAGAAAATCTGAAAAAAATTTATATGCTTACAAACATGATTTAAGAAACAATGAGAAAAATGAAAGAAACAAAAAATCTCGAGAGCGACGAGTATACGTCGGAGGATTTGAAAAGAAAAAGAGAACAGGACATAGAAGACATATCAAAAGGGAGTTAAAAGAGTAAAACGATTAACAGGACACCTCAAAAAGAGAGAAAAGAGAAGGAAGATAAAAGGATACGCTTATGAACATGATCTAGTAAACAATGATATGAAATATGATATAACTTGCGCATATCAAGTTATCAAATTGTTCAAATATAATTATCAAGTTTATATATACTTGGACATCACAATCAACTGCAAACATACATAGTTGCGACCAAAGTCATCGATATATCATGTTTGCCAATACTCATCAGGTACAGAGATTATTATTTTTTTTAGGATTATTAACGTCCGCAACAAATTGCTATTACAGCCGGTTGACAGTGAACCAGGAAATGTAATATGCTTACCGTGGACACCGCAAAAATCCGGCGGCAATCTGCAATCTGCAGCATGTCATCATACAGTATGCGTTTTACTAGTACGCCCATAACCGCATCGCCTAAAGCGCTTTATTGCTTTTACATGTTAGTTCCCGTTTCAACAAACAAGTTCATTGTGACTATTTAGAATTTACTATCAGTTGTAAATTATTAATGTATGTTTACGAGATGAATTGTAACGTTCTAATTAATGCACGATACAAAATAAAACATTACCTGTATACGATAGGGAATAGAATTTATTTTTGTGGTATACGCGTCAAGCAACTTCTTGTGTGATTCCACGAGTCGAAATTTTTAAGATCTGTTATTGGTATAAAATCATCGCCCTCGTCTCTTTGCCTGTTCTCCCTCGTTCGTGGGCTAGTTGTTTAATTCTTTTTTCCATATTGGTTGTTAGTCTTCCTGTCCGCCTCTTCCCATGCCTCTTTGATTCCGTTACTCTTTTTGTCAATGCTTCCGGCGGCATCCTCTCTACGTGTCTATACCATTTTGGCTATTTTTCTTCTGTACTTTGGATTACTGGTTTTTGCTTTAGGTTTTTCTGTATGTCTTCATTTTTTAAATTTTCCTGATATTTTTCTTAAAAAATTAATTTCAGCTGCCGTTAGTCTCTTCTCGTGTTTAGTTGTTAGGAGCCATGTCTGGCTACCATACAACATAGTTGATATTGCAACCGTGGTGTAGATTCTGTCATATTCTTCCTAAATAAGAAATTGATACAAATCTTCGAATACTTAGCATTAAAATTTAAAGCTAGCCGTGTTCATTGTTAAATCTTTTTAATGTTAGTACTAATAATTTTAGTTGTTTGTTGTTTTTAGTCAAATTAAATTATTCAAAATCCAGCTTGTTTTTGGTACTATTATTAATTTTAATAAATAACAAATACTTCAATTACGTTTAAAGGTACGAGATTTAAAGTAAAATAACTTACTACAACCTGCAAGAAAAACTATTTAAGAGAGTATTATTAGTCTGGCAATCTTTATACAGAGTGTCCCAGATTACATTTTCAGCATGGGGATCTCGCGTATTATAGGAGATACAGGTTTGTTTAAATTAGAATGAATTATTCCTTAGTAGGAGAGGAGCCACAATCAATTTTTAAAAGTACAAAATTCCTCGTACTTCAGATGTTATAGCAAAATATATGAAAATATCGAATTTCTTTTTTCTCTCATAACTTTTTTGTCTTAATCATTAGAACAATTTTATTAGTACCTTCTTAAGATAATTTTTAATGTAGAATGTAACTGTTGTTTTAGATGTTTTTATCACTCTTAAAAAAATCGATTTTCTTTAAACTAAAGCAAATGGCTTAAAACTTCTTATACACGTTATTTATGGCAAAATGAAGGATTATTAGACTTGAAAAATGACTTTTAATTTTTCGTGAAAAATGGAAAAAGTACAAAAGTCTTTGCACTTTTTTCGACAAAAAAATCGATTTTCTTTAAACTAAAGCAGATGGCTTAAGACGTCTTATACACGTTATTTATGGCAAAATGAAGGATTATTAGGCTTGAAAAATGACTTTTAATTTTTCGTGAAAAATGGAAAAAGTACAAAAGTCTTTGCACTTTTTTCGACAAAAAAATCGATTTTCTTTAAACTAAAGCAAATAGCTTAAAACTTCTTAAGATACTTTTTAATGTAGAATGTAACTGTTGTTTTAGATGTTTTTATCACTCTTCATTTTTGACATATTACCCCTAACTTCGTTTTTTTCTTATGGGCCGTCAAGTTGGCTTTGGAATAGTTCGATGTGCTTTTTTCCCCCTTTTTTCATTTTCATTCCACGGACGTTTCAGCCCATCCTCGTAAATAAATCACAAATAATTCTTCTAGGATTGTGCTTGAGTTATCCAGTGAAAAGTTTAAAATAATGCGAATGAAATTAATTAATGGTTCGTAAGATACAAATCACTCTTTTTTCACAGATTACGGCATATAATTTCGACTTGTGTTGCAGTGACAGTAAGTAGCTGCGCCCACTTAATTATGCTTTATTAATGGATATTTTGGAATAAAAAAGCAGCTCTAATGTATTTCACACATTCATTATTAATCATTGTAAAATCTCTCATATATGAAGTCACCTTCTGATTAATATTGTAAAAGGCTCGTTGTGGTATTACAGATGCTCACTTTTTAAATTCAAAATAAGTTGCTCACTAAGTTATTGAGCAACTTATATAACGTATATCAGAAGCATTCAGTTCATCTGAAATAAGTACAAGAAACTGAACTGTTGTATGTATTACATTTTTGTTATAATTGTTTAATTAATATTGTGAAGTTTTAGAAGACTGGGAAAAAGTTAATCAAATATTTTTTATTATTTAGCCATGAATTCTTTTACTGTTAGGTGTAGGATTGTTGAGTTGTGTTGTGCTGACTTTTTCACGTTTTTTTGTTTTATGCTAGCTTTTTATCTTTCTATTTGATGTTTCTATCCGTTGCTGCTTCTTTAACTTTGTCTTGCCAGGTTTTTCTTTGGTCTACCTATTTGTTTTTTCCTGTGGCCCTTTCTGGTTAACCTTTTTTGTTTTTTAGTCACCACCCTCTTTCTACATTCAGAGCCGAAGACTTTTCAAAGAACGTTCATTAAAGGTCAAAATGACTGTGTTGGTAACCCTATTATTCGATCCAGAGTATTCAGATTATAAATACTTCGTATGTAAATCAGCATAGTTCGTCTTAAAAAATTGCAAGTATAAACAATAAAGTTGTTAATACATATTCAAGTAAATATATGGAGAAAAGTGAAGCTCACTTATTTCAAGTGAGATTTTTTACTGCCTCGTGGAGACTCCCCAGCACAGAAGGTAAATTCGCGTTTGTGTTTAACAAATAAAATTGAAATAGTGATAAAACGGCCAATGGAAATTATTTATCCGTTTTCGATCTTACAAAAATGTCGGTTAATTTCGTTCAATGTTTTCGTTCTGTTCTTGGTCTCTGCTTAAAACTGAGTTTTGTAACACCTTAACTGAAATATCGAATTGAGAGAAATAAAAGCAATAAAATTACGTCATTTGACAAGACTTTCTGTTTAACATTCTTAAAATCCTGTTATAAAAACAACTATTCAGGTAAAAAAATTCAATCTAGTTTACATTTTTACGAGGAATATGTATTATCTCATAATGTGTACTTTATAAATCAACGGCTTAAATAAATTATGTTACTGTTGCCAAAGTCTTCGTAAATTTTGGTAATGTACAATCAGTTTATTGACTCAAGAAATCTCGTTCTAAGAAAACAGAAATAGTTATTTGCAAAATTAGAAAAACTTTACAATATTATAAGAGTAGGTACTAAATAATATATTTAATTAAAAAACTGAAAATAAATATTAATCACTGGCAGATTCCTGAGAGAAAATTTCATTAAATGACTTTATTTAGGTGTGCGTGTTTGTTTTTTAAATAGTGATAGTCTAATTTACGAAGTGATAAACTTGCCAAATACGTTTTTTGAACAGCGCTTTTATTTGAAAATAACATGAAGAAACAATCTTAAAATTTTTCACAAAACTTAAGTACGAAAAGCAAGAAACTGATGTTTGTCCTAACCTTTCAAACAATAACTTGACAAAGGACACTCGTCTTTCAATTTGTGTGTGTGGTATATTCAGATATGAGTAGCAAGGGCTGTACTTTATTTAAATGTGATGCAACAGTTCATGTTCCTTGGGTAGCATTTATTCTATTTATATTATGAAGGATTTTTAATTTTCCACTGGAGCTTCATAATCTTGGCTACACCACTAAATCAAAAAGTATAAAACCATAATGTACTCAGTTTAAGTGTTTCAACACGATCATTACAACGAAACTATACAAAATATGCAATCATCTTGTAAATAACGTTCGGTTTTCTCGAACTAGTTTGGTATTGTCTCGAGAACGAATTTCGTACTGACACTAAATAAATTAAAATTTCATTTTAGTTCGTCTTTTATTGCTTTTACGTACGTTTATAAATTTTAAAGTAGTTATGACATTTAGAAAAACGTTATTTATCTTTGGTATTTCAATTTAAATTAAATTTGTTTGAACCTTGTATCGTAAACATGATTAATGGCCGTATGTATTAGGTTCGTTTATAATAATAAGTAAATCATAACTAAATTATACGTACACACGATAAAAACTATCAAGTTGTTACGCAATCACTTAACAATGCTTTTTATACATCTTGAGAATTGATATACTCGTGCGCAATTTAACGTCGGTTTGTCAAAATTCAATGGCAAATCCGTTAATAAAAAAAAAATTAAATGAGAATCGCAGACAAGTGACAGATTTCTGTAGAAAGAGAATGGCTGTGGGGGGTTCCCAACCTTGGGTCGTCAAAAAGCAACTATTGCAAATCAGATCCCAATGACATCGCGCAGTTTATAAATAAACAAACAACATTACATCATCTGTGTCGCCGCTATGACACTCTGCTAATTAGACGATTTAAAGTATCGGAGTTTAGTACCTAGTAAATTTATATAATCGTCGTTCGAAAAGAATTCTAATTTATGCAAACTATAAATGTCACATGCTGACCCAAATATTTGAAACTTTTCGGTAATCCACATAATGCTCACTGACTTACATAATTCAATTAGAAAAAGCAACTTGCCGACACCTTAGAACAAATCTAAAAGGGAATTGGTATATTTTACCGTTGCAACAATAAATCATCTCACAATTATTGCGACGTTTATTTGCTTCATACTTTCTAGGACTTTCTTACGAATATTTTATGGATTTAGAAATAATGCGCGATGAACTAACATTTTAAAACTTTCCTAAGATATTAACGGTAAATTTATTTTCAAATGTATTGTTTAAAATATGGTATCGTAAAAGTGTCAAACACTATTTAGTCCTAATACATATTTGTATACTATTTTCTCACAGTAAGCACTAATGGTTCATGACAACGAAAAGCTGTAGGTTATGAAAATGGAAAAGTCTTTGCACTTTTTTCGACAAAAAAATCGATTTTCTTTAAACTTAAGCAAATGGCTTAAAACTTCTTATACACGTTATTTATGGCAAAATGAAGGATTATTAGACTTAAAAAATGACTTAATTTTTCGTGAAAAATGGAAAAGTACAAAGGCTATAGTCTTTGCACTTTTTTCGACAAAAAAATCGATTTTCTTTAAACTAAAGCAAATGGCTTAAAACTTCTTATACACGTTATTTATGGCAAAATGAAGTATAATTAGACTTAAAAAATGACTTTTAATTTTTCGTGAAAAATGGAAAAGTACAAAGGCTATAGTCTTTGCACTTTTTTCGACAAAAAAATCGATTTTCTTAAAACTAAAGCAAATGGCTTAAAACTTCTTATACACGTTATTTATGGCAAAATGAAGGATTATTAGACTTAAAAAATGACTTTTAATTTTTCGTGAAAATGGAAAAGTACAAAGGCTATATAGTCTTTGCACTTTTTTCGACAAAAAAATCGATTTTCTTTAAACTAAAGCAAATGGCTTAAAACTTCTTATACACGTTATTTATGGCAAAATGAAGGATTATTAGACTTAAAAAATGACTTTTAATTTTTCGTGAAAATGGAAAAGTACAAAGGCTATAGTCTTTGCACTTTTTTCGACAAAAAAATCGATTTTCTTTAAACTAAAGCAAATGGCTTAAAACTTCTTATACACGTTATTTATGGCAAAATGAAGGATTATTAGACTTGAAAAATGACTTTTAATTTTTCGTGAAAAATGGAAAAGTACAAAGGCTATAGTCTTTGCACTTTTTTCGACAAAAAAATCGATTTTCTTAAAACTAAAGCAAATAGCTTAAAACTTCTTATACACGTTATTTATGGCAAAATGAAGGATTATTAGACTTAAAAAATGACTTTTAATTTTTCGTGAAAATGGAAAAGTACAAAGGCTATAGTCTTTGCACTTTTTTCGACAAAAAAATCGATTTTCTTTAAACTAAAGCAAATGGCTTAAAACTTCTTATACACGTTATTTATGGCAAAATGAAGTATAATTAGACTTAAAAAATGACTTTTAATTTTTCGTGAAAAATGGAAAAGTACAAAGGCTATAGTCTTTGCACTTTTTTCGACAAAAAAATCGATTTTCTTTAAACTAAAGCAAATGGCTTAAAACTTCTTATACACGTTATTTATGGCAAAATGAAGGATTATTAGACTTAAAAAATGACTTTTAATTTTTCGTGAAAATGGAAAAGTACAAAGGCTATAGTCTTTGCACTTTTTTCGACAAAAAAATCGATTTTCTTTAAACTAAAGCAAATGGCTTAAAACTTCTTATACACGTTATTTATGGCAAAATGAAGTATAATTAGACTTAAAAAATGACTTTTAATTTTTCGTGAAAAATGGAAAAGTACAAAGGCTATAGTCTTTGCACTTTTTTCGACAAAAAAATCGATTTTCTTAAAACTAAAGCAAATAGCTTAAAACTTCTTATACACGTTATTTATGGCAAAATGAAGGATTATTAGACTTAAAAAATGACTTTTAATTTTTCGTGAAAATGGAAAAGTACAAAGGCTATAGTCTTTGCACTTTTTTCGACAAAAAAATCGATTTTCTTTAAACTAAAGCAAATGGCTTAAAACTTCTTATACACGTTATTTATGGCAAAATGAAGTATAATTAGACTTAAAAAATGACTTTTAATTTTTCGTGAAAAATGGAAAAGTACAAAGGCTATAGTCTTTGCACTTTTTTCGACAAAAAAATCGATTTTCTTTAAACTAAAGCAAATGGCTTAAAACTTCTTATACACGTTATTTATGGCAAAATGAAGGATTATTAGACTTAAAAAATGACTTTTAATTTTTCGTGAAAATGGAAAAGTACAAAGGCTATAGTCTTTGCACTTTTTTCGACAAAAAAATCGATTTTCTTTAAACTAAAGCAAATGGCTTAAAACTTCTTATACACGTTATTTATGGCAAAATGAAGTATAATTAGACTTAAAAAATGACTTTTAATTTTTCGTGAAAAATGGAAAAGTACAAAGGCTATAGTCTTTGCACTTTTTTCGACAAAAAAATCGATTTTCTTAAAACTAAAGCAAATAGCTTAAAACTTCTTATACACGTTATTTATGGCAAAATGAAGGATTATTAGACTTAAAAAATGACTTTTAATTTTTCGTGAAAATGGAAAAGTACAAAGGCTATAGTCTTTGCACTTTTTTCGACAAAAAAATCGATTTTCTTTAAACTAAAGCAAATGGCTTAAAACTTCTTATACACGTTATTTATGGCAAAATGAGGTATAATTAGACTTAAAAAATGACTTTTAATTTTTCGTGAAAAATGGAAAAGTACAAAGGCTATAGTCTTTGCACTTTTTTCGACAAAAAAATCGATTTTCTTTAAACTAAAGCAAATGGCTTAAAACTTCTTATACACGTTATTTATGGCAAAATGAAGGATTATTAGACTTAAAAAATGACTTTTAATTTTTCGTGAAAATGGAAAAGTACAAAGGCTATAGTCTTTGTACTTTTTTCGACAAAAAAATTGATTTTCTTAAAACTTAAGCAAATGGCTTAAAATAAAATATGATTTCCACACAAACATTTCAAAATTTTTCGTGAAATCTAAACTGTTTAAACTTTTCAATGTTGGGTTTAAAGAACTACAAAACTGTAATTTTAGAAATTTCACAAACCAGTAATTTTTATGTATAGTTTTAGATCGCTGCACGACAGTTATTAATAGTTTTCCGTGCTAAGTGAAAGATTGCAGGGCACACTCGTGACCTATTCCATTATTAATTACATTAATATTTCTGTAACAACTAAAATGACAGTGATCTCGAACCTTGTATTGTATAGCATAGTAAACGGTTGTGCTAATTAATATTTTACGTGCTGTGAATTCCGCTGCAAGGGCTTGTTTAAAATAGCTGAAAATCGTTGAAGCGATTGCAATTTACGTAGCTGCCTCCGGTAATAGCCGTGATTATGTAGACATATGTGTACGTCCGTAGAGGCACTGTCATCTCACACTTTCACCAGTTCACACGCTGCTCGTTGCCCGATCGCCCATGCCTCCACAGCCAGGCTGCAAATTTTGAAACCTTACACTTAATTAATCAATCCATAAAACTACCAAATATGTATGGGACTTTAAATATAACTATAAATTTATTTTTAATGACGACATTAAATCACGCAGCCATAATTATTCGCCTAGATCAGATGAGAATTTCTGCAATGAAACGATTTTCAGCTAAAGCGAATCGTTTATTAATAAATTTTGATTAACGGTGCGATTGCAAGAGGAAATAATTGTTTTTGCAGTTTACCAGCAATAGTTTAATAATCCAAAACAAACCATTATTTGATCGATTCAAATGCCCCATCGATTTTCACACACTTTTTAGGTTTTTATGTACTTTCCTATTCCATTCTTACTCATTTACTTAGTCCATGTCGCCTATCTACCCTCACGGGTGCAAGGCATTGGGTGGAGTTGAGTTTTCACTTTTCACTTGTTGGACCCTTCCATATCTTCCTCCATTCTCTTCTGTCTTGAATCTTATTCCCTACATCCTCCCACTTTATTCCTCTCCTGTCCGGTGCTTGTTTTACTCCTTCCTTCCACGTTTTCTTTGGCCTGCCTCTCGTTTTCTCTTTGGTACTTCTCGCTTCAAACACTTTTCTTGTTAATTTTCTGTGGTCCATACGTTTTACATGTTCTATTTTATTTCTTAATGGTTTCACTTTTAAATTTTCTCTGTGTGTTGTGTTTCTAATTTTGTCCAATTTGGTTCATTTTCTATTTTTCTCGGAAATCTCATCTCGGTTGCTTCCAAAGTGTGTTTGTACGTGCTCGATAAGAATCTCAACTGAGATCGTGCTAATAGTGTCCAGTTCCTGATTTATCCTAAAAAAAATTGAACAAAGTGGCTTTGTTCTTTTCTTCACAACTTTCTTATTATCAACATTAAAAATCTATAATTTTGTATTCCAACGTTAAACAAAAGCGTTACTCGCCTAGCATTACAAGAAGTAACCCAGCCTGCTTAGTTTTCGTGATTTCATAGTCAACGTTCTTATTTCTTATGGGTGATGTTCGATTTGTATGCTATCAGTTGACAAATTTTGTGATTAATAGAATCAGCAAACTTTTTAAAATACGTACAGATATACAATGGTTTTCATTAAAATAGCTTTATCGGGGCAAATATTTCGGTTAATAAAACGTGGTTACAAAAAACAATTTTTAACAATAGTGAATCAAATTTATAAAACAAATCTAAATCTAACAGTCGAAAGTAAACTCAGGATTTGTTCTGAACTGCATACGGGCACTCAACGTGCTAGGAAGCAGGAATAATGTTAAACTGGTATGGTTCCCAGGGCACACTAACATAGCAGGGAACGAGAAGACAGAACGCCTTGCCAAAATGGGCGGCGAGACACCTTTCTTCGGACCAGAACCCGCAGTTGGTACATCCTATGGAACAGCCAAGCGGTGTCTTAATGACATATTAACGCAAGGGCGAAATGCTCATTGGAAAAAAAATTGCAGGACAAGCCCATTCTGACACTATCCTGTCAATGGTCTCCAAAGAAAAGACAGAAGAAATGCTCAGGATGAGCAGAGTAGACATCAGAGCAACCACAGGACGACTCGTCACAGGACACTGTGGGCTAAACACTTCTACATTCTGGGGCTCAGAGACCGATATATGTAAAGGATGTGGTGAAGAAAGGAGAAACTACTCTTCACGTAATATGCCTGTGTGAAGGATTCACACGCTATAGTCGTAGACTTCTAGGGAAAAAAGCCAACCAAGAAGAGTTAAGAAAAACACCCCTAAAGAAAATCCTGGAGTTTTTCAAAAACACAGAAATTCTTTAAAGGGCTATCACCAGAGGGTACAATAGACCAACAGGTCGCAGTACAGGAACCGGAAAGGGGACCACCTCAGTGGAAATAATGAAATAATAACAGTGAAAATAGAAATGATCTGAGTTTGTTTCCGAGATGTTGTCCAAAATGTAAAACGAACAGCTCGATTTTACCTTTATTGTTCTTAATTTTCATGCTTATTGGAAATAAACCAACTGCGGAAAAACCATGTTTTTATAGGTACGCGAAAATGATCAAATATTCTAATGCTGCCAAGCAAGTGGAACACGATTACGTGTTAATTTTAGTGGCACTATTTAGCACAAGTATTAACATTCTCATAAACTTGTGGACAAAAATTTACAAAAATTGTGTCTTGTAGCTGTGGCTATTAATTTAAAATGGTAATTTGACATTTTGCTGGTTGTGTCTCCGTTGTAGATCAATTCGCAGTTACTTATGCTAATCTTTTTATGATTGCATTTAATAGTAAAAGTTGGCACTTTAGTAGATTTATTTCTTGTCAAGAAACGTAATAAAACAGTAAACATTAAAAATGATTCACAGGCTAAATCCGTTCTACAATATTATACAACTGACACCTTGGAAATATTTCAGGTGTTTACACATCCTTATTTGTTCATATTTGTTCGTGATTGTCGTCGAATTCAAGGAAAAACACGTTCCAGAATTCATTAGAATATAATAAACATGTGGCGTCTGGGAACTACATTTATCGAACAAATAATTATATATGCATACATACATACTGAAATTACTTATATAAATTCATTATTAAAATAATCAGCTAGCTGTGGTTACAACGTGGTCAGCGGTTGTTATAGGAATTCCATTAATATGACATATAATAATGGGAAATAAGGATAAGTTTTAAATTTAATTGAGCTGATTTCATCATTATGAGATACGTCAACAACAGTTAGCTTACAAAATAGTAATTAACATTCAATCAAAGTTTTTTTTAAGCGATTACTGCTATATCCTGGCAAGAGTTAATTTAATTGTTGATTTAAAATTATCTACACGGTGATTTAAACTGTTTTAGTGTAGGAACAACGAACCGCATGATCTACTTCAGCGTAGGTTTACACTTACTTTGTGCCTGGTTAAATGCCATCACGTTTTACTGGACTGCTGCTGCTCCTGAACAATTGTGACCAACCCATAACGCAGTAACTACACAATCCTTTATGATCAAAATTTGTTCTCAAAATAAATTCTATTATTAGTTGTATTTCAGTCTGACTGTCGCACACCCTTAAACTTTGTTATTTTAAAAGAAATCCCAATAAACTACATATTTTTATAACCACAGAAAATCATTTATAAAAAGAAGTTAAAATTACTTTTCTACATTAATGTATATCAGACTGGCGAAAGTTGTATACTATTTTTTATTCTTATAGATTATAATTCTAAATTGGACCGTGCATTAAAAACATAAACATTTATTTATTTATTTGTTGGACTGATGAGTTGTGTTGTGCTGACTTTTCTTCATGTTTTTCTGTCTTATGCTAGCTTTTTTATGTCTCTCTTTTTGACCACTTCCACTTTTGTTCGTCTTGGGGCTTCTCTGTTTTCAAAAAATGATTATCTTAAACTATTAAATATTCTTCCCACATTTCCTGTCCTTTCGCTTATTTCCTTGTCCATTCCTCCATTTTTCTCTATGATCACTCCTAAATATTTAAAGCTTTCTAACTGTAAAAATACATAAACTTCATTAAAAAAAAGTTGAGAAACACGAGTATAAAATGATTTATTTTATTTTGCAAAATAAATCTGACTTAACACGAGCGCTATAGTAATTGACAGTTTATAACTTAAGTTAATGGGTTATTATTTTTCAACGAAAAATCAATATTTCGTAAGCATTTAATTAAAAATGAACATATAGTTTCTATGGGTGTGTATTAAAGGTGTTACATAGTTACATACATAGGACAACTAACTGTGTTTGAAAGCACATGGTGGACCCTTTTAACATTTTATACATCATATATTTTTATTAATACATTACATTGTTTTGTTTTCATTTTTACTAAAAATTCTTTGTTAAATACAAAAATTACTAAGGTGCATTATGTAATTTAAGAAAAAAGTTGACTATCTGACGTATTTCATCAAAGAAAAAGCATTTTAACGTAATTTGATAGATACTTAAATAACAAAGTTCTACCCAATATGAACATAAACCAACCATGGTAACCAACTAACCACCAAAATGAATCGTTTTATATTGGAATATTTAATGGTGCATGTTTACTTACGTTACTCAGAAACTGTAGGTTTTTCAGGAAAAACTAAAGAATGAAAAAGTTTCTAAGTAAATCAAGCATTCAAAAAAAAATTGCTTCATTGCAAAATTTAACCAATCAAAAAGTTCTGATTAAAAAGCCAACAGGAGTCGCACTTTTCAGTCCCCTGTGAAGGTGGGAGATTATTGAAAATATTACTATGGGAAACCTTTTAATGAGTATAAAACATCTACCTAATAACATTCTCATACATTTATCCAAATTTTAGAAATAAAATAAAAACCCAATTTTATCGCTCCCCTTTAGAGGGGTGTAACTCCAAAAGGAGACGTCTAAGGAAAATTTTTTATATAAAAATCCCCCCTTGACTTTCGATAAGGAATCACCTCCCAAATGTTTTCGCAATATTTAAGAAACACCCCGTATATTAAGTTTTCGTCTTCACAGATATAAGAACCTCAAATAATTTAGCAATTAAACAATATCCGACACTACATGAATTCTTGTCGCCTTTAAAGCAAGTTTAGCTGCTTAAACTCTGCTCTAAAGTGTCATAAACTACGCTTCGGAAGTCTAGCTCTAGAGTCTAGTTAGGTAAATTTTGAAAACTGTCAGGAATTTATTAAAACTGTAAGGTTTTCTAATTTTTTTAAAATGTTAATGCAAACACAATACTACACTTACTTTAGCTGGTAACTGTTGATTTTTATTGCGGACGTAATTATTTCCCATTGCAATCTTTATTTATTGATAATTGTTAAAACAATTATCAATAAATTTGTGATTTTAATTTGAAGTCTTAAATGAATCGTTGTATTGGGTTGCTTTGAGTGAAGTATCGTTTGTGAATATGCATCGCGGATGGAAGTCGCTCTAATGTCGTGATGACCCAGATCGGATCCCTGCAAAGTACTTGGGCGGGACGCCGTGCTGCTAAGACTGGCAAAAATTAATACACGGCTAATTTATTATCGCACTAGACCAGAATAGATTTCGTAACCACTTGATTGCCATTAGAAATAATGGTATGAGATGTAGACGATCGTGTGAACTAGGATCACTATGAAACGATGGGAGTGGGTGATACAAATAAATGACCACCATAACTGCACTTGTACGATTATGATACAACAATGACATAACACATTTAATGTATCGAATATAGTTTTGGTTAAGTTACTATGTAACGTTTTTGTGGACTCAACTTAACGAGCTGCAAAGACGCGAAAGGCGGATGTAAATTAATGTACGTACTTACGTATTCTTGAAAGGACACACAAAACCGACAAAATGATGGACTTTTTAATATACGGAATCATATATTACCACGTGACTCATTTTCATAAATTACATTTTTTGTATTAACCAAGACATCTGAATACTTATTATAAAAATTTACTTATTCGAGAAACAGAACACACTCCTCCACAAAAATCAGTACCTATACAGGGTGCCCATTTCTCTAACCTGTTGTATGGGTAACTCCGTTAATATTAGAGATACAAAAACGTTTAAATTAGCAAATTTGTGCAGAATTTAAAGGGAAATCTGATGCCATTTTCAAATTTGACCTACGTCATCAACTTTTTGAAATATTTTGAAATAACTGAAAAAAGTCGATTTTTTCAAACTTGAATAATTCCGTAACCATATGAGTTAGAACCAAAATAAAAATTGGCTGTTATAGATGTTTTTACGTAGATTTTAAATATGTTAACGGAATTTTCATAGCACTTTCGATTTCCGAGTTATAGCACAAACTTGCATTTTTTTAAATGGAAGTCATAGTTGGCTATGGTCTTATTAAAAAGGTTATTTTTTTCTCGTTTTAATGATACTGCCTAATAGATGGGAGTTATCCCGTGTTGATGTTCTTTTTTTTTCGATGTGACATTTAAGAGTTGTCTAGGCAGTGAACATGTAAAATGATTTTTGCTTATTTAAAAAAAAAAACTACAAAAGTAAAGCATAACAACCCTTATATCATTGCCTTTGCACTTTTCCCATTTTCCTCAAAAAATTAAAAATCGTATTTAGGGCCTAATAATCCTTAATTTGTTCATAAATAACGTGCATAAGAAGTTTGAAGCTACTTGCGTTAATTTTAAGAAAATCGATTTTTTTGTCGAAAAAAAGTATAAAGACTATTATAGCCTTTGCACTTTTCCCATTTTCCTCAAAAATTAAAAATCGTATTTAGGGCCTAATAATCCTTAATTTGTTCATAAATAACGTGCATAAGAAGTTTGAAGCTATTTGCGTTAATTTTAAGAAAATCGATTTTTTTGTCGACCGAAACCCGGTTGTGCAGTCGGGAGGGTCCCATGGTTGGTCAAGTTTACCCGTCATAAAAGACTCCGAAAGTAACACGTGCTCTTCGTCAGATGGGAAAAATCGTCGAAAAATGTGGATTTGGGACCCCCTCTGAATCCGTCCCTGCACGTTTTAGACTGGTGGCCTAATGGAACTTTTTTGTCGCAGTCGGCTAAACTGTCACGTGACACAAACGGTTTTTAACGATCTCTTGTCGTTTGCGAGATCTAGGTATAGGACGTCTACAAATAACGTGTATTAGAAGTCTGAAGCTATTTGCGTTAATTTTAAGAAAATCATTTTTTTTGTAGAAAAAAAGGACAAAGACTATAGCCTTTGCACTTTTCCCATTTTCCTCAATAAATTAAAAATGGTATTTAGGGCCTAATAATCCTTTATTTGTTCAAAAATAACGTGTATAAGAAGTTTGAAGCTATTTGCGTTAATTTTAAGAAAATCGATTTTTTTGTCGAAAAAAAGGACAGACTATAGCCTTTACATTTTTCCCATTTTCCTCAAAAAATTAAAAATGGTATTTAGGGCCTAATATTCTTTAATTTGTTCATAAATAACGTGCATAAGAAGTCTGAAGCTATTTGCGTTAATTTTAAGAAAATCGATTTTTTTGTCGAAACAAAGTATAAAGACTATATAGCCTTTGCACTTTTCCCATTTTCCTCAAAGAATTAAAAATCGTATTTAGGGCCTAATAATCCTTAATTTGTTCATAAATAACGTGTATAAGAAGTTTGAAGCTATTTGCGTTAATTTTAAGAAAATCGATTTTTTTGTCGAAAAAAAGTATAAAGACTATAGCCTTTGCACTTTTCCCATTTTCCTCAAAAAATTAAAAATGGTATTTAGGGCCTAATAATCCTTAATTTGTTCATAAATAACGTGTATAAGAAGTTTGAAGCTATTTGCGTAAATTTTAAGAAAATCGATTTTTTTGTCGAAAAAAAGTATAAAGACTATAAGCCTTTGCACTTTTCCCATTTTCCTCAAAAAATTAAAAATCGTATTTAGGGCCTAATAATCCTTAATTTGTTCATAAATAACGTGTATAAGAAGTTTGAAGCTACTTGCGTAAATTTTAAGAAAATCGATTTTTTTGTCGAAAAAAAGTATAAAGACTATAGCCTTTGCACTTTTCCCATTTTCCTCAAAAAATTAAAAATCGTATTTAGGGCCTAATAATCCTTAATTTGTTCATAAATAACGTGTATAAGAAGTTTGAAGCTATTTGCGTTAATTTTAAGAAAATCGATTTTTTTGTCGAAAAAAAGTATAAAGACTATATAGCCTTTGCACTTTTCCCATTTTCCTCAAAAAATTAAAAATCGTATTTAGGGCCTAATAATCCTTAATTTGTTCATAAATAACGTGCATAAGAAGTTTGAAGCTATTTGCGTTAATTTTAAGAAAATCGATTTTTTTGTCGACCGAAACCCGGTTGTGCAGTCGGGAGGGTCCCATGGTTGGTCAAGTTTATCCGTCATAAAAGACTCCGAAAGTAACACGTGCTCTTCGTCAGATGGGAAAAATCGTCGAAAAATGTGGATTTGGGACCCCCCTCTGAATCCGTCCCTGCACTTTTTAGACTGGTGGCCTAATGGAACTTTTTTGTCGCAGTCGGCTAAACTGTCACGTGACACAAACGGTGTTTAACGATCTCTTGTCGTTTGCGAGATCTAGGTATAGGACGTCTACAAATAACGTGTATTAGAAGTCTGAAGCTATTTGCGTTAATTTTAAGAAAATCGATTTTTTTGTAGAAAAAAAGGACAAAGACTATAGCCTTTGCACTTTTCCCATTTTCCTCAATAAATTAAAAATGGTATTTAGGGCCTAATAATCCTTTATTTGTTCAAAAATAACGTGTATAAGAAGTTTGAAGCTATTTGCGTTAATTTTAAGAAAATCGATTTTTTTGTCGAAAAAAAGGACAGACTATAGCCTTTACATTTTTCCCATTTTCCTCAAAAAATTAAAAATGGTATTTAGGGCCTAATATTCTTTAATTTGTTCATAAATAACGTGCATAAGAAGTCTGAAGCTATTTGCGTTAATTTTAAGAAAATCGATTTTTTTGTCGAAACAAAGTATAAAGACTATAGCCTTTGCACTTTTCCCATTTTCCTCAAAGAATTAAAAATCGTATTTAGGGCCTAATAATCCTTAATTGGTTCATAAATAACGTGTATAAGAAGTTTGAAGCTACTTGCGTAAATTTTAAGAAAATCGATTTTTTTGTCGAAAAAAAGTATAAAGACTATAGCCTTTGCACTTTTCCCATTTTCCTCAAAAAATTAAAAATGGTATTTAGGGCCTAATAATCCTTAATTTGTTCATAAATAACGTGTATAAGAAGTTTGAAGCTATTTGCGTTAATTTTAAGAAAATCGATTTTTTTGTCGAAAAAAAGTATAAAGACTATTATAGCCTTTGCACATTTCCCATTTTCCTCAAAAAATTAAAAATCGTATTTAGGGCCTAATAATCCTTAATTTGTTCATAAATAACGTGCATAAGAAGTTTGAAGCTACTTGCGTAAATTTTAAGAAAATCGATTTTTTTGTCGAAAAAAAGTATAAAGACTATAGCCTTTGCACTTTTCCCATTTTCCTCAAAAAATTAAAAATCGTATTTAGGGCCTAATAATCCTTAATTTGTTCATAAATAACGTGTATAAGAAGTTTGAAGCTATTTGCGTTAATTTTAAGAAAATCGATTTTTTTGTCGAAAAAAAGTATAAAGACTATAGCCTTTGCACATTTCCCATTTTCCTCAAAAAATTAAAAATCGTATTTAGGGCCTAATAATCCTTAATTTGTTCATAAATAACGTGCATAAGAAGTTTGAAGCTATTTGCGTTAATTTTAAGAAAATCGATTTTTTGTCGACCGAAACCCGGTTGTGCAGTCGGGAGGGTCCCATGGTTGGTCAAGTTTACCCGTCATAAAAGACTCCGAAAGTAACACGTGCTCTTCGTCAGATGGGAAAAATCGTCGAAAAATGTGGTTTTGGGACCCCCCTCTGAATCCGTCCCTGCACGTTTTAGACTGGTGGCCTAATGGAACTTTTTTGTCGCAGTCGGCTAAACTGTCACGTGACACAAACGGTTTTTAACGATCTCTTGTCGTTTGCGAGATCTAGGTATAGGACGTCTACAAATAACGTGTATTAGAAGTCTGAAGCTATTTGCGTTAATTTTAAGAAAATCGATTTTTTTGTAGAAAAAAAGGACAAAGACTATAGCCTTTACATTTTTCTCATTTTCCTCAAAAAATTAAAAATGGTATTTAGGGCCTAATATTCTTTAATTTGTTCATAAATAACGTGCATAAGAAGTCTGAAGCTATTTGCGTTAATTTTAAGAAAATCGATTTTTTTGTCGAAAAAAAGTATAAAGACTATAGCCTTTGCACATTTCCCATTTTCCTCAAAAAATTAAAAATCGTATTTAGGGCCTAATAATCCTTAATTTGTTCATAAATAACGTGCATAAGAAGTTTGAAGCTATTTGCGTTAATTTTAAGAAAATCGATTTTTTTGTCGACCGAAACCCGGTTGTGCAGTCGGGAGGGTCCCATGGTTGGTCAAGTTTATCCGTCATAAAAGACTCCGAAAGTAACACGTGCTCTTCGTCAGATGGGAAAAATCGTCGAAAAATGTGGATTTGGGACCCCCCTCTGAATCCGTCCCTGCACGTTTTAGACTGGTGGCCTAATGGAACTTTTTTGTCGCAGTCGGCTAAACTGTCACGTGACACAAACGGTGTTTAACGATCTCTTGTCGTTTGCGAGATCTAGGTATAGGACGTCTACAAATAACGTGTATTAGAAGTCTGAAGCTATTTGCGTTAATTTTAAGAAAATCGATTTTTTTGTAGAAAAAAAGGACAAAGACTATAGCCTTTGCACTTTTCCCATTTTCCTCAATAAATTAAAAATGGTATTTAGGGCCTAATAATCCTTAATTTGTTCATAAATAACGTGTATAAGAAGTTTGAAGCTATTTGCGTTAATTTTAAGAAAATCGATTTTTTTGTCGAAAAAAAGGACAGACTATAGCCTTTACATTTTTCCCATTTTCCTCAAAAAATTAAAAATGGTATTTAGGGCCTAATATTCTTTAATTTGTTCATAAATAACGTGCATAAGAAGTCTGAAGCTATTTGCGTTAATTTTAAGAAAATCGATTTTTTTGTCGAAACAAAGTATAAAGACTATAGCCTTTGCACTTTTCCCATTTTCCTCAAAGAATTAAAAATCGTATTTAGGGCCTAATAATCCTTAATTTGTTCATAAATAACGTGTATAAGAAGTTTGAAGCTACTTGCGTAAATTTTAAGAAAATCGATTTTTTTGTCGAAAAAAAGTATAAAGACTATTATAGCCTTTGCACATTTCCCATTTTCCTCAAAAAATTAAAAATCGTATTTAGGGCCTAATAATCCTTAATTTGTTCATAAATAACGTGCATAAGAAGTTTGAAGCTACTTGCGTTAATTTTAAGAAAATCGATTTTTTTGTCGAAAAAAAGTATAAAGACTATTATAGCCTTTGCACTTTTCCCATTTTCCTCAAAAAATTAAAAATCGTATTTAGGGCCTAATAATCCTTAATTTGTTCATAAATAACGTGCATAAGAAGTTTGAAGCTATTTGCGTTAATTTTAAGAAAATCGATTTTTTTGTCGACCGAAACCCGGTTGTGCAGTCGGGAGGGTCCCATGGTTGGTCAAGTTTACCCGTCATAAAAGACTCCGAAAGTAACACGTGCTCTTCGTCAGATGGGAAAAATCGTCGAAAAATGTGGTTTTGGGACCCCCCTCTGAATCCGTCCCTGCATGTTTTAGACGGGTGGCCTAATGGAACTTTTTTGTCGCAGTCGGCTAAACTGTCACGTGACACAAACGGTTTTTAACGATCTCTTGTCGTTTGCGAGATCTAGGTATAGGACGTCTACAAATAACGTGTATTAGAAGTCTGAAGCTATTTGCGTTAATTTTAAGAAAATCGATTTTTTTGTAGAAAAAAAGAACAAAGACTATAGCCTTTACATTTTTCCCATTTTCCTCAAAAAATTAAAAATGGTATTTAGGGCCTAATAATCCTTTATTTGTTCATAAATAACGTGTATAACAAGTTTGAAGCTATTTGCGTTAATTTTAAGAAAATCGATTTTTTTGTCGAAAAAAAGTACAAAGACTATAGCCTTTGCACTTTTCCCATTTTCCTCAAAAAATTAAAAATCGTATTTAAGGCCTAATAATCCTTAATTTGTTCATAAATAACGTGCATAAGAAGTTTGAAGCTATTTGCGTTAATTTTAAGAAAATCGATTTTTTTGTAGAAAAAAAGGACAGACTATAGTCTTTACATTTTTCCCATTTTCCTCAAAAAATTAAAAATGGTATTCAGGACCTAATATTCTTTAATTTGTTCATAAATAACGTGCATAAGAAGTCTGAAGCTATTTGCATTAATTTTAAGAAAATCGATTTTTTTGTCGAAACAAAGTATAAAGACTATAGCCTTTGCACTTTTCCCATTTTCCTCAAAAAATTAAAAATCGTATTTAGGGCCTAATAATCCTTAATTTGTTCATAAATAACGTGCATAAGAAGTTTGAAGCTATTTGCGTTAATTTTAAGAAAATCGATTTTTTTGTCGACCGAAACCCGGTTGTGCAGTCGGGAGGGTCCCATGGTTGGTCAAGTTTATCCGTCATAAAAGACTCCGAAAGTAACACGTGCTCTTCGTCAGATGGGAAAAATCGTCGAAAAATGTGGATTTGGGACCCCCCTCTGAATCCGTCCCTGCACGTTTTAGACGGGTGGCCTAATGGAACTTTTTTGTCGCAGTCGGCTAAACTGTCACGTGACACAAACGGTTTTTAACGATCTCTTGTCGTTTGCGAGATCTAGGTATAGGACGTCTACAAATAACGTGTATAACAAGTTTGAAGCTATTTGCGTTAATTTTAAGAAAATCGATTTTTTTGTCGAAAAAAAGTACAAAGACTATAGCCTTTGCACTTTTCCCATTTTCCTCAAAAAATTAAAAATCGTATTTAGGGCCTAATAATCCTTAAATTGTTTATAAATAACGTGCATAAGAAGTTTGAAGCTATTTGCGTTAATTTTAAGAAAATCGATTTTTTTGTAGAAAAAAAGGACAGACTATATATAGCCTTTGCACTTTTCCCATTTTCCTCGATAAATTAAAAATGGTATTTAGGGCCTAATAATTTTTTATTTGTTCATAAATAACGTGTATAAGAAGTTTGAAGCTATTTGCGTTAATTTTAAGAAAATCGATTTTTTTGTCGAAAAAAAGTATAAAGACTATAGCCTTTGCACTTTTCCCATTTTCCTCAAAAAATTAAAAATGGTATTTAGGGCCTAATAATCCTTAATTTGTTCATAAATAACGTGTATAAGAAGTTTGAAGCTATTTGCGTAAATTTTAAGAAAATCGATTTTTTTGTCGAAAAAAAGTATAAAGACTATAAGCCTTTGCACTTTTCCCATTTTCCTCAAAAAATTAAAAATCGTATTTAGGGCCTAATAATCCTTAATTTGTTCATAAATAACGTGTATAAGAAGTTTGAAGCTACTTGCGTAAATTTTAAGAAAATCGATTTTTTTGTCGAAAAAAAGTATAAAGACTATAGCCTTTGCACTTTTCCCATTTTCCTCAAAAAATTAAAAATCGTATTTAGGGCCTAATAATCCTTAATTTGTTCATAAATAACGTGTATAAGAAGTTTGAAGCTATTTGCGTTAATTTTAAGAAAATCGATTTTTTTGTCGAAAAAAAGTATAAAGACTATATAGCCTTTGCACTTTTCCCATTTTCCTCAAAAAATTAAAAATCGTATTTAGGGCCTAATAATCCTTAATTTGTTCATAAATAACGTGCATAAGAAGTTTGAAGCTATTTGCGTTAATTTTAAGAAAATCGATTTTTTTGTCGACCGAAACCCGGTTGTGCAGTCGGGAGGGTCCCATGGTTGGTCAAGTTTATCCGTCATAAAAGACTCCGAAAGTAACACGTGCTCTTCGTCAGATGGGAAAAATCGTCGAAAAATGTGGATTTGGGACCCCCCTCTGAATCCGTCCCTGCACTTTTTAGACTGGTGGCCTAATGGAACTTTTTTGTCGCAGTCGGCTAAACTGTCACGTGACACAAACGGTGTTTAACAATCTCTTGTCGTTTGCGAGATCTAGGTATAGGACGTCTACAAATAACGTGTATTAGAAGTCTGAAGCTATTTGCGTTAATTTTAAGAAAATCGATTTTTTTGTAGAAAAAAAGGACAAAGACTATAGCCTTTGCACTTTTCCCATTTTCCTCAATAAATTAAAAATGGTATTTAGGGCCTAATAATCCTTTATTTGTTCAAAAATAACGTGTATAAGAAGTTTGAAGCTATTTGCGTTAATTTTAAGAAAATCGATTTTTTTGTCGAAAAAAAGGACAGACTATAGCCTTTACATTTTTCCCATTTTCCTCAAAAAATTAAAAATGGTATTTAGGGCCTAATATTCTTTAATTTGTTCATAAATAACGTGCATAAGAAGTCTGAAGCTATTTGCGTTAATTTTAAGAAAATCGATTTTTTTGTCGAAACAAAGTATAAAGACTATAGCCTTTGCACTTTTCCCATTTTCCTCAAAGAATTAAAAATCGTATTTAGGGCCTAATAATCCTTAATTGGTTCATAAATAACGTGTATAAGAAGTTTGAAGCTACTTGCGTAAATTTTAAGAAAATCGATTTTTTTGTCGAAAAAAAGTATAAAGACTATAGCCTTTGCACTTTTCCCATTTTCCTCAAAAAATTAAAAATGGTATTTAGGGCCTAATAATCCTTAATTTGTTCATAAATAACGTGTATAAGAAGTTTGAAGCTATTTGCGTTAATTTTAAGAAAATCGATTTTTTTGTCGAAAAAAAGTATAAAGACTATTATAGCCTTTGCACATTTCCCATTTTCCTCAAAAAATTAAAAATCGTATTTAGGGCCTAATAATCCTTAATTTGTTCATAAATAACGTGCATAAGAAGTTTGAAGCTACTTGCGTAAATTTTAAGAAAATCGATTTTTTTGTCGAAAAAAAGTATAAAGACTATAGCCTTTGCACTTTTCCCATTTTCCTCAAAAAATTAAAAATCGTATTTAGGGCCTAATAATCCTTAATTTGTTCATAAATAACGTGTATAAGAAGTTTGAAGCTATTTGCGTTAATTTTAAGAAAATCGATTTTTTTGTCGAAAAAAAGTATAAAGACTATAGCCTTTGCACATTTCCCATTTTCCTCAAAAAATTAAAAATCGTATTTAGGGCCTAATAATCCTTAATTTGTTCATAAATAACGTGCATAAGAAGTTTGAAGCTATTTGCGTTAATTTTAAGAAAATCGATTTTTTGTCGACCGAAACCCGGTTGTGCAGTCGGGAGGGTCCCATGGTTGGTCAAGTTTACCCGTCATAAAAGACTCCGAAAGTAACACGTGCTCTTCGTCAGATGGGAAAAATCGTCGAAAAATGTGGTTTTGGGACCCCCCTCTGAATCCGTCCCTGCACGTTTTAGACTGGTGGCCTAATGGAACTTTTTTGTCGCAGTCGGCTAAACTGTCACGTGACACAAACGGTTTTTAACGATCTCTTGTCGTTTGCGAGATCTAGGTATAGGACGTCTACAAATAACGTGTATTAGAAGTCTGAAGCTATTTGCGTTAATTTTAAGAAAATCGATTTTTTTGTAGAAAAAAAGGACAAAGACTATAGCCTTTACATTTTTCTCATTTTCCTCAAAAAATTAAAAATGGTATTTAGGGCCTAATATTCTTTAATTTGTTCATAAATAACGTGCATAAGAAGTCTGAAGCTATTTGCGTTAATTTTAAGAAAATCGATTTTTTTGTCGAAAAAAAGTATAAAGACTATAGCCTTTGCACATTTCCCATTTTCCTCAAAAAATTAAAAATCGTATTTAGGGCCTAATAATCCTTAATTTGTTCATAAATAACGTGCATAAGAAGTTTGAAGCTATTTGCGTTAATTTTAAGAAAATCGATTTTTTTGTCGACCGAAACCCGGTTGTGCAGTCGGGAGGGTCCCATGGTTGGTCAAGTTTATCCGTCATAAAAGACTCCGAAAGTAACACGTGCTCTTCGTCAGATGGGAAAAATCGTCGAAAAATGTGGATTTGGGACCCCCCTCTGAATCCGTCCCTGCACGTTTTAGACTGGTGGCCTAATGGAACTTTTTTGTCGCAGTCGGCTAAACTGTCACGTGACACAAACGGTGTTTAACGATCTCTTGTCGTTTGCGAGATCTAGGTATAGGACGTCTACAAATAACGTGTATTAGAAGTCTGAAGCTATTTGCGTTAATTTTAAGAAAATCGATTTTTTTGTAGAAAAAAAGGACAAAGACTATAGCCTTTGCACTTTTCCCATTTTCCTCAATAAATTAAAAATGGTATTTAGGGCCTAATAATCCTTAATTTGTTCATAAATAACGTGTATAAGAAGTTTGAAGCTATTTGCGTTAATTTTAAGAAAATCGATTTTTTTGTCGAAAAAAAGGACAGACTATAGCCTTTACATTTTTCCCATTTTCCTCAAAAAATTAAAAATGGTATTTAGGGCCTAATGTTCTTTAATTTGTTCATAAATAACGTGCATAAGAAGTCTGAAGCTATTTGCGTTAATTTTAAGAAAATCGATTTTTTTGTCGAAACAAAGTATAAAGACTATAGCCTTTGCACTTTTCCCATTTTCCTCAAAGAATTAAAAATCGTATTTAGGGCCTAATAATCCTTAATTTGTTCATAAATAACGTGTATAAGAAGTTTGAAGCTACTTGCGTAAATTTTAAGAAAATCGATTTTTTTGTCGAAAAAAAGTATAAAGACTATTATAGCCTTTGCACATTTCCCATTTTCCTCAAAAAATTAAAAATCGTATTTAGGGCCTAATAATCCTTAATTTGTTCATAAATAACGTGCATAAGAAGTTTGAAGCTACTTGCGTTAATTTTAAGAAAATCGATTTTTTTGTCGAAAAAAAGTATAAAGACTATTATAGCCTTTGCACTTTTCCCATTTTCCTCAAAAAATTAAAAATCGTATTTAGGGCCTAATAATCCTTAATTTGTTCATAAATAACGTGCATAAGAAGTTTGAAGCTATTTGCGTTAATTTTAAGAAAATCGATTTTTTTGTCGACCGAAACCCGGTTGTGCAGTCGGGAGGGTCCCATGGTTGGTCAAGTTTACCCGTCATAAAAGACTCCGAAAGTAACACGTGCTCTTCGTCAGATGGGAAAAATCGTCGAAAAATGTGGTTTTGGGACCCCCCTCTGAATCCGTCCCTGCATGTTTTAGACGGGTGGCCTAATGGAACTTTTTTGTCGCAGTCGGCTAAACTGTCACGTGACACAAACGGTTTTTAACGATCTCTTGTCGTTTGCGAGATCTAGGTATAGGACGTCTACAAATAACGTGTATTAGAAGTCTGAAGCTATTTGCGTTAATTTTAAGAAAATCGATTTTTTTGTAGAAAAAAAGAACAAAGACTATAGCCTTTACATTTTTCCCATTTTCCTCAAAAAATTAAAAATGGTATTTAGGGCCTAATAATCCTTTATTTGTTCATAAATAACGTGTATAACAAGTTTGAAGCTATTTGCGTTAATTTTAAGAAAATCGATTTTTTTGTCGAAAAAAAGTACAAAGACTATAGCCTTTGCACTTTTCCCATTTTCCTCAAAAAATTAAAAATCGTATTTAAGGCCTAATAATCCTTAATTTGTTCATAAATAACGTGCATAAGAAGTTTGAAGCTATTTGCGTTAATTTTAAGAAAATCGATTTTTTTGTAGAAAAAAAGGACAGACTATAGTCTTTACATTTTTCCCATTTTCCTCAAAAAATTAAAAATGGTATTCAGGACCTAATATTCTTTAATTTGTTCATAAATAACGTGCATAAGAAGTCTGAAGCTATTTGCATTAATTTTAAGAAAATCGATTTTTTTGTCGAAACAAAGTATAAAGACTATAGCCTTTGCACTTTTCCCATTTTCCTCAAAAAATTAAAAATCGTATTTAGGGCCTAATAATCCTTAATTTGTTCATAAATAACGTGCATAAGAAGTTTGAAGCTATTTGCGTTAATTTTAAGAAAATCGATTTTTTTGTCGACCGAAACCCGGTTGTGCAGTCGGGAGGGTCCCATGGTTGGTCAAGTTTATCCGTCATAAAAGACTCCGAAAGTAACACGTGCTCTTCGTCAGATGGGAAAAATCGTCGAAAAATGTGGATTTGGGACCCCCCTCTGAATCCGTCCCTGCACGTTTTAGACGGGTGGCCTAATGGAACTTTTTTGTCGCAGTCGGCTAAACTGTCACGTGACACAAACGGTTTTTAACGATCTCTTGTCGTTTGCGAGATCTAGGTATAGGACGTCTACAAATAACGTGTATAACAAGTTTGAAGCTATTTGCGTTAATTTTAAGAAAATCGATTTTTTTGTCGAAAAAAAGTACAAAGACTATAGCCTTTGCACTTTTCCCATTTTCCTCAAAAAATTAAAAATCGTATTTAGGGCCTAATAATCCTTAAATTGTTTATAAATAACGTGCATAAGAAGTTTGAAGCTATTTGCGTTAATTTTAAGAAAATCGATTTTTTTGTAGAAAAAAAGGACAGACTATATATAGCCTTTGCACTTTTCCCATTTTCCTCGATAAATTAAAAATGGTATTTAGGGCCTAATAATTTTTTATTTGTTCATAAATAACGTGTATAAGAAGTTTGAAGCTATTTGCGTTAATTTTAAGAAAATCGATTTTTTTGTCGAAAAAAAGGACAGACTATAGCCTTTACATTTTTCCCATTTTCCTCAAAAAATTAAAAATGGTATTTAGGGCCTAATATTCTTTAATTTGTTCATAAATAACGTGCATAAGAAGTCTGAAGCTATTTGCGTTAATTTTAAGAAAATCGATTTTTTTGTCGAAAAAAAGTATAAAGACTATAGCCTTTGCACTTTTCCCATTTTCCTCGATAAATTAAAAATGGTATTTAGGGCCTAATAATTTTTTATTTGTTCATAAATAACGTGTATAAGAAGTTTGAAGCTATTTGCGTTAATTTTAAGAAAATCGATTTTTTTGTCGAAAAAAAGGACAGACTATAGCCTTTACATTTTTCCCATTTTCCTCAAAAAATGAAAAATGGTATTTAGGGCCTAATATTCTTTAATTTGTTCATAAATAACGTGCATAAGAAGTCTGAAGCTATTTGCGTTAATTTTAAGAAAATCGATTTTTTTGTCGAAAAAAAGTATAAAGACTATAGCCTTTGCACTTTTCCCATTTTCCTCAAAAAATTAAAAATCGTATTTAGGGCCTAATAATCCTTAATTTGTTCATAAATAACGTGCATAAGAAGTTTGAAGCTATTTGCGTTAATTTTAAGAAAATCGATTTTTTTGTCGACCGAAACCCGGTTGTGCAGTCGGGAGGGTCCCATGGTTGGTCAAGTTTATCCGTCATAAAAGACTCCGAAAGTAACACGTGCTCTTCGTCAGATGGGAAAAATCGTCGAAAAATGTGGATTTGGGACCCCCTTCTGAATCCGTCCCTGCACGTTTTAGACTGGTGACCTAATGGAACTTTTTTGTCGCAGTCGGCTAAACTGTCACGTGACATAAACGGTGTTTAACGATCTCTTGTCGTTTGCGAGATCTAGGTATAGGACGTCTACAAATAACGTGTATTAGAAGTCTGAAAGCTATTTGCGTTAATTTTAAGAAAATCGATTTTTTTGTAGAAAAAAAGGACAAAGACTATAGCCTTTGCACTTTTCCCATTTTCCTCAAAAAATTAAAAATCGTATTTAGGGCCTAATAATCCTCAATTTGTTCATAAATAACGTGTATAAGAAGTTTGAAGCTATTTGCGTTAATTTTAAGAAAATCGATTTTTTTGTCGAAAAAAATTACAATTAAGCAATTAAAAAACGCGTTTTGCAAAAATCTGTACTGCCTTGGAATTATGCTATGACAACTGCACAGCCTAATGTCACTTATACTGTCACTTTGACGTGAAGTTTATTCATAAGAATCATTTTATTATATCTTGGAATGAAAGCATAACTAACTGTGTAAAATAAATGTTTGATAAAATATAAAGGATAGTTAAGAATGAACTTCGCGTCAAAGAGACAGTATAAGTGTCATTAGGCTGGGCAGTTGTCATAGCATAATTCCAAGGCAGTACAGATTTTTGTCAAAACGCGTTTTTTAATTGCTTAATTTTGAGTTATTGGAAAAGTAGAAAATTATATTGAATACATTTATGGATACAGAATTTTTTTCTCTACAAAAAACCTATTTGCACTTTTTTTCTAAAATAATTAGGGGAGCTAATATACGACTTTTAAAATCTTACTATTGAAATTGCTATGTTGCGTGATCCGAGTCTACACCCTGTAGATGCAATATGTAACACAGTAAATAAAACAGATTTTATTTGTTCTGATTTATTTTATTTTACGTTAGTTTACGTTTCTATTCTCAATTTAATTATTGTAAGTACGTTTCGACATAAATTCTTCTTTTACTGGAAACACACGCAGAAATGTACATCTGATTTGGTATATTAGCTGTATTACAGGGTTTGTGGTCTCCCAAAAGAGTTTCTTTCATTATTGTAGCCAGATAAAATGGATATTTGATTGTTTTGGTTCGTCGATAAACGTAAAACAGGGCGAGTTATATTATTCTGCAAAGAATACTAAATGATGTGGTAGTATCAAGTAATACGGCACTAAAAAAACTATTGTAAATATTCTACGAACAGTGACAAATTCTGAATTTTTATCTTTTTATTTCGTGTCGGTAATAGTAGTATTAAACGTCTTTGTTTATATTTTAAAAAATGGCTCGTTTTAACTGGATGCCTACAATAATTATATTTCACAGTTATAGTACCTATTTTCAGAGTGGAAAAATATCGTTATTACGTTTAAAAAAATTTTGAGAGAATAATAGTAGTCATTGGATGTGAACAACAAAAATTTTTCGTTTTAGTTTACAGTAAACTATACAACACAATACTTTAATGTTAATCAACCTGCAAATTTTGATTATTTATAATTCTCTACCGTGAAACATATTCGTTATTGATGTATTAGTATAATTTTTTATTTAGTCACGAGTCCTTCTACTGTTAGGTGTAGGACTGTTGAGTTGTGTTGTGCTGACTTTTTTCCATGTTTTTCTGTCTTGTGCTAACTTTTTTATGTCCTTCCATTTGATGTTTGTATCCGTTACTGCTTTTTTAACTTCGTCGTGCCATGTTTTTCCTCTTTTGTTTTTTCCCCGTGATCTTGCTACATAGACTTTTCTGGTTAACCTTTCTTCTTTCATGCTATAATAGTGACCCAACCATCCCAGCTGCCTTTTTTGTATTTTTGTTTTAACTGATTTTATCTTTAATTGTTCTCTATATGTTTTGTTTCTGATTCTATCATTTTTTATTTTTCCTTGGATTTTTCTTAGGAACCGCATTTCTGCTGCATTCACTGGGCTACTATTTTTATTTGTGAGTGTCCACGTTTCACTTGCATATAAAAGTACCGAAGTTCCTACTCTTGAGCACTTCCACTTTTGTTCGTTTTGGGACTTCTCTATTCCCAAAAATTGTTCTTAAACTGTTGAAGATTCTTCCCACATTTCCTGTCCTTTCGCTCGCTTTCTTGTCCATTCCTTCATTTTTCTCCATGATTACTCTCTAAATTTAAAGCTTTCTACCTGTTCCAACCTAAGCCCATTTAAAGTGATGTTGTTCCCTTTGTTCCCCTCTTGTAACGATCATAGTTTTAGTTTTTTGTCGGTATTTATTTTCATATTATTTTTTTTCAATTCCAGGTTTAGAGTTTCTAAATTATCTTGAAGATTTTTTTCTGTTGCCGTATGATAATAATGAAGTTTATATTTCAAAATTGCTAATAAAAACAGGAAAAAAAAACTATATGCACTTAGCTTCTCATGATTTGTAGAACAATTTTTTTGGCTATTGGCATAAACCTTTTAAATTGTTTTTGTGACAAAATATGAATTAACTACTTTTCGGACCTGCAACAGCGCTTTAATTTTAAATAACCGAATTGTGGGTTGTATATGTGCAGTTATTAGCCCGAGGCACATACCCAGGAGAGCTACTACAAGGGATTCTCGCCCAATATATAAAATACAACGAAATTAATTGTATTATTTTGGAGAAAGTTTCCGGAACAGCAATTCGACGTGTTCCGGTACAAATGAAGACCCTAAAGGAAGTATATCACTTCGATTTGATATTCAACAAATTTAATTTTTGTGTAATGCATACGAGCTGACTCGTTACCTTGGTGGTTTCAAATATCCCGTATTACTCAACAAAATATTGAATTTTTAATTTTGGTTTAAGTTTTAATAATAGACCTAAGTAATTAATAAAACTTTTTTTCTCCCGTTAATGACTGCACAAAAAACCACGATGGACATTTTGCAATATGGAGTGAGTAATATAATACCAAATCACTATCTACGAGCTTTTACCAGATCACTAACTTACCTCGTAAAAAAGCTCTGAAAAGTTTTTAACTGCTACTTCCCTAGTTAATACAAAATGCATGGGACCGAGCCGTGTCATTATTGCATTATCCGAGATATAAAACCGCAGGGGCCGCTTACAGTGTGTCGTATATCTATATAATATGTAGCGGGAAGCGTCGCACAAATTGAGACTCATGGCCCTGTTTTGCGATATTAAATATATTCCTTCTAACCTTATTTGCCTCCGGATTTTTTGACTTTAAAGCTATCTTTATTATAATTAACAGTGCCCAAATTAGGTACTGTCATAAAAATTTTGCAATACTCGAATCGGATAAAAAACATACATTTTAAAAGCTGTTTTAAGCAATGAACTTGTTATAACTCTTAGGCAATTTAATTCTCAATACATTTTCAATCCTTGTAGGTAACCTGAATTATATTCGCTACCACTCTAATAAAATACAAACGTTGGAAAAAAATTAAAACAGGCACACGTAATATTAGGTACAAACTATGTTAAGAATGTAAGATTGTTTTTTCCAGTATTAAAAGAAAACTTATTTTATACAGTGAATTTTGAACTTCGAACGGTTTGATGTTCGAACAACTTGAAACTCGAACAAAAAAATTGAAAAACCACCAAACACTCGAAAGTCGAACAAACTACCGACTCCCGACCTTTTTCTGATTTCGTCTTTTTCGAAGATCAGAACAAAAAAATTTTAAACAAAAACAAAGTAACGATTTCAATCGATTTATTTTAAAACGGAAACGGGAACGACTAAAGTAACACGAACTATTCTTGAAGGTAAACATCCAATTTTTATCTGCAAAGAATTCACTGGATAAGGTATATAGATAGCGCAAGTATACAAAACGCATGATTCGTGTGATAGGGTTAGTTTTTTAGTCAACCCAATCTTACTCCGTATAGACATTTGAACGTTTTCAAAAGCCGATAGTGCATTTATTTTGAATTTTTTAAGGTAAGGTCATATAGAAATATGGTTCTAATGCTAAAACTTTTCTATAGAGTAATTTATTTTGTTCAATTAACTCTAGTAACTAATAAATTGATAGTTACAAAGTCGATGTATAACGAGGGGTGTTTTCAGATAAGTTTTGTAAATTAAAAAAAAATATATAAAAAAAAATTATAAATAAAAAGTTATAGCAAAAAAACGAAATCATTTTTTCAGTTTTTTTCAATTTTTTCAAAAACAGTTGAAGATATTTTAAATCTGTTTTGATATTATTGATGAACATAAAATTTAGCAGCTCTGCCAAATTTAAACCTACCATCTATATTTAGTAATAAGCGAGATCCCCATGGTCGCCCTCGAATTTAAATCACCCTGTATATGGGGAAAATTTTAAGAAAACTTAGTTCCAAAATTATTTACTATTTTACACAAAATCCTAGCGATCTTTGTATTGAACCAAATAAAATACGATCGCCTTAGTAATTTGCAGTTTATAACTTGTGTAATTGTGTTATTATTATTCTTGACGAAAAGCCATTATTTTGTAAGCATTAAATTGAAAATGGATCTTATCCCGAATTGCTTCTCTGTATGGCTGATATTTTGCAAGTTAATTTTGAGCATAGAAAAACTGCGCGCAAGCTAAACGAATAAACATTTAAAGGCACATTTGGGACACTTCAACCTAAAATACAAAAATGGAATGACAAAAATCTAAAAATTTAAATTGCACACACATTTTTTATAAAGTAATTTGAACACAAACTGAAAATGTACAAAATGTTAGTATGTTATATAGTGTTTAATAATGGACGAGTTTATGAAGTTTTTGCCGACGTATTATCTATCATAAACTGAAGGGCGTTGTGTTTTTTATTGTTAACTCGTAATTTAAATGATCATGTGCTTTTGAAATGCAATTTTTGACGTTGTATATATTCATGTGTAACAATTTTCTCATAAAAGTTAATATCATATACGTTTAAAAATGCATAACCCAATTTTATGGGTTTGCACAAATACTGAATACGTTACAAGTTTATGTTCAAGTAAGGATGTCGGCGGAATGAGTTATTATATACCAAAGTAAATGTTTGCATAGGAGGTCATCATTAAAGCGACGCTAATAAAAAGTTTACAACCGACTCCATATTTTCAAATCATTAGGAAAGCGCACACTCAGCATTTTACTTCTTGCATAAAATCGTACTGCCCCGATGGAGTTTGTTGAAACTCTGGCCTAATTGGATTTTTTATTAAGCGGCATTTCGCTAATATTTGAATACGATCTAAAAATCCATCATTTTCATGTTCAAGCTTAGTCTAAGGTTTACCCAATAGAAGTCCTTAGTTTGCTAATATAATATAAGTAGGTACCTACACCAATTATTAACGTGCACACTACCGCACAGTCTCTGCTTTTTCACTTTTGCTTAAACTAACTCAAAAGGTTTAACCCTTTTGAGTCTTCTTACCAATTCTGTAGTGTCCAGGAGCTGGATCGCCTCGACGTTTACATGTTGATGAAGCCTTTCTTCGTGGCTCTTGGCAAACTTCTTAATGGTGTTGGTTACAGTGTCCATGTTGAGGTCTCGATGTATGTCACTATTTCTGCAACACCGAGGTGCATCAGCGTTGTTCCTTAGTGTTTTGTTCTGGAATTTCTGGATGATCTGAATGTTACTTTGTTTAGTGCATCCCCATCGCTGTATCCCATATGTCCATACAGGCTTTAAAATTTGCTTGTATAGCAAAAGTTTATTATGTAGGAACAAAGAGAAATTCCTCCCGATTAGCCAGTAGGTTTTTTTATATTTGATACCTATTACTTCTCTTTTCATCTTGACATAAGCCTTCCAGCGTAGCTTAGTGTCCAGTGTAATACTACAAGTATGGAATTTGTTTATTATTTAAGTTGATTGGTACATGTTCAATTCTCTTGTTGGTAAAATTCACATGTACTGACTTAGTTTCATTTAACTTTATACGCCATGTTTTTGTCCAGTTGTTGATTTGATTGGCAGCTGCTTGTAATTTCTCGGATGATTCTATATTGTTTCTTCCTACTGCTAAAATAGCCGTGTCGTCGGCAAAGGTCGCTATAGTATTGTTTTCTAACTTTGGAATATCACAAGTATACAATAGGTACCTATAGGACCGGACCTATAACGCTTCCTTGTGGAACTCCTGCTTTAATTTCCTTGAGTTCTGAATAAGATTGTTCTTGCTATATTCTGAAATGTCTCTCTGAGATCTAGTACTGAAGAATTTGGGAGTATTGTTTTGGGAGCAGCGATCTTAGTTTATAGTTGAAACCATCACACCACACTTTGTCGAAAGCCTGCGCTACGTCTAGAAAGATTGTAGAACATTAAACTATTAGATCAAATAATATGAATAAACAAGTCGTCAAGGATCCAACAACTACCAATTCTAAAACCGCATGTTGTTTTTATAAACCTCTGTAAAGTTCTGTATTTGAAAATCGTGTTGAATTGTTATACATTTTAAAGAAATTCTTTTGTAGGGTATACATTACACAAGAAGTTTCAGAGATAGAGTGAGCTGGCGCATTATATAAAAAGAAAAATAAGAGTAATTTGTATATTTAAGTGTATCTTTATCTTTGTCGTGTTTAAACAGTATGTATTTTGTCGCAAGTTCCAGTACTGAACCGAACTCCGAGCCGGGGGCAACATTTAATTAATTGCCAAAGAACATTTCTTGGTTCGCTTTGTCGGCGCGGCGCTACTGCCTTGCAAATTAAACTATGCCACCAAAGTATGCAGCGTCTGTGCTGTTCTGCTATATCGTAATACGTCAGTGACATTTTGAAAATATATCTCAAGGAGAAATATGCCCGCTCGAGCTGTTGGTAAATAAAAATTGCCAGTTATGTTCAAATATGCTCGAAACTTTTCAGCGCTGCACATTGTTAAGGAAAGAATGTCGACGAAAGATTACAAAGTGTTACTTGCATCACCTTATGGTATGAAATTTGGTGTTCGAGATAATTAAAAATGGATTTTTAATCGATTAATTTGTAAGCCACGGGCGCTATAATATATAAACCGCTATTGGGATGTTGGCAATTTTTAACTTATCTGCTTGAACATAATTTTGGAATTAAAATAAAGAAGAACGAGATAAAAAAGTTTTGGTAACTAGCAATTTTTCTAGCTTACAGATTGCAAATAACGTTGGTCATATGAACAATTTCTAGTTGTAGATTGACTTAACCGTTTAGGCTTAGATACTGGAAAATGGAAAATGGAAAGAATATTGTTTAACGCGTCAGTTTTTGTAGAACAAACGGCTACAATATATATATATATATATGCCCAAAAAGTTAAAGATGAAAAACCAAACTTATAGTTTTGAGCCCGGAAGAGGTCGAGCACAAATTATATCTACATGGGATAAAGCTGGATCACGTGAAAAACTAGAAGGACCAACTCTGTAACGGCAAAATAGAAAAAGAAATAAACGTGAAAATAATTAAAGAAGCAAGGCTATTCACGGAAATAAAGTATTTTTGTTCGAATGTGTTTGCTAAACATGCCCAAATATTTTAAGAATCATGACTTAATCATTTTCTAGTTATTGTATCTTATAAAGAATATAATATTATCTTACGGTATATATACCATATAATGTGGTATATAATGCAAAAAAGGTACGGACGCTTGGGCGTCTTCTGCAAAAATTGACAAAAACGGCTTCGACTATGTTAGCCAAACATGCCCAGGTAATTTTACAACCATGAATTATTTATTTTTCCAGTTATTTATCTTAGACGGGGGTTTGTCTTACGGTATTAATGTTATTATCCATTTATAAGGTATAAATTGCAAAAGAGGTACCGACGCTTGGGCGTTTTCTGCCTAAATTGACAAAAACGGCTTCGACTATGTTAGCTATACATGTCCAGGTAATTTTACAACCATGAATTATTTATTTTTCCAGTTATTGTATCTTAGACGGGGGTTTGTCTTACGGTATTAATGTTATTATCCATTTATGAGGTATAAATTGCAAAAAAGGTACCGACGCTTGGGCGTCTTCTGCAAAAATTGACAAAAACAGCTTCGACTATGTTAGCTACTAAACACGCCCAAGTAGTTTTTGAACTATGACCAATAATTGTCTATTTATTGTTTCTTTTCCTAATATTTTAAGTAATCAGTACAATTAACAACCGGTTCGCCCGAACCGACAAAATTTTAGGAAACGGTTCTCTCGAACCGGTGCAAACCGGCTGAATCCTACTACTGGCTTAGATGATTAAAACACGTATATTGAATAAAATAAGATTGAATAAAATAAGATTAAATAAAATAGGATTGGAGAGTTGCCCAGAGACAGAAGATGGTGATGAAGGGAGCTTAACAAACAAAATCCACACGCATAACCAAATACTAATTTTTCAATTAACGGCAGAGAGGAACAAGGAGTATCAGACGCAAAATAATACAAATTTTGCATAGTGTTATGATTACGCAGTACCATATATGAAATTATAGAATTGTTAATAACAATTTTGTATTTATAGACATTAACAAATAATGTTCTTGTATTGCAGGATGATTAGTAGTATTTTTTGTGTCAACAATACATTTTAATCACTAAACAATGAAAAATTATTTAGTGCATTATCATATAGCAACAAAAAATGTATTCTATAATGTTAGCGTAATATGAACGGGAGAACGTATTTTTCACTTTTCATTATAATAATCTGAAAACACTTTGATCTATCTGGATGCAGGAGTACTCAGTTTGTTTTAATTAAAAGTTGGTGCATAGCGGACAAAGTCTTGGAATTCATAATTGTACTTGCCTTTGAGTTTTAACGTCATCGTTTGCTTCACAGTTGCTTTAAATACAAAATTTTACGACAAAAAGATATTACCAAATCTTATTCGCTTTGCCTTTGGCACGTTTAAGAAAATACATTAAAATTATTTTCGAGGGAAACTTTACAAATTATAATTTTTATGTAGTTATTACTTAACATGTAAAGAGGTAATTTTTTCTTAAATATTGGCCACTTTATGAATATCTATGTATAGCAATGGAAGCATAATCTTAAATGCTAGTGTGCCGCAATTTGAACGTAAGATTGGAAAAATTACATTTATTATAAAAAATGTTTTAAAAAAGTTCCATGGCACGCTAGATAACAAACAAAAATCAAAATAAGCATTTTTTTAAATTATTGTTAATAACTCGGTTATACTTGATACAAATATATTTTTGTGGAAAAAGTTGTAGATAGTTTTACGCACTGTAAAATGAAAACATTCATTAGCTTCAATATTTTTTAAATTCTTAGATAAATTACAAATTTGCTTTTTTTAATATGGAAACAATAGTTGGCTACGGTCTCATGAAAATGCATTATTTTCCTCTTTCCAATAATATAGATAAGGTGTAATGTATTTATTTTGATATTAAGGCTCGAAACAAATAGAATTAATCAAAAAGTCCCTATGAAGTTATAGAGTGCCATGAAATTAATCAATGTTGAAACCAATGAATGTTTTCATTTTACAGTGCGTAAAAAAAATTTACAACTTTTTCCCCAAAAATATTTTTTTACTATCAAGTATAACCGATTAACGATTTAAATATACCCATTTTGATTTTTGTTTATTATCTAGCGTGCCATGGAACTTTTAAAAAAAATTAAAGCATCACTAAATAGGTCTCGCAAAAGGAATCAATTTGTCGAAGTAAAACTTCTTTGTAGCTCTTGCCGTTTACGAGATCCTAATAGTGGCCTTTCCATGTAGACCGCCCTGTATATATTATCGTAAATTTATGAAGTAAATTACACAAGAGACACCCAGTCAGTGAGTCCACCTCTGCAGGCCACACGTTTGAATTGTAACAACGGCCTGGTACTGATTATAAAATAATTTGTTTGTGAAAAATTTTAAAAACAGATTTACCCTTATAATATTTTTTTTCTCGCAATGTAAATTTTGGAACTATCCTGTAGTCAGAGTGTTGAGAAACAAAGCTGTTTCTTATTTGAACGTATTTCACTACATAAAATATTTATTAAGTTTTGGAACAATATTTTTATATTTCGTATAAATGGTATTAAAATATTCAAAAAATTGCTACTGATATTGTATTTATACACTTTTAGTTTCCGCCGTACACGGTGCAAAATTAATTGAATCACTATAACATTCCACAGATAAAATTTAGTTAACCGTTGAATTATTTTAATGTATCTACTATGCACGCGTTGTTAAATATTTGAAGTTAGAACAATGTTAACTGCTACGCTTTAAGGTTTTTGCCATACACTACATTTAAATTGTCGCACAGGGCATACTCGTAGCTAACGATTTGCCGCCAAAGTGCTGGCGACTTCCACCATATAACGACACGGTTAACGGCTGCTATAATAGCTTTTGTGGGTGGAGAAGATATCCAACAAGTCATTGAAGAACGCCTCTTGCCTGAATATGTTCTCTATAATTTATGGTTAGGCCATGTTCGTGTAATATGACTTACGGACTTAACTTTAGCCAAAGAAGTGTCTACTAGCACTTTAAATTTTTTTAATGATGTAACGATTTGCAATTGTTTTTTTTTTGAAATTTATTCTCTGTTCAAGTTTATCCTTACCTGTTTATTTCGACTCTTATTATAATTATACAGAGTATTAAACTGTAACATAGAGACCTATTACATGGGAAATAACATTTTCGCATATATTATTTGTCCACAGTAACTGTTTGTTATTTTGCTACCTATAGATGAAATGCAAAACTTAAGAAGAATAAAAACAACGTCATAATCTAACATTGGCGTTTCTTGTTTAAAAACAATTAAAATACAGGGTGCCTTTTGCGAATTAGAAGTGCAGTTCTACAAATATCAAGGAAGTGAAATTTTATTATCAAAGTCAATGGCATTATCAGTACTTTTTTACTTTAACATCTTATCAGGGAAGGTCACGATATGTTGTCGCTAGAATCTGATCAAGGCTGTGTTTATTGCATCAAGAACATCAAAACTAAATGTTTTGCAAAGTTAAACGTGCCACTGGCAATTTCCTTTGGAAAAATAGGGGAAAAACTGAGAAGTTGAATAATAAAGGTCATTTTTGCGATCGCGTTGGCCATGAAACCGTCAGAGATAAAATCGAAATTCGTCTATATACCAATGCGCGCATCCTTTGCATGTAAAATGGTGCAAAGTTTTTGAAGAAATCTTAAACGGTTCCGGAGAAAAACGTCAAAAACGAAACCCCTGCAAGTTGAGAAGTTGTGGTAGGTAATCTGTTTCAACAAAATCTATGCCACTTGCACAGGCGCTTAACATAGGGAAAACCGTTTTTGAAAGGGCCTCGTTTTTCGAGTTTTTCTCCAAAACCGGTAAGGATTTTTTCAAAAACTTTGCACCATTTTACTTGCAAAGGATGCGCCGATTGGTAACTAGAAAAATTTCGATTTTATGTCTGATTCTGTTAATTTTTCGACAGTGTCTAGATTGCCATGAATATGGTATTCATGTTTTTTTTTACAATATTAAGTTGTTCTGTCTAAACATTTATTTTAAACTAACAAAGGTTTAGAAGTGCGACAAACAAACTGATATGATAACTATTTTTTTAAATTTAGTTACATATCCTTTGTGAGACCATATTTTGTAATAAAATGTATATTGTTAAATTTACCTATTATTATTATTATTATTTCCGAGGAGGTGGTCCCTTTTCGGGTTCCTGTACTGCGACCTATTGGTCTATTGCAGTGGTTCTTAACCTTTTAGTAGTCGCGGCCCCCTAAATATCCTAAAATATTTTCGCGGCCCTCTAGTTTGTAGTAACAAAAATATTACGATTTATTTAAGAAGATATCTCTCCGATAGTTCGAGTAAAATAAGGAGCAAAAAATATTGTTTTAAAGACTTCAATAATATTTCAAAAAGTAATAACGTTTTATAATTTTTTCCCGGTCCCTCTTAAAATCTTTCACGACCCCCCAGAGGGCCGCGGCCTCCCGGTTAAGAATCGCTGCCCCTCTGGTGATAGCCCCTTAAAGAAGTCCTGGGTTTTTTACCTAAGACACATATGTATATTATTAATATCAAAAGAAGAAGGTATTTTCCAGTACAACACCTATAAAAAACTCTATTTTTTGTTAAAATTTAGTTATAAATAACACAGTAAACAAACAAGGTTTCAACACGAAAGTTTTTTTACTTGTCAACGCTAAATAAATCTTATGGATCCAAAATAAGATTTAAGATGTGAGCAAGCTGTGCCTCGACACATTTCCTTAAGATTAGTTCAAATTCATTTTTTAAGTATATATCAATAACATTCTCGTCGTCAAGCGGTCAAGTTTTGTTTTATGCATCTGTTTGTACAATTTTTAAGTCGAATCTTATAAATATGTGTAATGAACATAACATAAACTTGTGTGAAACTTAAATGAATTATATTGGCGACAAAAAATGTACAGTTAAGTTTTAAGCATTTGTCACACGGTTTAACAAGATTAACAAAACCTAAATACATTTTTCGCCATAAATCAACATTAAACGGATATAAATGCAAATTAGATGTTGTAATACATTCCAGACACTATACTATGTGTGAATTTACTCACTTGATTTTGTGTAAAATCCCACGCGTGTGTAATTTTATAAAATTCGGTGCCCACTTTGCGAATGACTATTTGCGATTTAGGGCGTAGTATGATAATGGTAGTTGTGTGACCAAAAACATCAGTTTAAAAAAAAAAATAATTTTAATCGGAATGGCTTTTAATTTGCAACATCAAATTTATACAAGAAGGAATATGTGCTGCTTTTTTATAGTAAAAAAATTGCAAAAGATACTTCAGTTATTTATCATATGATAGAAAAGTTCAAAATCCAATTAAATGTTTTAATTTTACAGTGCGTAAAAAAATCTACAACTTTTTCCCTAAAAATATTTTTGTACTATCAAGTATAACCGAGTTATTCACGATTAAAAACGCGCATTTAGGATTTTGTTTATTGCCTAGCCGGGCCTAGCGTGTCATGGATTTTTTTAAACATTAAAGCATCATTGAATATGTCTCCGAAAATGAAACAATTGGTTTTTACATAAAAGATGTGTGGGGTATACCTTTGGAAAATGTAATTTTTTAAAAACTAAACAACTTTTTAGTCCAGGAGCTAAGTGCATTGCTTGCTGTTTGCAGATTATAGGCTGCTTCTTCATTGTTAGTGCCAGCTGCTAGTAGAGCTGTATCATCAGTGAAAGTTGCTAGTGTTATCTAGTCTTCGGAATGTCACAGGTATACAGCAAATAAAGGACTGGGCCTAACACGCTTCCCTGTGGCACCCCGGCTCTGAGCTCTTTAAACGAAGAGTAAGCCTCTTCATGCTTTATTCTGAATAATCTGCCGGTTACGTGGGACTGTAACATCTGTACATACTCGCATGGAAACATTTTTTTAATCTTGTGCATTAGACCCTCATGCTACACCTTGTCGAAAGCTTTAGCGACATCCAAAAATATTGCGGAGCATATCTTTTTCCTCATACGCTTTTTCGATTACATCCGTGATTCGATGACTTTGGTCTATGGTAGAGTGTAACTTCCTAAAGCCTAAAAAGGTTATGAACAAAATATTACGCACTGTTTTTAATTAAAAAGAAGATTGAATGTGAAATAGTAAGTAGTGAACAATATAAATTAAAAAAATATTACCGCGCAGGTTATTTAAATGTGTACAGGCTGTTGTATTCGTGATATTATTGTTTAAGAGATGATATTCCAAAAGCGCCATCGACATGTATTAATGCACTGGGTGACCTCTAATCATAAGTCATCGTATTAATTGCATTTCTATTAACTGTAATTAATTTTAAAATGCCAATAACTTACTAGAAAGTTTATACCGCGATCTATTACAATAAAAGTCATTTTAAACGGCTGCACACAACTACCGCTAATTTAATTCGAAACTATAAAACGAGCTATCGTTTTAACGTAACAGCTAACAGTATCTTGTAAACGTTAGCCGATATAGGCATTTATGCAGCAGGATATTGCCTTACTTCAATCACAAGCCGCTCAAACTTACGAGAAAACCTAATTTGTTCGATAAGAAAACATACAAATAAAATATTTCTGTTTTTATATATAGTTTTATGGATGTTTAAATTTTGTCAGCGGCAACAGGAATCTGTTTATTTTTTATTTTATGTGTTACTAATTTATGATCAAAGTCCAAGAACTTGTCAATTTCATAGCTGTTTTAAGTAAGTAGTAACGCTATACACCAATCGTAAAACGCAGTAGATTAGAAGATCGATTAGCAAAAACAAAAAACGCCTGTCGTATTTATACCAGGAATTGTGTCACAGATATTTATGAATAAGAATTTGCCTTTTATGTTATGGTTTTGTTTTAAGCAAAATATTCCACAATAAATTGCAAAGAAAGATTCCAGCGCATACACATTTTTCGTAAACTTCTGAAAAATAATTTCTCGCATCCTCTTTAATATAGGGAGCTTCTTTTACAGGCCGTATAGGCCCACAGTTCCGTGATCCACTTCCACTTTTTAATTTTTGGCTTTGGTCTTCCAGTCTCCTATACCCTTTTCGCTTAAGTCTGATAGCACCGCTTCTCTCCACCGTCTTCTCGGTCGACCTTTCTTCTTCTTGGTTTTGGTGTTTTACAGGCAATCGTTTTTGGTGTTCGTCCATCTGCCATTCTTTCGATATGACCCAGCCACTGTAATCTTTTCGCTTTTATTACTAAGTCGATTGCTGGTCCTTTATATATAAATATATTAACGCACAATTTATTTTCGTTAATTGTTACTAAGCAAAAACTTGTGTCAACCAAAAATTTGGCCGCCAAATTTTAAACTCTTAAGGTATTACCCCCGAACATATTTTTTTCTTCTTCTATTTTCTCCAAGAGATCAGTAATCCTATGTACCTGGTCTATGGCTGCATGATTGTTCCTAAATACAAACTGCTGCATCGAAATTTGCGACACATAAGCGGAGGTAAATTAATATATTTCGCAAAAACCGATGCGATATCTTCTATTAGAGGAAAGGTTTTCCTACATAATAATTTTTTTTTTTACCTAAAAATTCCACCAGAACAAAGTGATTAATTTTAATGTCCTTTAAATCGTCGACCAATCTTGCTGGCAAATTTTCACTAATTAAAAATTTTTAAAATACTACACTATACTAAATTTTGTTTCAGTCAACCAATCTTGTATTTTTATTATTTACGGAGGTAGTGAAAGTACCACATCGAAAAGTGAAACACTCTGTATAAACCGTTATAGGACAACAGAGAAATAATAAATAGATCTAACGAGCACCTTTATTTCATTTTTGATAAAACAAAAGAAATAAACGTAATTTTTGTACAAATAGATAAAAAGGATAGTAAAAGGTAGTACAGGAGAAAAAGTCGGAGGCAAAAAGTGGAGCCAACATCAAAAGAAGTAACAAAGACTATTCTTTTGCTTTAGGAAGTAATCTTACTCTGCGTTCGTTAGGTACCGTTCATAATAAAGAGCAAGTTGACAAAAGAATCAGATGAAAGAAACATGTACCTATCTTAAAACAAAAAAGTGTGAATTTAGCTAACTCAATGATTGGACTAATCAGCAAATAATAAGTCGTTACAATTTTCGATGCTATATCAATATCATTTCATATCTTTTCAGAGTTTTTTTCAATAAAAAGTTGTTGACAGATTTAAGTACTTGCTCAAATTGTATTTTATGTAACTGTAGAGTGTTACATATCATTTAATAGTTTTGTGCAAATGGTTAATGCCACAGCCTATTAAAGCTTTATCATACTATCAAGTAATAAGCTTGGGTGCTGGTATGTAATTCAAATTATCAGCTAGGAAACAATTATAATTTTTAAATATTGCAGTAAACAGGTTTGAGTTGTTATTATATATAAAATTGTGTAAGGAGAAACTTATAATGTAACTAATAACAAAAATTTGTTAATCCTGTCGTTTTTTTTATACTTTAAAAGCGCATTTACGATATTTTAGTAACTTTATAAAACCCATCTTCGTATTTCAAGTTTAAAAATTAAAATACAATATCGAGGCTCGCGCCTAACTCTTTTGACGCCCTTGTGCACTTTAATACATTTCGTCCCCAATTTTTTTAACGCTGATACATGGGTACCGTTAAAATTAGGTATTATCCATTCATGAAAATTGATTTTAAAAATTATTTGATCAATTTACTTTTATATTTTACAATACATGTACTGAACAGGTACAACCCTGTTTAATTTCTCTTTGTAGTGCAAATTCTCTGGAATATTTACCTTTTATTCGTACTTCCCCTCTAACTTTTTTGTAGACATTTTTTATTGCCCGGGTAAGTTTTTCCGTGACCTTCGGTTCTTCCAGGCAGTTCCACAAATTTTCTCTTGGTACTGTATCGAATGCAGCTCTCAGATCCACGAATGCTAGATACAATTTTTTTCTTTTTTGGTTTGTTCTTTCTATTATTTTGCTAACTACACATAGGATCTTGTGTTTATTTTCCTTTCATGAAGGCTACCTGTTTTGCTTTCATTTTCTTTTCTAATTCATTTCTTAGTTTTCCCTTTAATATTTTCGTGTACATTTTATATAATGTTGATGCTAGACAAATAAATAGCTCCATAGTTTACTTTCACACAGTGGTATAATTATATTTTTCTCCCAGTCTTTAGGTATCTTATTTGCTGTCCATGCTTTGCGAATTAGCTTTGTTATTCATTTTTCCATTATTTCTCCTCCCCATTTTATAAATTCTGGCACTATTTCATCGTTACCTGCTGCCTTGCCTGTTTTTAGTAATCTCTTAATCTGGGCTACTTCTTCTTGTGTTATTACATTTTCCGCTCGGTCTTCCTAATTTTCGTTGTCCGTATTTACTTTTTCTTGTTCGTTTACGTGTTGGCTTTTGTTACTTTTAAATTTCTCTACGTAGTATTTACTCCACACTTCTAGTATTTCTTCTGTTTCTATTTTAAGTTCCTGTTTTGATCTTCTGTGTTCCATATAAGTTCGTTCTTATTTTTTTTTAGGTTTTTTATTGTTTTCCAGAAGTTGCTTTTGTTTGTATGGTATTCAATCTCTATCACTTTTCCGGAATTCTCTCAGCTTTTGTCTTTAGCTGTACTATTAAAAGCCTTCGATAGTGATATTATGATAGATGAACAACTTTTACCGGTCGAAAAGTCGAAGCAAATGTATTTTGCGCATAATCGAATCGATTAATCGAGTAATGGATATCTACAATTCGCACTAAGTTGTCTGTCTCTCTATCTCTACACGTGTCCGCTGTTAACGGATAAGAAAACACGCACATGCGCAACATAAACATTCGCTAACGGCTGTCTTAACGGCCTGATGTCCTCAAGTTGTCGAGATTTGATGACACTGACCATAGTGCGCTCTCTTGCTGAACGATATAAATAAAACGTATTTACCTCGGAACATGTCCAAGTGTGGCCCAGCCCAAGTATGTTACACAATGTAATGTCGCGCAGAGTGGGCTGATATGCCATCAAGATCTTGTCCATTGCTATACGTCAACCTCTTACTTGTAAGTTAAGGCATGCGTTATATAAACGTACATACATACATGTATCGACGTTCCTTTGTGATTCTAGTTTCTATTTGCGAATTAATACAAGGACTTAAAAGACCAAAGACTTTATGACAAAACTCTAAGAAAATGTATTAATATTTCAAAACTTAACAATGTTAGATTACTTTAAAAAAAAATGAACAATAGTATCATAGTGGTTGCTAAATAGTTAAGGTTTTAAAATAATATATGTATCATACTATATTACAATTATGCCAGACCAAAAAAAAAGATAGAGCAGGTAGCAAATTTTAAATATTTAGGAACAATAATTGCAGAAAATGGTAAATTGGAGAAAGATCTGAATAACAGAATAGCGGCAGCGACGAAATTTTACTACGCCACTAATAAATGTTTGATAAGTAAGAAGGAGATATCAAAAGAAACGAAGACGCGAGTTTTTAATGCAGTGTACGTACCCATCCTCACGTATAGTTCAGAAACTTGGACACTGACTTAAAACAAAAACAAAGAATACAGGTACAGGAAATGAAATTTCTGAGAAGATTAAAAAAATTTAGACTGATTGATAAAATCGGTAAGGAAAAAATTCGAAGTAACAGATATTAAGAAAAAGATGAAGCAGCATCAATTAAGATGGCTTGGACATTTACTACGCATGCCAGAAAGTAGATACGCGAAAATAAGATGGGAAATAAAGATGTAGGGAAAAAGAAATAGAGGAAGACCAAGAATAAAATGGGAAAAAGAAGTGAGGCAGAGACTAGAAGAAAAAGGAGTGGGCTGGAGAGATGTGCCACAATTAGCTAACGATAGGCAGGAGTGGAGAAACATAACACAGAAACAAAAAAGCCTACCTCGACACCGAAGGGTACAAGAGTAACCGATTAAAAAGAAGAAGTTGTATTATACAAGTTGTGTTTTACAGCAAAGAAGTTACATGTATCCGGGAAATCCCACAGGTGCATGTTTACTTCGGCGCAAAATAGAGGCAAATATTTGGGGACTTAAGCAAGCTTTGGTATTTAGCGCTTCATATTCGCTTTGTTTGCTTTGTGTAGTGTAAGAATTTAAAGTTTGATGTTTTAAAGTCGAGGTGTATTATAAAGTAATGGATTTAAAAAACTAATCGATTAACTGTTAGATTTGAATCCGTTCGACAATTAAGTACACTTTTGAGGTGCTTATCACATGCATTCTCAATAATCTGAAAGGATCAGAACTGTTACAATCGCCGTATCCCTCCGACATTTCAGCTAAATGTGCAGTTTTTTGGTACAAACTCAGAACCGTTTTCAAAAATATTCTTATCTCGCGACCCCACAGGGGGGGGGGCGCCCCACAGGTTGGAAACCACTGGGTTATAGTTCAAGTAACGTGTGTTTGGAATACTTCCGTGACAATGCAATAGTGACACTAGCAAAGCGTGAGGAATTAATAAAGATTGAGTGATTTGCATGTTTCACTTTGAGTGTAAGTCGTGAACTGTTCTAAAAACATTACCGGCAAAGGATTAACATATTGAAGTAAGGAATCGCCAAACGCCAGGTTTTGAATTAGTATAAAACAGTGTATAAAAGATGAGTCAATTATTTAAAAACCGTAAGTCATTTTTAAACACGTCATTAGATTACAAGTATTTAATTTTTTTTTTTGACTTCGATTTCATAAATTTATTTTGCATACATTTATGTATGTTCAAATGCAGCATTTGAAGGCTCTTAAGATTCTTTAACATTTTATACATAATTAAACCCCTTAACTTTCGTTTTTTTAAGAAAAAAATTGGGAAAAAATCATTTAATTTTATTGTTAATTTTTAATATTTAAATATTTTTAAATTGGAAATAAAAAGAAAAGAATAGAATAATAACTACGATGTGTTATAAAAATATTTATAACATTCTTGTTTGACTCTTTCGTCCCTAGTGGTTTGGCCTTTTTAATGATCAGTTTCTTAAGTCCTAGTGGTTTAGAAAAGCAACCACCTAACCTACATTATCAGTTACACTTTGAAAACCTTCTTTTGAATTGAAGTTAAAATTTGTAGTTTAGATGGCCTGTGTAATTTTAAATTACTCTAAAACTATCACTTAGTGAAATATTGACTGGGTTTTGTGTATTTCTTTATTTTTTTACAATTTTTAAATAAAAAGTGAACAGGAATGGCTGATAATATTTTCACATATACTTCAAATAAAAGTAAATTGCAAAGGTGGTTTCCTAGGATATTCATATGCTAGCAATTAGTATGATTATATTAATTTCGCATCATGGCATTACATTTGTTTTATTATCACCGTTTAAAGAGTGACAAAAGATAGACTAGCAAGGGTCGAAATAAAACAATGGAAGTCGATTACTGTTTTTTTTTTATGGCACCGTTGATTTTTAACTTGGATTTCGCAATTTTTAGTTATTTCGCCTATTTTTGTAAATAAACTTATGAAATAATACATCATTGTAAAGAGAAAAAAATAATCTTTTTATCTGACTTATCACCTCCTAAACACAGCCATTTAAAAAAAATGTTGTTTCATTAAATATATCGCACGAAATGTAATAAATAAAGATTTGACTATTATCATTTTATAGCAAACAATATCCAGCAAACATTTTTCACTGGCATTTTTGTGTATTAGCAACGATAGCCGATATATTTGGGTTTAAAAATTTTGGTCGATTTTTGTTTTTCCGTAATATCACGTAAGCCATGAAATTCTTAAACAAAACAAGAATTTTTGTAAAGTACACTCGTAAACAGCTAACTTTAACTGACTTTTAAGTTTAAAAAGAAAATAACAAAATATTGCAATAAATAAGTATTGATTATTTTAATGTTCTTTAAATTTTTTTCTAATCTTAGGTTTCTTTGTATTCAGTAATAACAATTTAATATTTTAAATTTGATTCTCTAAGTCTAAGGGCTACCAAGGAAATCAAAAAATTAAATTTTCATAAACAAACACGTCTAAACACTATATTTTTGAACCCGTGTTTACAGAATGGTTGCTAAGAAACCAAATATATTCAGTGTTGCCAATTAACGGATTTTGTTCGTACTAGATGATATTGGCAACACTAAATAAATTAAAAATCTTGAACCATTAAATCGTACGAAAATGGGACCTGTTCTGACTGCATCCAACATTTAGCATGCGCGCATGCGTTTTTTACTGTAATTGTGTCTGACCGCCTGTCAGTTGTGCGTTAGGTTGACTGCAATAAAAATCAGTTCGTGATTAATTGTTTAGTAATATTATTAGTGGTACTGCATCCGTGAGTTGTAGTTTTCTATTTATTTGTGATTGTGTATAAGCAGAAAGCACCCGTATACAAATAAACATCAAAATATTAATAAATATTCGACATAGTTATTCAAAACTGCCAACAACATAAAACAAAGTTACTAAAAAGTACAGAAATATATTTTTTGTCCTGGTAGTTGGTTGACAGTAAATCCGTTGGTCTTTTGCTAGACAATGTCGTCACCGCGTGAACGTGAACGTTACGGGTAAGATTTATTTATATTTGTTAATAAATAATGTTTAAATTTAATTTACATTGTTGCAAAAGCGTAAAAAGAGTATATATTTGTATTGAACATTGCATAAAAAGATATAGGAAGGAGCATTTTAGCGTTCCTATGGCTTGTCAATATATATTCATGTTTCTGCTTCTTAGTGGCGTATCTAACACTAACATTATTTAATATGTATTGAATAATGTAAATACTTGCCTTGTTTTGACTGTTATTTACTTATTTATTTCTTGTTTTGTGGTTGAGGGATTAAAAAAAAACGACAGCATACCTCAATATTTGGATTGTCTATTATGAGAGTTAAAAAATATGCTGTACAAAAATGCACGCCACTGATATGACATACCTTTTTGACAAACCACATAAACCTTTTAATACATGATTACACTACAAAGTATTAAAGTCTACTTATCTATTACTCTTTTTATCTTTAATATTGTTTTGACTTACTATTAAGGCTACATGATTTGCAGCTAACCATTGTAGGACATAAAACTCTAAATTTCTTGACTTTTTGACTTGTCAAAACCGGCCGCCATGACAAACCTTTTATGTTGTCATTTCTTTCGCCGATAAGCGCTGCTGTATAATATTAAAAGCTTCTTCATCCTTTTGTTTAATGGTATTAATAATACTCGGCAGTGGCGTAGGCAGGATGCTTTCATGGGGGGGTTAACAAAATAACAAACGCAAAAAGAGCTAAGGACCATTTTTTAAGGTCACCAGTCTTTTTTTAAAGTTTTTTAGCTGCAGGTTGTTTTCATGGGAAGAGTTAGTAATAACGCAAAAAAAAACGAGGACTGTTTTTAATTTTTTAGCACGAAATTTACAGTTCTCCGGCCGTTTACCAAAGTATATCGATTTATTGCGACCCTCTAGGGGAGGGTTCTAAACCCCCCTCTTAACCCCTTCCTGCCTACGCCACTGATACTCGGTAACAGGTTAACCAAATCAAATTTATTTATATTATTAATTTTTAAATGTGCTGTTTCCGTTACGCCAAAATTTTATTTAAATTTGAGGGGGGCTGTAGACATAGCTACCCCAGCTGGTCATTCAAACGATTTTTTTTGACAATTGTGGTACTAGATACATCCCAACGAGTGCCAACGTAACTTTTAATTGTGTAACAAAATTAGGTGTAATTTTAGGGACGTTACAAATATTACATTCTAACGGTACCGGGATAATATTTTGCGTTTTAAGTTTTTATAATAATCTTATGGTAGATTTGTGGTAATAAATAAGGCTTGTGTTGTGGTGCATTAAAGTTTTCAATTTAAAAAATTAACATAACTTTAACATAAATAATAGTAAAGCTATACAGGGTAGTACACATAGGACCACTATTAATTGGGATCTCGTAAACGGTAAGAGCCACAAAAAGTTTTAAAAAAGTTTCATGGTACACTAGATAAAAAACAGAAAACAAACTTGGCATTTTTTGTACCACAAGTCTAACCAAGTTATTAACGATTTAATAAAAAATGCTTATTTTGATTTTTGTTTATTGTCTAGCGTGCCATGAAACTTTTTAAAAACTTTAAAGCATCACTGAATATGCCTTAAAAAGGGAAACATTTATTAAAATCTAAACTTCTTTGTAGCTCTTACCGTTCACGAGATCCCAATAGTGGCCCTTCTATGTGGACCACCCTGTACAGACGTTTATAATAATTTTGTTATTAATCCGTAACCTTCATTAAGTATAACATACTTGCAAAACAGCAGATATTTTTGTTGTTGTTGCATAATCCCTTTCTTTAAATATGTTAACAGTACCTATCGTTTTACTTAGTAAATATTGTGTCATTTTGTAATGTAATGTGATGTTTTTTTTTTCAGTCATGCCGTCGGAGCTAAGAAGCATACTTGCGCGATATGCGAATATAGTACGGATACAACATCTCACTTTAAGCTTCATCTAATGTCACATTCTGGCGAAAAACCATATCAATGTGACATGTGCAAAGAATGTTTTAGCCAAAAGAGCAACCTCCGTGTACACATGAGGACGCATTCTGGCGAAAAACCATATCAATGTGAAATCTGCCAAAAAAGTTTTAGTCAAAAGGGTAACCTGAGTAGACATATGAGGTGCCACAATGGTCAAAAACCATATCAATGTGGCATCTGCCAAAAAAGTTTTAGTCAAAATGGTAACCTGAATAGACACATGAACACTCACAATGGTTGAAAAAACATATAAATGTGACAGTTGCAAAAAATGTTTTAGCCAAAAGAGCAACTTCAATACACATATGAAGACTCACAATTGTAAAAAAATCACATTTGCGGAAATGTTTTAGTCAAAAGGGTAACCTCAATACACAAATGAAGACACAATGGTCAAAAAACCATATAAATGTGACATCTCCAGAAAATGTTGTAGTCAAAAGGGTAACCTCGATACACATATGAAGACTCACAATGGTCAAAAAACCATATAAATATGACATTTGCGACAATGTTTTAGTCAAAAGGGTAACCTCAATACACATAATGAAGACTCACAATGGTCAAGAAACCATGTGACATATCCAGAAAATGTTTTAGTCAAAAGGGTAACCTATATACACATATAGGGAAACACACTGGTGAAAAACAATAAAAATGTGATATTTGTGGAAAATGTTATAGTCGCAAGGATGCCTTAATTATCCATAATTTGACACATGCTGCTAAAAAAAAACATATTAATGTGTAGGTGCCCTAGATAAGCGTAGAAGACAGATACTGATGAGAAACCGTAAAATGTGAAATTTGTAGCAGAAAAGTGAAATTTGTAGGAAACGTTTTAATCAGAAAGTGGGTTTTCATCAATGCCAAAGTTAAGTCGTTTTAGATGTTGTTGATAGTGTTTTAGAATTATATGGTGTTTGTTATACTTGATTAAAAATTGCTAATGTTGTTAAATTTTTGTTAATCTGTTTTGTTATTTTAATATATAGTTTAGTTGGTTCGTTGTATTGTTTCAATACTGTATTGCTAAGTGATGTAATTTAAAATTGTAATGTTAAGGGTTGTTTTTTTATATGTTCACCGTATGGGTTATACTAATAATTTGGTATCACCAACTTGTTGTATTTAAAAGGTTTTGTAATAAAAAGATATTTATCTGGCATTTCAGGTGTTTTAATGTTTAAAGTTTGGCCAAATGGACCGGGCAGGAGAGACACCCTGTTTATTATTTTAAAACTTTAACTGGTCAGCCAACCACTATGATACTTGTCAAATAAATTTTTAAAGGAATTCGTTCTGACATTGCTCGTTAAATATTCATATTTTTTAAGAGTCCTGTTTCTGTCGATGTTTAAAAGACAATGAGTAAATCAGAAACGGTTGATTTTAGGTACAAATAACCTTAAAATTTGTTAAAAGAGATTTCAATTTAAAATATAAAATATTAGAAAATACCTATACATGGTGTTCTGTTTAAATAAGCAAAGTTACATATCGGTGCTCAAAAACAACACACTCTGTATAGTTCAAAATAATCTTCGGTTATGTGCAGGATCGAACCAAAATAATTTTGAGTCCCGGGCTAACTCCTTGTTACCCCTAACTTTGTTTTTGTTTTCGGTTTTAAAAAAAAATTAACCCACAATAGAGCCATCGAATCATTCGTCTTGGCTAGGACACCCTGTATATATGACAATGGTGACCTTTGTGTCGTGAAGTGTAAAAGAAATTACGGAAAAACATAACTATAAGGTACAGGTGGAGCAATATGTCCATATAATAATATGCAAATTATGTGCTCTTTAGTAATCTTATCAAATAATCTCTTGAGAACCAACGTTCCGTTTTTTAACTAATTAGGTGAGTTACCTGTAATTAATCTGGCAATTTGTATGAATGAAATTTGATAACATCTTGTAATTTTTAAATGCTAACACTAGAAGACTAGCACTACTCTACTGCTAGCGTTGCAAAAAGATACATATTCGTGTAACTGGTTATAGCCTCTACTGGGCATTTATTTAATTATTTACTCATAGTAATTATATTAAATTTTGTTTTATTGACTAATATCATAATAATTATTCTCTATTATTAAATTAAATTACTAAAAAATTTGTAATTTTCTGATTATTCTAAGGTTATGCTCTTATTTTTACACCAAAAACAATTCTAAACGTCAACATTAAAACATTACAGCTAATTAATTAGATCGTTAGAATCATTATTGGCTAAAAAAATATACTGTTGTAAGGTTTTCAAATTTTGTGTAAAGTGTTAGTTCACTTTTGGGGGTAGGTAATTTTTGATTAAAATCATCTAGTTTATTTGAATAAGATTAAAGGTTGATAAAAGTTTGTTGTTGTGTGAGGTTATGAGATAGCCATAATTTGCTAGTTTTGCAGTTTTTTTGTGCATCTATTAAGCTTATCTTCGACATTATTTAAAACTTCTGCATATTAATATGTATTGAGCCCTATTATTTGTAAGAGCTTGATAATTTAACCGAATCTTTATCTCTTACATAAAGCGAGATCGCCATATTAGTTAGTGATCCCAATTAAGTGGTGCGCCTATTTCTATTTGGCCGAAACAAGGTTTCATAAACACTCGTAGAAGGGCCTGCGAATAAGCTAGTGGGGCGCTATATTGATATGGTAATAACATGCAAGAAAATGATACTGGTACGTTTTGTTTACACTTAACTTTGTTTAACATAGACAATCAACAAGTAAATCATAGAATAATATTATTTTAAGTTTAATATAGAGATAAATTTATGTACACACATCATTTGAAAATTGCTTTTAAATGTTCTGACACATATGAACACAAACCAATTAATATTTATAACATTGTTCTGTCAATAAATCGTTTTGCTTCGTTGCACTTCCTACAAGTGCATTGTAACAAATTGTATAAGTACATTTAAGGGTTAAGCAAATGAAATTCGTGTGCTTTTAATTTATAATAGATTATTATTCCAAGGCAATAAGTTATTGTTTTAGATCTTCCAAGACAAACTGCTTATTCCGAAATGTAAAATAAAATAGACTAACAAAATCTGGTTAATAACATCGCATAACACACGAACTTATTAAGTTGTAAATAATTTTACACAAATAATCGTGAAACAAAAGTTCAAATTTAGCGAGTAACAACATCAGGAATTATAATTATTAAGGATTTTTAATGTTGCCTCGAGTTACCGTGACCAAGTCGTCAGAGTGTGTGTTATTTATGATTTTTGTAATCGCAAAGTTAAACAAATAAATGTAATTATCTTCTGTGAGTTGATGTACTGCTACGTCCTCGAAATGGAAGATTCTGTAAATTATATAAAATAAGATTTCTTTTTTGCTTCTTTTAAGATTTAAATTTACGGTTAGTTCACATAATAATTGTCAAGTACCAACAATATACTATTAATAAGACTAGGTCTATGCGTGTGATGTATAAGATTAAAGAAGGTTAATTTCCACAGTAAATAACATTACATATGTCATTAAAACTATGATAAGAACAATTTTTAACGTGTGAATAGGTGCGTGTGACTGTTTTCACATTTTCAATGAGATAATATTATGTTGATAACGAGTGTATATTCGGAACTGGGCCCGGATTGTCATTAAAAATATATATATTTTGACATGGACAAAAAATTGTCATGGCTTTGAAAGAAGTATACATTTTAGTTCTTATTTCTGCAATTAGCTTGTCGCATATTTATAATAAATGTCTGCCGTCCCATTAATGTAGTGTCGTTTTTTGATGATACATCAAATTGAATTATTTTTCTTTCGATTCTTGGGTCTTGGTGGATTGTTTCAAAATTATTTTTTTACACCAACAATAAAATTTGACAGAGTTAGCTGTATGTAATACCTATATTCGTTTGTATAGAGTGTGTCCAAGATCACATTTCCAAATTGTATCTAATATTTTTATTTCAGCTCATATTCATTATTGTAAGAGATTATAAATGACGATTTTAAAATATAGGGTCTATTTAAAAAAAATTATCTTGGATACAATTTTAAAATCAAATATTTCATAAATAAATTGTTTTGCAATTCTGTAAATCAATATTTTAAGTGATTTATGATTTAGATTATTTATTTTATTTGCATGTGGCTTAAAAAAATACAAAAAAGCCGGCAAAGCTCTCCGGTTAGTTTGTTCGAGTCCCACCAGTACAAATTAACAATCCTCAAGGCAGTGCGCTGCAGGCCTATTGATAAAAAAGTTTTGTATAAGTACATATCAATAAAAAATGCCAGTCTGGATGCTGGATGCTGTTTGTAAGATAACGCAATGTTATGTTAATCTATTTAGAGAATTTGTTTATTGTTACGGAAGTTATAAATATGTAAAGCCAAATTTTAAATGAAACAATCAAATAATAACATTAATTAAATCAATCTTAGTAATATACAAAAGGCACTGCAACAAGTAACTACGTCGTCTTACAGATTTTTGAACAATAATCCCAGCCATCTATAAGCTAACGTGGAAGGTCGACATCGACGTTCTTAAATGTTTTAATTTTTTACGGTACCCTTAAATATCCGTTTATAGTTCTCAATAGGGTAGAAAACAAAATTCCCACATTTTTAATATGTAACCAGTAAATGTACAACAGTCAGACATTATTGCAACACGCATTCGCACCCTTAACAACAGCGCTCCGTGATCACGGCCAGTAACATTTAGGTGTTAACGCAATTCTATTTTGGTTTTTACTAAAAGTCTTAGTATTAACATAAAATTTAAAATGGACAAAAGATCAAATTTAGCAGTATTAATTCATAAAAAACAAAAAATACGGTTACAGGAAATTAGATTTCTGAGAAGAATAGATGGAGGTAGACTAATTGATAAAATCAGGAACGATAAAATTCGAAATAACCTAGGAGTAACAGATATTTAGAAAAAGATGGAGACGAATCAATTAAGGTGGCTTGGACATCTACAACGCATGCAAGAAAGTAGATACGCGAAACTAGGATGGAAAATGCAGATAGAGGTAAAAAGAAATAGTGGAAGACCAAGAATAAAACGGGAAAAAGATGTGAGACAGAGACTAGAAGAACAAGGAGTCTGCGGGAGAGATGTGCCACAATTAGCTAACGATAGGCAGGAGTGGAGAAACATAACATAGAAATAGAAAAGCATACCTCAATACCGAAAGGTACAAGAGGAAGCGATTAAGAAAAGATGTTAACTGTTTATTGTAAATACATTATTGGTGTTGGTAATGTTAAAGCAGAAAAATAAAAATAAGAAAAATGGTGACGAAATTGCAATATCAGCTTTTTTGCTGTTCTAGTTTTCATCATTTTCTTAGTTGTTAGATTGGTTCAACTTTATTAATTGGTTTAAAAATTAACATACCGTAAAAACATTACATTACAAATGGTTTTTTAAATTAAAATATTTCATATTAAATCAATTTTGTCGATAATTTGCTAATGATGTCTAATTGTGGTAACTAACAATTAATAACTTATTTAATAACTTTATTTAACAATAATAATTGAGTTTCGTAGATACATTTTTACTAAAAATTATATTTTAATAGGCCCTGAGGACGTTTTTGATCTTAAAAAGAAACGTCAGCCGTAAGAAATGTTTTTATTCACTTCGGCTAATATTCGATTAGATGGTAATATAACGAACAATTATTGATACAAATAGGCATTATCCAATAATAAGTTTATAGAAAAAATCTGTTAGATATTAAAATATGAATTTTAACCATTCAAGAAGGTAAACTATAACTTCTCCAATTTTTTATCAACTCAAAAGCTTCTTTTTAGTTCCCAAAAAAGATTTTTAAATCAAGCAAATCCACTTGGAATGCTTTAGTGCCAAAGGTCAACTTCCTCGTAGCATCTAAATTAAAACCTTAACTAATAATTACTATGATAGTTACTGTATGTCCTTGGCCCTCTTTCTCTGCCATTTGTATTAACAAAGCGATTGACGATTGTAAATGAATGAAGGAACACCTGTTGATATAATGGGTGACTTTTGCAGTGGTAACAGGCAAAAGTATTGGTAACTACTATCATCTACTGCTATAAAATATTGCCTTTTTTGCTGTACGTGTTTCTCTAGATTTTAATTAAAGTGTGCTTACCTAATACCGCCCGCTGTTCTATTAAATTAGTATTTTCATTTCGTAAAAGCAAGATGCATCTAATGATTTTTACTTACAATTACAAAGATTTATTTTACCACATTTTATTTTGTAAAATTTTTAGCATACAATTAATTTTTACAACTGAATTCTAAAACATAACGAACATGTGGAACGAACTAGAAAAACAAATAATATTCTTTTAAGCTTTTTACAAGTCTCCTGTTTTAATTTGTATTTTTTAAATATTCAGGTAAACTAATGTTAAAAGTTTTTAACTTAAAGCAATAGGATTATTTAGGCCAATGTTACAAAAAACAGGGTTCAAATAAAAACACTGAGCAGCTCATGTTTGGTATTCATGCAAAGAATAGTTTTTTGTGATAACATTTGATTTTTGTTTATTTTTCATTATTTTGTAAATAAGTAAAGCTAGTTCGGTTTTTATTAAACATTTCAAACTGTAAACTTTTAAATATTATGCACCTCTACGGTAGGTTTTAAATAATTTTTATTAAATAGTATCTCGACAATTTTATTTTCTACTATTTGGAATTTTTTATAAAGTGAATAAATCGAATGACAAAAATGACCTTACTCACTGTGCAAATTAAAAATAAAATCCACGTAGGGACTGGAGATTTATGCTCTTGCAGATTTGGTATCGACGATCAATTGGAGAATTTTAATAACCCGTAATCTAACAGTTAATAAACTAAATGCAAGGGTTCTAGTTATTATAAATATTATACATGTCCATCGATTATGGTGGAGTTCGAGCCAAACGTTATTACACATGAAAGCATAATAATTAATGATTTTGATCTTGGTCGTAAATTATTAAACTTTTTAGTAACTAAAATGCTTCTACCTTATTTTTGTATCAACTCGATCGCGTTCTGGTCAGCATGGAATACAACTGGCAACAAATAATAATTGCTGTTTGTATTTTTCTCTTCGGTATTCTGTAGATAGTTTTTTATTGAATGGTGTAAATTTGGTTGTTGTACACGATTTTGTATGTGTTCGTGGACTAATTCTTTAAGAAATCTTCTTCGGCGAGCTTTATCTTTATTATTCCAATCTGGATAATTTTTTACATGGAGAATAATTGCTGCAACACCTGCTTCATCTAGCTTATTGAAAAAATTGTTACTGGCCATCTTCTTGTTTTAGGTCTGCAACTGTAATTGGCCACAAAATGGTCCATGGTATCTATTCCCCCTTATGTCTTTTATAATGATGTATTATTTCTGGTTTGTTGGCTTCTCCAATACTTGCAGGTTGGTCGTGCATAGTTAAAAGTAGAATTACTGCTTTGTTTTTCCATACACAAGACACTAATGTTAGTTTATCGGAGAAGTCATACACCAATAAAATTTATTTCTCGATTTTGGTTTGGGAGCATTCAGGAGATATTTCCTTCTTATTCTGTCTCATTGATCCCACTACGGTTATTCTGTTTTCAAGTAAATATTTTGCTGGTGGACTGCTTGTAAAAAATTGTCTGTAACGACATTTCTCCCACAATTTTTTCATTAAGATAATTAGGTCACGTACAACTATTTTGCCCTGATTTACATCTCTTAGTTCTCCAGGCTGTTTTCCAACATAGATTTGTCCTTTTAGACGATAGGCATTCTCCGCGTCTCAAATCCACCAAATTTTAATTCCATGTTTAGATGGTATCGATTTCATAAATTGCATAAAAGAACAACGCCCTCTAAAACCTAATAGTTGTTCATCTATCAATCGGTGATTCCTCTTAATATGGGTACAATCTAGAGTAGAAATTGCCGATGTAGACTATGATCTATGAATCATATAAACATTCCAAACAAGTACATTTATAACCGATTATTCAAGAAAATGCAAGTAATACCTTAAATCGCGTATCAAAACATTGGGGTTCTTTAGAACTTCGGATGTCCAGTAACGTAACTGTTGTGTTTGCGTAAGTCTAATAATTTTTAAGTAAACTTTACAACAATTATGAATGCAGCGATAGATGGCTAAAACACTAGCGAAATATGTCTTATAGACCCTAATTACAGATATAGCAAATAAAATAGTTATCAACAATAATAAAGGCTTGGGGTCCGCCAGAACCCCTGTTGTCCATTTGAGGGTTAAACATACTTTATATATAAAATAAATGAAATAGCCTAATCTGTTTAATTTGGACGTTTTGTCATTTAAATCAAATAAATAACCGTGTTGAATAAAAATAAGTAACTGAAATCAATTTATGTAAATATTTTAAAGCCTATTTCTCTGACTTTTAATTGCTTTTTAAAACAAACGGGATTTTCTAGGTAGGTATGATACATAGAACACCCTGGATCTTCAATATATTAACACAAAAATACAGAATTAAATTACCTACAAAATGTAGCCGAATTAAAACGATTTAGGCAGATATTAAATTTGAAATATTTAGATTTAGATTAATCAATTTGTATCTTAATTATTGATTTTTGTTTTGTTTTTGTAAATATGGAGTTTATTGGATTCCTGTTATATCTTCACAAAAGGGTCAATAAAATAAATACTTTTTTAAAATTATATTTTTCGAACGGATGCATGCTCGTCATATGCTGTGTCCTGGACACTTGTGTAGGTTAGGTTAATAGGAAACGCAGTTGTCTGATGCGTAGTTTTATATCTAAAGAACATTGGTAACCACATAATTTGTTATTAACATTAATTAGATTTCGAATTCATTTTATTTAGTCCACAAAACGATTAAGCACTGGTTGTATTACAATTACTTTATCCTTAGTCTTTGATTACGACTTGACCTTTCCACTCCTGTTTGGAAACAAAAAAACTTTTGATTTAGCCTACGATTTTCAATTTTTCGAGGAAAATGGGAAAAGTGCAAAGGCTATATAGTCTTTGTACTTTTTTTCGACAAAAAAATCGATTTTCTAAAATTTTACGCAAATAGCTTCAAACTTCTTATACACGTTATTTGTGAACAAATTAAGGATTATTAGGCCCTACATACGATTTTCAATTTTTCGAGGAAAATGGGAAAAGTGCAAAGGCTATAGTCTTTGTACTTTTTTTCGACAAAAAATCGATTTTCTTAAAATTAACGCAAATAGCTTCAAACTTCTTATACACGTTATTTATGAACAATCTAAGGATTATTAGGCCCTAAATACGATTTTCATCTTTTCGAGGAAAATGGGAAAAGTGCAAAGGCTATAGTCTTTGTACTTTTTTTCGACAACAAATCGATTTTCTTAAAATTAACGCAAATAGCTTCAAACTTCTTATACACGTTAATTATGAACAAATTAACGATTATTAGGCCCTAAAACGATTTTCAATTTTTCGAGGAAAATGGGAAAAGTGCAAAGGCTATAGTCTTTGTACTTTTTTTCGACAAAAAATCGATTTTCTTAAAATTAACGCAAATAGCTTCAAACTTCTTATACACGTTAATTATGAACAAATTAAGGATTATTAGGCCCTAAATACGATTTTCAATTTTTCGAGGAAAATGGGAAAAGTGCAAAGGCTATAGTCTTTGTACTTTTTTTCGACAAAAAATCGATTTTCTTAAAATTAACGCAAATAGCTTCAAACTTCTTATACACGTTAATTATGAACAAATAAAGGATTATTAGGCCCTTAATACGATTTTCAATTTTTCGATGAAAATGGGAAAAGTGCAAAGGCTATAGTCTTTGTACTTTTTTCGACAAAAAAATCGATTTTCTTAAAATTAACGCAAATAGCTTCAAACTTCTTATACACGTTATTTATGAACAATCTAAGGATTATTAGGCCCTAAATACGATTTTCAATTTTTCGAGGAAAATGGGAAAAGTGCAAAGGCTATATAGTCTTTGTACTTTTTTTCGACAAAAAATCGATTTTCTTAAAATTAACGCAAATAGCTTCAAACTTCTTATACACGTTATTTATGAACAAATTAACGATTATTAGGCCCTAAATACGATTTTCAATTTTTCGAGGAAAATGGGAAAAGTGCAAAGGCTATAGTCTTTGTACTTTTTTTCGACAAAAAATCGATTTTCTTAAAATTAACGCAAATAGCTTCAAACTTCTTATACACGTTAATTATGAACAAATTAAGGACTATTAAGCCCTAAATACGATTTTCAATTTTTCGAGGAAAATGGGAAAAGTGCAAAGGCTATAGTCTTTGTACTTTTTTCGACAAAAAAATCGATTTTCTTAAAATTAACGCAAATAGCTTCAAACTTCTTATACACGTTATTTATGAACAATCTAAGGATTATTAGGCCCTAAATACGATTTTCAATTTTTCGAGGAAAATGGGAAAAGTGCAAAGGCTATAATCTTTGTACTTTTTTTCGACAAAAAATCGATTTTCTTAAAATTAACGCAAATAGCTTCAAACTTCTTATACACGTTAATTATGAACAAATTAAGGATTATTAGGCCCTAAATACGATTTTCAATTTTTCGAGGAAAATGGGAAAAGTGCAAAGGCTATTATAGTCTTTGTACTTTGTTTCGACAAAATTTGCAGACGTCCTATACCTAGATCTCGCAAACGACAAGAGATCGTTAAAAACCGTTTGTGTCGCGTGACAGTTTAGCCGACTGCGACAAAAAAGTTCCATTAGGCCACCCGTCTAAAACGTGCAGGGACGGATTCGGAGGGAGGGTCCCAAAACCACATTTTGCGACGATTTTTTCCATCTGACGAAGAGCACGTGTTACTTTCGGAGACTTTTATGACGGGTTAACTTGACCAACCATGGGACCCTCCCGACTGCACAACCGGGTTTCGGTCGACAAAGAAATCGATTTTCTTAAAATTAACGCAAATACCTTCAAACTTCTTATACACGTTATTTATGAACAAATTAAGGATTATTGGGCCCTTAATACGATTTTCAATTTTTCGATGAAAATGGGAAAAGTGCAAAGGCTATAGTCTTTGTACTTTTTTCGACAAAAAAATCGATTTTCTTAAAATTAACGCAAATAGCTTCAAACTTCTTATACACGTTATTTATGAACAATCTAAGGATTATTAGGCCCTAAATACGATTTTCAATTTTTCGAGGAAAATGGGAAAAGTGCAAAGGCTATAGTCTGTCCTTTTTTTCTACAAAAAAATCGATTTTCTTAAAATTAACGCAAATAGCTTCAAACTTCTTATACACGTTAATTATGAACAAATAAAGGATTATTAGGCCCTTAATACGATTTTCAATTTTTCGATGAAAATGGGAAAAGTGCAAAGGCTATAGTCTTTGTACTTTTTTCGACAAAAAAATCGATTTTCTTAAAATTAACGCAAATAGCTTCAAACTTCTTATACACGTTATTTATGAACAATCTAAGGATTATTAGGCCCTAAATACGATTTTCAATTTTTCGAGGAAAATGGGAAAAGTGCAAAGGCTATAGTCTGTCCTTTTTTTCTACAAAAAAATCGATTTTCTTAAAATTAACGCAAATAGCTTCAGACTTCTAATACACGTTATTTGTAGACGTCCTATACCTAGATCTCGCAAACGACAAGAGATCGTTAAACACCGTTTGTGTCACGTGACAGTTTAGCCGACTGCGACAAAAAAGTTCCATTAGGCCACCCGTCTAAAACGTGCAGGGACGGATTCAGAGGGGGGTCCCAAAACCACATTTTTCGACGATTTTTCCCATCTGACGAAGAGCACGTGTTACTTTCGGAGTCTTTTATGACGGGTAAACTTGACCAACCATGGAACCCTCCCGACTGCACAACCGGATTTCGGTCGGCCGCCGTCTTCAGGCCCAGAGGGCCGATTTTCGTCGAAATTTGGAGTTTTTTCAAAACGGTGTCGTTGGCCGACCCGTGCAGATATCGCGATGCGGTTTGTTTTGTTCGATAGTGTCGGTCGATACCTAAATATAATAATATAGGTATAGTCTTTGTACTTTTTTTCGACAAAAAATCGATTTTCTTAAAATTAACGCAAATAGCTTCAAACTTCTTATACACGTTAATTATGAACAAATTAAGGACTATTAGGCCCTAAATACGATTTTCAATTTTTCGAGGAAAATGGGAAAAGTGCAAAGGTTATAGTCTTTGTACTTTTTTTCGACAAAAAATCGATTTTCTTAAAATTAACGCAAATAGCTTCAAACTTCTTATACACGTTAATTATGAACAAATTAAGGATTATTAGGCCCTAAATACGATTTTCAATTTTTCGAGGAAAATGGGAAAAGTGCAAAGGCTATAGTCTGTCCTTTTTTTCTACAAAAAAATCGATTTTCTTAAAATTAACGCAAATAGCTTCAAACTTCTTATACACGTTAATTATGAACAAATAAAGGATTATTAGGCCCTTAATACGATTTTCAATTTTTCGATGAAAATGGGAAAAGTGCAAAGGCTATAGTCTTTGTACTTTTTTTCGACAAAAAATCGATTTTCTTAAAATTAACGCAAATAGCTTCAAACTTCTTATACACGTTAATTATGAACAAATTAAGGACTATTAGGCCCTAAATACGATTTTCAATTTTTCGAGGAAAATGGGAAAAGTGCAAAGGCTATAGTCTTTGTACTTTTTTCGACAAAAAAATCGATTTTCTTAAAATTAACGCAAATAGCTTCAAACTTCTTATACACGTTATTTATGAACAATCTAAGGATTATTAGGCCCTAAATACGATTTTCAATTTTTCGAGGAAAATGGGAAAAGTGCAAAGGCTATAGTCTTTGTACTTTTTTTCGACAAAAAATCGATTTTCTTAAAATTAACGCAAATAGCTTCAAACTTCTTATACACGTTATTTATGAACAAATTAACGATTATTAGGCCCTAAATACGATTTTCAATTTTTCGAGGAAAATGGGAAAAGTGCAAAGGCTATAGTCTTTGTACTTTTTTTCGACAAAAAATCGATTTTCTTAAAATTAACGCAAATAGCTTCAAACTTCTTATACACGTTAATTATGAACAAATTAACGATTATTAGGCCCTAAATACGATTTTCAATTTTTCGATGAAAATGGGAAAAGTGCAAAGGCTATAGTCTTTGTACTTTTTTTCGACAAAAAATCGATTTTCTTAAAATTAACGCAAATAGCTTCAAACTTCTTATACACGTTAATTATGAACAAATTAAGGACTATTAGGCCCTAAATACGATTTTCAATTTTTCGAGGAAAATGGGAAAAGTGCAAAGGCTATAGTCTTTGTACTTTTTTTCGACAAAAAATCGATTTTCTTAAAATTAACGCAAATAGCTTCAAACTTCTTATACACGTTAATTATGAACAAATTAAGGATTATTAGGCCCTAAATACGATTTTCAATTTTTCGATGAAAATGGGAAAAGTGCAAAGGCTATAAGTCTTTGTACTTTTTTTCGACAAAAAATCGATTTTCTTAAAATTAACGCAAATAGCTTCAAACTTCTTATACACGTTATTTATGAACAAATTAAGGATTATTAGGCCCTAAATACGATTTTCAATTTTTCGAGGAAAATGGGAAAAGTGCAAAGGCTATAGTCTTTGTACTTTTTTTCGACAAAAAATCGATTTTCTTAAAATTAACGCAAATAGCTTCAAACTTCTTATACACGTTAATTATGAACAAATTAAGGACTATTAGGCCCTAAATACGATTTTCAATTTTTCGAGGAAAATGGGAAAAGTGCAAAGGTTATAGTCTTTGTACTTTTTTTCGACAAAAAATCGATTTTCTTAAAATTAACGCAAATAGCTTCAAACTTCTTATACACGTTAATTATGAACAAATTAAGGATTATTAGGCCCTAAATACGATTTTCAATTTTTCGAGGAAAATGGGAAAAGTGCAAAGGCTATAGTCTGTCCTTTTTTTCTACAAAAAAATCGATTTTCTTAAAATTAACGCAAATAGCTTCAAACTTCTTATACACGTTAATTATGAACAAATAAAGGATTATTAGGCCCTTAATACGATTTTCAATTTTTCGATGAAAATGGGAAAAGTGCAAAGGCTATATATAGTCTTTGTACTTTTTTTCGACAAAAAATCGATTTTCTTAAAATTAACGCAAATAGCTTCAAACTTCTTATACACGTTATTTATGAACAAATTAACGATTATTAGGCCCTAAATACGATTTTCAATTTTTCGAGGAAAATGGGAAAAGTGCAAAGGCTATAGTCTTTGTACTTTTTTTCGACAAAAAATCGATTTTCTTAAAATTAACGCAAATAGCTTCAAACTTCTTATACACGTTAATTATGAACAAATTAAGGACTATTAGGCCCTAAATACGATTTTCAATTTTTCGAGGAAAATGGGAAAAGTGCAAAGGCTATAGTCTTTGTACTTTTTTTCGACAAAAAATCGATTTTCTTAAAATTAACGCAAATAGCTTCAAACTTCTTATACACGTTAATTATGAACAAATTAAGGATTATTAGGCCCTAAATACGATTTTCAATTTTTCGATGAAAATGGGAAAAGTGCAAAGGCTATAGTCTTTGTACTTTTTTTCGACAAAAAATCGATTTTCTTAAAATTAACGCAAATAGCTTCAAACTTCTTATACACGTTATTTATGAACAAATTAACGATTATTAGGCCCTAAATACGATTTTCAATTTTTCGAGGAAAATGGGAAAAGTGCAAAGGCTATAGTCTTTGTACTTTTTTTCGACAAAAAATCGATTTTCTTAAAATTAACGCAAATAGCTTCAAACTTCTTATACACGTTAATTATGAACAAATTAAGGACTATTAGGCCCTAAATACGATTTTCAATTTTTCGAGGAAAATGGGAAAAGTGCAAAGGCTATAGTCTTTGTACTTTTTTTCGACAAAAAATCGATTTTCTTAAAATTAACGCAAGTAGCTTCAAACTTCTTATACACGTTAATTATGAACAAATTAAGGACTATTAGGCCCTAAATACGATTTTCAATTTTTCGAGGAAAATGGGAAAAGTGCAAAGGTTATAGTCTTTGTACTTTTTTTCGACAAAAAATCGATTTTCTTAAAATTAACGCAAATAGCTTCAAACTTCTTATACACGTTAATTATGAACAAATTAAGGATTATTAGGCCCTAAATACGATTTTCAATTTTTCGAGGAAAATGGGAAAAGTGCAAAGGCTATAGTCTGTCCTTTTTTTCTACAAAAAAATCGATTTTCTTAAAATTAACGCAAATAGCTTCAAACTTCTTATACACGTTAATTATGAACAAATAAAGGATTATTAGGCCCTTAATACGATATTCAATTTTTCGATGAAAATGGGAAAAGTGCAAAGGCTATAGTCTTTGTACTTTTTTTCGACAAAAAATCGATTTTCTTAAAATTAACGCAAATAGCTTCAAACTTCTTATACACGTTAATTATGAACAAATTAAGGATTATTAGGCCCTAAATACGATTTTCAATTTTTCGAGGAAAATGGGAAAAGTGCAAAGGCTATAGTCTGTCCTTTTTTTCTACAAAAAAATCGATTTTCTTAAAATTAACGCAAATAGCTTCAAACTTCTTATACACGTTAATTATGAACAAATAAAGGATTATTAGGCTCTTAATACGATTTTCAATTTTTCGAGGAAAATGGGAAAAGTGCAAAGGCTATAGTCTTTGTACTTTTTTTCGACAAAAAATCGATTTTCTTAAAATTAACGCAAATAGCTTCAAACTTCTTATACACGTTAATTATGAACAAATTAAGGACTATTAGGCCCTAAATACGATTTTCAATTTTTCGAGGAAAATGGGAAAAGTGCAAAGGCTAAGTCTTTGTACTTTTTTTCGACAAAAAATCGATTTTCTTAAAATTAACGCAAATAGCTTCAAACTTCTTATACACGTTAATTATGAACAAATTAAGGACTATTAGGCCCTAAATACGATTTTCAATTTTTCGAGGAAAATGGGAAAAGTGCAAAGGCTATAGTCTTTGTACTTTTTTTCGACAAAAAATCGATTTTCTTAAAATTAACGCAAATAGCTTCAAACTTCTTATACACGTTAATTATGAACAAATTAAGGACTATTAGGCCCTAAATACGATTTTCAATTTTTCGAGGAAAATGGGAAAAGTGCAAAGGTTATAGTCTTTGTACTTTTTTTCGACAAAAAATCGATTTTCTTAAAATTAACGCAAATAGCTTCAAACTTCTTATACACGTTAATTATGAACAAATTAAGGATTATTAGGCCCTAAATACGATTTTCAATTTTTCGAGGAAAATGGGAAAAGTGCAAAGGCTATAGTCTGTCCTTTTTTTCTACAAAAAAATCGATTTTCTTAAAATTAACGCAAATAGCTTCAAACTTCTTATACACGTTAATTATGAACAAATAAAGGATTATTAGGCCCTTAATACGATTTTCAATTTTTCGATGAAAATGGGAAAAGTGCAAAGGCTATAGTCTTTGTACTTTTTTTCGACAAAAAATCGATTTTCTTAAAATTAACGCAAATAGCTTCAAACTTCTTATACACGTTAATTATGAACAAATTAAGGACTATTAGGCCCTAAATACGATTTTCAATTTTTCGAGGAAAATGGGAAAAGTGCAAAGGCTATAGTCTTTGTACTTTTTTCGACAAAAAAATCGATTTTCTTAAAATTAACGCAAATAGCTTCAAACTTCTTATACACGTTATTTATGAACAATCTAAGGATTATTAGGCCCTAAATACGATTTTCAATTTTTCGAGGAAAATGGGAAAAGTGCAAAGGCTATAGTCTTTGTACTTTTTTTCGACAAAAAATCGATTTTCTTAAAATTAACGCAAATAGCTTCAAACTTCTTATACACGTCATTTATGAACAAATTAACGATTATTAGGCCCTAAATACGATTTTCAATTTTTCGAGGAAAATGGGAAAAGTGCAAAGGCTATAGTCTTTGTACTTTTTTTCGACAAAAAATCGATTTTCTTAAAATTAACGCAAATAGCTTCAAACTTCTTATACACGTTATTTATGAACAATCTAAGGATTATTAGGCCCTAAATACGATTTTCAATTTTTCGAGAAAATGGGAAAAGTGCAAAGGCTTAGTCTTTGTACTTTTTTTCGACAAAAAATCGATTTTCTTAAAATTAACGCAAATAGCTTCAAACTTCTTATACACGTTATTTATGAACAAATTAACGATTATTAGGCCCTAAATACGATTTTCAATTTTTCGAGGAAAATGGGAAAAGTGCAAAGGCTATAGTCTTTGTACTTTTTTTCGACAAAAAATCGATTTTCTTAAAATTAACGCAAATAGCTTCAAACTTCTTATACACGTTAATTATGAACAAATTAAGGACTATTAGGCCCTAAATACGATTTTCAATTTTTCAAGGAAAATGGGAAAAGTGCAAAGGCTATAGTCTTTGTACTTTTTTTCGACAAAAAATCGATTTTCTTAAAATTAACGCAAATAGCTTCAAACTTCTTATACACGTTAATTATGAACAAATTAAGGACTATTAGGCCCTAAATACGATTTTCAATTTTTCGAGGAAAATGGGAAAAGTGCAAAGGCTATAGTCTTTGTACTTTTTTCGACAAAAAAATCGATTTTCTTAAAATTAACGCAAATAGCTTCAAACTTCTTATACACGTTATTTATGAACAAATTAACGATTATTAGGCCCTAAATACGATTTTCAATTTTTCGAGGAAAATGGGAAAAGTGCAAAGGCTATTATAGTCTTTGTACTTTGTTTCGACAAAATTTGCAGACGTCCTATACCTAGATCTCGCAAACGACAAGAGATCGTTAAAAACCGTTTGTGTCGCGTGACAGTTTAGCCGACTGCGACAAAAAAGTTCCATTAGGCCACCCGTCTAAAACGTGCAGGGACGGATTCGGAGGGAGGGTCCCAAAACCACATTTTGCGACGATTTTTCCCATCTGACGAAGAGCACGTGTTACTTTCGGAGACTTTTATGACGGGTTAACTTGACCAACCATAGGACCCTCCCGACTGCACAACCGGGTTTCGGTCGACAAAAAAATCGATTTTCTTAAAATTAACGCAAATAGCTTCAAACTTCTTATACACGTTATTTATGAACAAATTAAGGATTATTAGGCCCTAAATACGATTTTCAATTTTTCGAGGAAAATGTGAAAAGTGCAAAGGCTGTAGTCTTTGTACTTTTTTCGACAAAAAAATCGATTTTCTTAAATTTTACGCAAATAGCTTCAAACTTCTTATACACGTTATTTATGAACAAATTAAGGATTAAATACGATTTTCAATTTTTCGAGGAAAATGGGAAAAGTGCAAAGGCTAAATAGTCTTGGTACTTTTTTTCGACAAAATTTGCAGACGTCCTATACCTAGATCTTGCAAACGACAAGAGATCGATAAAAACCGTTTGTGTCACGTTACAGTTTAGCCGACTGCGACAAAAAAGTTCTATTAGGCCACCCGTCTTAAACGTGCAGGGACGGATTTAGAGGTGGGGGTCCCGAAACCAAATTTTTCGACGATTTGTCCCATCTGACGAAGACCGCGTGCTACTTTCGGAAACTAATATTCTTTTCTTTTAAGCCATTTTTTTTACAATTTTACGAAAAATAAAGGCAATTGCAAAACTTTTGAATTTTTGGCAAAAAAGTTTCAAGGGTAAAACACTCGAAAAATTTTGAAGAACTTTGAGGGGCCATACAAAATATTTTTAATCGGTTTTATGTATTGCTTTACTTTGGTTGAACATTTCTACCAATAATTAAGGGAGTAGCTAAATTTTTAATTTTTGGCTAAATTCAATTTACCTGATTGTTATTTTTTAACTCGCTAATTAAACACATTTAACTTCTCAGCTACTCCATTATAACCGACACTGAACGTTTTTATTAATATTTTCCACAAAATTGTTCAAAACGTTGCACATTCTATGTCGAAAACGGATAAAGATGTTTTATTGCGATTTTTATCATTTACACTACTAGACCGTCTTATGGACTTATTTACACCAAGAATGCCATTTATGGCGATACCTGTTTCAACTTTTAATTTTTTAAATGATTGGTATCTGCAAACGTATTACCGTGTAAAGGTTTGATTGTATTAATTATGGATTGAAGGTAGTAAAACAATATTTATATAACGGATACTCTATTTACCCTATTATATCTTTCGATTTTTTTTGATAAATTTTTTTGCTCCGAAGCGGTACAATAATCTACTCATAATGTTTCAAACTTAATTCTTAAATAAAAAATATATAGCTACTTAAAAATTATTTAGCGTCAAAATCAAAAAACAAAGTACCCCTAATATTTATTTTAAGATATTTCAGGGCACATGTATCACTATTTATCAATATTACTTTACCAAGTGCGGGTTAGCATCTGTAATTAAAAACGTATATGGTTAATAATTGCAACGAGTTATGGACCGTAACATCAAAAATGATTTATTTGTTGATACATTGGCTGGGAACTAGAGGAATGCCCTTGTGGCGCTGAGGTATAATTCAGCGGTTCAGTAATAAGTAACCGCAGTTGTGCCTGTGGCATTGTCAACTGCAGGTAACAATATCTGCAGCGGTTTTAGAACAGCCACGCTTCCTCCAAATTCCTCGAATACTTTTAAGTCTCGTTCAAAACTGACAATTATAATGTCAAACTAAAGCTATTTGGTAAACGTGAAAGTTCCTAAAACTCGACGCTGACACAGTTTGTTAAATAAACCGCAACGAAATATTTAAAGTTGCCCCTCGATTAGGATTTCGGTTGATGTTATTAGATATTATGTGTCAAATTTACTTTATTATAACCTTTTTGAAATTGCAAAATACGCGTTATAAATAAAAATTGGTTTTTATAAAAATTTGTACAATACGTGACAACGATTCATAAATTATTTATAAATAAAAATTTGTAAGTGATAAATAACAATCTGTTACCAACCTGTGTGTTAATAAAATTATTACCGGTTCCTTTAACGCTTTTAAAATCACTAATAAATCGTAGGCAATTTAAAATTAAAATATGTTCATAGGATGATAAAACGAGTACCTATCGGAGTATCCCATGTTTATACTTACTATCGTATTAATGTGCGTCTCAACAATCAAAATATAATTCACGATAAAAAGAAATCGATAGAAAAGGCGTATTTACTTGTAATGTGTGAGTGTGGAATTATTCTGACTTTATTATTTTTATCGAAACATGAGATTTACGAGCTAGGTTCGAAGCCGTAATATACATAGGTATTGCTAACGAAATGGTTTTTCTTTAAGCCGACAAACTGATAGTAACAAGTTTCTGTCATCTGTCACTCTACCAATCCATAACTTATGATTCAATTATTATTATTATTATATGGTGGCTATACCCCCAGTGAGGCTTAGCCGTTTTAAAGCTTTCTAGATCCTTTATTTTGGAAGGATCAGTCCCAGTCTATTAGCATACACTAAGAACAACTTTTATCCATTTTGTCATTTCTTTTGCTTTTTCTTTCCAGTTTCTAACCCCTGTCCTGCTTAGATGCTCCATTAGTTCCTGCATCCATTTTGACCTAGGTCTGCCACCTTGTTCCTCTGGGATCCCATTGATTTAGGTGCTCTCGTCTGCTCTAAAGACATGTCCCAACCATCTCGCCCTGTGCTGTCTTATTTTGGTTATTATGTCTCCTTCCTTCAGTTCTTGCTTAATTTCTGCATTTGTTCTAATTCTGCATTCTGTATCCGTTACTCTAACTGGTCCAAGTATTGCCCTCGTGATTTTCCCTTCGAATATCCCCAAACCATTTTCTTCCCTTTTTAGTCATGGTCATTATTTCAGCAGCGTTTAGTAATATAGGTCGAATTATTATTTCCACGAGTGCGTATTATCTTTGAAACTCGTGTTATGTAGCACACTTTTTCTACGATCACATAATACCTACGATTTTAACGGCTTTTTGGGTAATATACACATGCAATTACGTTTTCTTGTCAATTTTTTACGTAAGCCTACTTTGACATTTCTAGACAAGCGTGCGTTTTGCTTACCGTGCGTTATAACTCACTTGCTAGGCATGCAGGAAGTGTTTGACGTAAGGCTACTTTGGTCATTTCTTTAACAAAACCGTGCTTTCTGCTTACCGTGCGTAAGGAACACTTATTATGCATGCAGGCTGTACGGTAAGAGTCATTTACATTAGTGGTCGTAGAAAAAATACATTTATCGCCCCATTTATAATAATTATAGCTAATAGTACAATATTTAAGTTGTAAATTGAATCGCTCAGTACCTGTTACATACTTTTAAGTGTTGGTAATATTTCGGTGTCAACATTAAGTCAGAACGTCAGAAAATTGTTGTTGCAAATGGCTTTAAACAACAACATTACAGCCTACACAATCACGATGTTGCTAAAACAGTCAACTGTACCCTAAGATATAGTGTTACATGTTGATGACATAGTTAGGAGTTGGTTGTAACTGAAATTGATCCTAATCATTGTGTTTACGTGAATAAACTAAAACTGAAAATGTAATTATATACCGATCGCCAGAACTATGTCCGGCAAACGACCAACATCAAGACAAACTGATTTGAATACCTAATCACAGAGTCTGGCACATGCAGATTTGCCATCAGGCCACACTTGAGTTATACAGCTATTTACATAAACAACTGAAATTAGGCTAGAATTTATTTGGGGAATTTGACGCTACCTTTGATTTTATCGAAACCATTTGCAGCTTGCCTTAATATTATGCAGATCATTTTTATGACAATAGGTTGTCTATCGATACATTTTAAGTCTATTTCACTCAACTGTAAGGTCGTTAAAGAACGACATGCAATTTTTTATTTTCGCCGGGAGCATTAAACGTTTTTCTCTTCATGTTTAATACCAAAGTTATTAAAAAAAAAAAACGCTTTTTTTAGGAAAACAACTAATTGCTGCATTGTTTAACTTTTTTTTACATTTTTAAATAATTTACCTATACAGGGTGTCCCAGATTACATTTCCAGTATGGGTATCTCGCTTATTATAAGAGATACATTTGTTTAAATTGGATGAATTATTCCATAGTATAACAGAAGCCACAATTAATTTTTAAAAGTACAAAATTCGTCGTGCTTCAGATGTTACAGCAAAAAATATGAAAATGTCGAATTTCTTTTTTCTTTCATAACTTTTTTGTCTTAATCGTTAGAACCATTTTATTTGTGCTTTCTGAAGGTACTTTTTAATGGAGAATGTAATTATTATTTTAATTTGTTTTTGACACTTACCGTTTTGTAGATTTTATCCCTAATTTCGTTTTTTCTTACGGGCCGCGAAGTTGGCTATGGAATAGTTAAATATGCTTTTTTTCTTGTTTAAATAACATATTACTTGCTATATCTATTTTATAACTAAGTCACAAAATCAAGAAAAACACCAAACGATTACAGGTTGGACAACTTAAAAAATGTAACTTCGACTAGTTTTGACTTCGACACAATTAACTTGTTACTCGATACTTTTTTCTAAAAACATAATAATATGATAAGATCCTAAACAATACTTAATGAAATGGATGGAATTTACCTCTGGACTATTTGATTATGTTTCACTGAATTTTGATTTAGTGTCACTTGTTAACAAACATATTAATTTTTATTAACACAAGTATTAACAGTACAGAAAATTTTATAGTGTAAACCATTGTTGTGTAAAAATATTTTGTGAATTATTATAAATTTATTAAAAAGTTATAAGATGTTTATAAGTACAAACATTATTACTGTGGGTTGTTAAAAAGTCTTAAATTACCGAAGACTTTTATACGTAGTTTAAAGGAACGCAATATAAAAATATTTAATATTGGTGACAGTTCTGACTAAACGCTCTTAAAATTATCTTCATCGAAAACACTTAGACAATCGCTTGTAAATAGAAATTAAATTTGTAAAGTGTTATAAAGCTTTCCGTAGTTTTCAAACTTTATCGGGCTATGTTTCGTCCAGGTATGATAATTGTGTAAAAATATTTCAAGAGGACGTCCGCAAACATTTCACCTAATTTGATTCTTATTTAAAGACTTAGTCAGGTGGCTATAAAAAGATATTTTAAAAATGTGTCAAAACATCAACGTAAAAAATAACAAAACGTTTAGAAAATACAATATTCCAAGCTAAAATTACTAAAATATTAGCCACTGCAATAATCAGTATATAATAACCGTAATTATAAGAAAAATAAAATGCAGCCCATTTAGACCCTATCATTAGGGGTCGAACAATGTAGTCCGGGACATTATCACGTACAGTTGTGGTCAAGGCTGAAAGTCATTAATCATTTTGTCAAAATTTAATTGCTTTTAAAGAGAACTCAACTTACTAGAAATAGGAACATAAAATTAAACTAATTTTTGGGCATTTTTAAAAGTATAATTATAAAGGGTAAGGCAGCACTAACCCGGCTTTATACGAAATGGTCACCACGTTTATATAATTTAGAACAGATTAAACGTGTTTTATGAACCTTTTTGTCCAATCACATAAAACAAAAGAACGGACCTTATTGCAGCATGGGTTAACACCGATCGTATGATACAAAAAGCTAATGTCACAATTCACATAGTTAATCGCAGTTTACTAACAAGTTTAATCGTGACTTCGCTTAATGATAGCCTGGCCCTAGTCAACAACCGACCAGTTCAACACTCAACTAAAGCGGTATAATCGCAATCGAAACAACAATTTTCACAAATGTTCTCGACCGACCTGACATACAGGGTCTCCCAGTTATCGTGAACAGCATGGAGATCTCGTAAACGGTTAGGGATACAAAGTTAGGTAAGTTAGTCAAAATGACATGATTTAAGAACTATTCTATAAAAAAAACAATTGAAAAAAATTACAACTTTTTCCCATATTGATAAAAAATTACGTTTTCGATGTTTGCTTTTAACTTGCTTGTTTGAAATCACCCAAACTATTTTTCGATATTATTAGGACACTTTTTGCGTAGAATTGCAATTTGTTAATGAATTTTACCTATCTTCATTTATCCTAACATCAGCTGTCTTATTTTACATACGGGTCGTAGTTGGCTATGACACCATATAAAAAAAAAAAATCTCGTTTCATTGATGTATCGGTTGTTAGGTTTATCTTTAAAAATAAGCAAGTTACAGCAATATTATTGTTTTTGTTAAGTTTAATCAATGTGGCCATTCGAAAACAAAACAAAACATCACATGATTAAACTAGCTGTACTTAATTAAACACAAAGAAACCTAAATAATTTAAGATATTTTTACATTACCTAATAAATTAAGATTTTCAATTACTATTACTATTGAATCTAAATTATAACATGCGTTCAAAGTGTAGCCCACTCTCAATGGGCAATACAAATTTGAGATCTGCACTTTGTGGATAACAATGTTTTCCTAAGCATATTTATTTTTGTTTGATGAAATGTTCTTAAAACAGCTAATTATAAAAAGACAGTTGAACAATTAGAGAATTAAGCAAGATTGGCTAGTTTAACAAAAGTTTATCAAATAAAAAGAAATGGCTCAGGAAAACATTATTTCCTATAAAGTGCAGATCTCAAATTTGTATTGCCCATGGAGAGTGGACTTCACTTTGAACGCATGTTATAATTTAAATTTAATGGTAACAGTAACTAAAAAATCATAAACTATCATGTAAAGTAAAAAATGTCTTAAATTATTTAAGCTTCTTTGTGTTTAACTAAATACGGCTAGTTTATTTATGTGATGTTTTGTTTCTTACTTAACAAATACAATAATATTGCTATAAAAGCTTATTTTTAAAGATAAACCTAACAAACCATACATCAATGAAAAGAGAGAAAAAAAAATATTTTTAATGGTGCCACAGCCAATTACGACCCGTATTTAAAATAAGAAAATTGATGTTGAAATAACGAAAAACAAATGAAGATAGGTAAAATTCATTAACAAATTTCAATTCTATGCAAAAAAAGTGTCCTAATAATGGAATATTTTGGGTACGATTTCAGATAAGCAAGTTACGAGCAAAAATCGAAAACGTCATTTTTTGTTTTTAATAAATAGCGCAAAAATTATTAATTTTTTTTAAGTTTTTTTATGGAATAGCTCTCAAGTCAGATCATTTTGACCCATTTAACCAACTCTGTATATCTTACCGCTTACGAGATCCACATGCTGTTCACGATAACTGGGACACCCTGTATACAAACCTTCTTTATTTTAAATGTTAGTCGAGGCTAGAGGATTGGTCCACAATGTCACTCAGTTTCTATTGGACAAGTGATTGACGGGAATAGATCGCAAGCATTAAAACCAAATATCGAGAGGTGCCTCGCATTATTGAATACAGTTCAGTTATAAGAATTTCGTAGACGCAATAGTTATAAACAATAATTAACTTTCTCACAAACTCTGCTTAATAAGAATTCATATGGACTGCTGCACATTGGCACTCGCGTGAAAGAATGTTAACATAGTGAGTATTTTTTCATGAGTATACCTGTAGACGCTATTCGTAACGCGAACGCGATCATTTTTTCATCGGTAATTTCGAGTTATAATTAGACTGCAGCTAATTAAAGGACAAAACACGAGTTTACAATTGTCTCTCACGGTCGGAAAGTGGATAGGCGTCAATCATCTTTTTTAATGCCATTGTCGTATTAATTCTGAGCGTGTAAACATTAACTTAAACTTAGTAAACAGTTTATAGTCGTTTTTATTATCGATGATATATGCGTCTCTCTTCATCATAATAATTTTTTATTTAGTGGTCATAAATCAAACGAATCGAAACTTTGAAGGGACATTAACTCTTTTACATAGACAAAATATACATACAAGTTCAACATCGTTGTCTCCAAGATGTTAATAAATCGATATAATACAAACCTCTTATAAAAAACGAAACAATGCGCTTCATAAATTGCCAATATATCATCATTGTACTTATAGTGTAGGAAATACTTTGTTGTTTTATCATTATGGATATTTAAAAATGCGAGGATATTTGTAGCTTATAAGCAAAGACCTGATGAACTATCGCATGTTATCTGCAAGGAAGTTCAGTTGTCAAATTTATCTGACTAACCGAAATTAAATTGGTATTTATTAATTAATGATAAATGGACAGTGTACACTGTTAAAAGTATATCTGTAAATTTACCATGATAATCATTGACATTATTGAAAACCTTGGTACATTTCCCATTAGAAATGTTTTTTTTTAAATTTCAACCCTAATAGAGTTTATAACAATACAATCTGGCCTTTGAGACCAACGAGCAGTTTAATTCTAGCCGAAATTAATAATGTTCAAGCTTAGTCTAAAATTTATCCAATAGTAGTCCTTAGTTTGCTAATATAATATAAGTACACTAATTATTAACGCGCCCAGTCTCTGCTTTTTAACTTTTGCTTAAACTAACTCAAGAGGCTTAACCTTTTTAAGTCTTCCTTACAAATCCTGTAGTGTCCAGGAGCTGGATCGCCTCGACGTTTACATGTTGATGGAGCCTTTCTTCGTGGCACTTGGCAAACTTCTTAATAGTGTTGGTTACAATGAATGTCCATGTTGAGGTCCCGATGTATGTCACTATTTCTGCAACACCAAGGTGCATCAGCGTTGTTCCTTAGTGTTTTGTTCTAGAATCTCTGGATGATCTAAATATTATTCTGTTTGGTGCATCCCCATAGCTTTATCCCATATGTCCATACAGGCTTTAAAATTTGCTTGTATAGCAAAAGTTTATTATGTAGGGACAGAGAGGAATTCTTCCCGATTAGCCAGTAGGTTTTTTTTTATATTTGATACCTATTTCTTCCCTTTTTATCTTGACATGAGCTTTTCAGGGTAGCTTAGAGTCCAGTGTATTTTGCTGTGTTGGAGTAGGGAATTTGTTTATTATTTAAGTTGATTGGTACATGTTCAATTCTCTTGTTGGTAAAATTGACATGTACTTACTGACTTAGTTTCAGTTAACTTTATACGCCATATTTTTGTCCAGTTATTGATGTGATTGGCAGCTGCTTGTAATTTCTCGGATGTCGGCAAAGGTCGCTGTAGTATTGTTTTCTAACTTTGGAATATCACAGGTATACAATGGGTATGGGACCGGACCTAGTACGCTTCCTTGTGGAACTCCTGCTTTAATTTCTTTAAGTTCGGAATAAGATTCTTCTTGCTTTATTTTGAAAAAATATCAAAAATAGTTTTTATATTATAAACACCAGGTTTTTACATGGTAATTCCACATACAGATATAGAAGAAAACGTGGTAGGTATATCATACAGTGAGCAGGAGAAAACAAGGACTATCAACAGCTGATTCTGTTAGGAACATGCGATTTTCTATCGCCGCGGCTATAAAATGTATTGATTAATAATTTTATCAAAAATTACAAATATTTCATCATCTCTAATTTTATATTAATAAGAACGAACGTTAAATTGCAAATTGTGACACCACTATTTAATAAGACAGTTCGTTCACAACCGTTTCTTACAGAATAATAAATAAAATGAAAAATTTAAAATTGAATTGTTTAAACAAACTATAACTGAAGCTAATTATAATAAGTACAAAAATGATTAACAGAAGAATGATTAATAGGATATTTCACCGAAATCCCAATAACCCTTTCGAGACTAACGAGAAAATTAGTATATCCGCTGATTTTAATAAGCAGGAAAAGGATTGACAGAAACTGGGAATTGGTAATAGGACAAACAAGGCCATCAGAAAATAAAGAATTTAAATTGCCAACACAATTACACTATGAACTGTTTCCACTAAATGAAAAAAAATACAAAAATATTGCACATATTTCAAAATTTTGTTATTCTGAATCTAATAAGAATTTTTATCTTAATCTACCTCATTATTAAAACAAACAATTTAATTAATAAATAATATAATTATTTATTAGTGTGTATAAATAATTCTTAATCACATCCTAAGTTTATTTTTGTTTCAATAAAGTTGCAATAAATGGTTGACACATGGTATTTTTTCATTTTTTCATTGATATTCCTTTTTTTTTACTATAAATTTGACAGGTCACTTAAAATACCTAGTTATTATAGTTCAAATAAAAATTATTTTTCACATTCATTGATTAATACTCATTTATAATAATATGATCCAAAATAAAACAAAGCTTGGTTGATGCAGCTCTATGAAAAAAAAGACTTTAAAATCGAATTGTAAAGATGAAATAAATATTTTTGCTAATAAATAAAGTTTAATACGAGAACTTACTTGTACACGACAACCCTTAAATAAATTCTAATGTACTTATTTATACATTACAAGTTGTTTAACTCTATCAAGAACGTTATTTACATTAACAAAATCCGTGTGACAAACAAAACAAGTATAAAATTTCAATTCAACCAATCAAACGTCCTTAATAATTTAAACAATCAAGTTCGCACATTAATACGGGTAATTGAATTCAGTTACAAAGGAACGTGATTAAATTTAAATTATTTATTACAAGAGAAAGAAAGATCCAGTGCTGAAGTAGGGAGTCAAACGAGATGTAAGATGTATTAAGGGATTCAGAAGACTTGCTTCCCTTCTTACCCTCTGGGACACGATGACAGCCGGATTAAAATGAGACGATTCCAAATGTCAATTCAACGCAAATTTGTTTGTAATATCATACCTAGGTTCATAAAACTGCTTTACTTTATTGTTCTTTAAGTGAAATAATTTACACCGACGAAACCGTGTGTAAGAAAAATATTCCCTGGTCTTGTGCAGCACGAACCTGTAGAAAATTATACCCTCATAGCATACCAAGTACAAAAGTAATAAATCTTTAAAATATATTTGCAAGTTGTTGGAAAATAAATATGGAAAGCAAGAGGGAAGTTTGCTATTTTACGACATGTGGGAAAACTAAGAAATTCACTAAATAGCTGTCTGTGAGCAGTAACTAAAGCAAATCATCCAACATATTCAAATACTACTGTATTTGTCGAACAAACCGAATATCGTGAGAATTTGGTTAACAATTACTTGGTTTTTAATGTAACAAACCAAATTAATCGTGAAATATGTGCCCTCGAGTTGTCTTTAGTAGCAATTGTGTTATGCCATAAAATATAAATGTTTTTTCCGACAGTATTTTAGGCTCTTTTAATACAAATAATTATGAGATAACCAAACATAAGACACTTCCAATAAAAATGTTTTTCTCGGTATCTCTCTTTTGTTTCTCCTGTGATCTTGCTTCATATGCTTTTCTGGTTAACCTTCTTTCGTCCTATAAATGTGACCCAACCATCCCAGCTGCCTTTCTTTAATTTTTGTTTCAACTGATTTTATCTTTAATTGTTCTCTATATGTTTCGTTTCTGATTCTATAATTTTTGGTGTTTCCTTGGATTTTTCTTAGATATCTCATTTCTGCTGCATTCACTTGGGTACTATTGTTATTTGTGAGTGTCCACGTCTCACTTCCGTATAAAGTGCCTGAGTTACTATCTTTTTGCCACTTCCACTTTTGTTCGTTTTGGGGCTTCTCTATTTCCAAAAAAAATGTTCTTAAACTATTAAATATTCTTCCCACATTTCCTGTCCTTTCGCTTATTTCCTTGTCCATTCCTCCATTTTTCTCTACGATCACTCCTAAATATTTAAAGCTTTCTACCTGTTCCAACCTAAGCCCATCTAAAGTGATGTTATGCCCTTTGTTTTCTGTTGTAACGATCATAGTTTTAGTATTTTCATACTAATTTTTTCCAATTCCAGGTTTAGAGTTTCTAAATTATATTGCAGATTTTTTTCTGTGTCCATGTCGTCTGCGAACATCAGCTCCGTTATGTTTATTTTTTCCATTTTCCAGTTTCCTAGGTGAAACGGTCTCATTTTTTGTTTTACTTCTTTAAGTACACCATCTATAACTACTGAGAAAAATAATAATCATCAAGATTCACATTAAAACAATAGCTTTTGTTACTGATTATAATTACAAAAAATCTGAAAACAGAAATTTTATTACATGTTGGAAAACGCGCAAAACGAAACCCTTGTAAAAACGGTTTTCCCTATCTTAAACGCCGATGCAAGTCGCATAGATTTAGTTATAACAGACATACCACAACTTCTCAAATCATAGCGCTTTTGCAGGGGTTTCGTGTTTGGCGTTTTTCTCCGGAGTGTTAAAGATTTTTGCAAAAACTTGTACCATTTTACTTGCACATATTTTATAAAATACTCACAATAAAAGCACATTTTATTTTAGATATTGAGCTTGTAAGTTGTACTCTTTTTTTATCTACCTCACTCCAATCGATATTCTATTTTAGGCCAGTTGGAGCTTACTCAATACGATTTTCCAAATGTACCTAAGAAAACATGTGTGCAAGAAAATAACTGAAATCGATTTTACGATGGTTTGTTAGATAAAGCATCCTTTTCGCCGAATCCTTTATCCCTGTATTCTTCCACCTAGTGTTAAATTTCGATCAGTCATTCGATAATAAATAATAATAACGTCAAACCAATAATTTGTTTATATTTTCTTCAACTCTTTGTTCGAAAAGTATCAAAACAACGTGATCAACATGCTGCAGCAGCCACCAAGACAGGGCCATGGAGTAGATACGCGATTCGCATGAGGTGAATATCTGAGAGAACTATATAAATAATAAAAATTTCGAATGTGATTAAAAAGCGTACTAGTAGTGACACCTAGCAGCAGACGGTTTAACTCGCTTTATTATTCGTCCCATTGCCAGTTTCAGATCCCAGAGGAAATTATAAAATACACACCTATCTCCTCTCCTACATAGACACCAAATAAAATTAGGAATATGCTTTATGCGTGTTTGTTTCGAATTAAATTTCACTCTCAATTCACAATTTTTGTACCGCCTTTATAATGAGAAGTGCATATTTTATTTCATTTATGGGAAATTCGAACCACGCGGTTCAAAGGTCTTGGAATGGTTTATTTAAAAGTCATCCCGCGTTGGCAACTAATTTGTTTTATTCATTTTGCGATAACATCAGTAATTAGTAGGAGATTACTATGGAGTACGTGGTGTTAAAATAAAAACCTAGTCTTGTCAACTTTCTTACACAAAAGAATAAAGAACTTTTATTAGAACTAAATCTAATAATACGTCTATCAGATCTAAGTGGCGGAACGTTAACTTGACGATATTCAGAGATATCTTAATGTATGGATCTCCGCAGCCTCATTAGTTCGAGTGTTGGCCGTCAAAGCGACACCACTTCCGGCTAAAAGACAACGACCGCTGTCGTGATCCACCGCTACTTAATACATTATTCATTTAATAATTAAATCGGTATATTTACCATGTCCGTACGTATGACTTCGAATATGAAGACTGTTAACGTAACGCACACATTTGCAGAAAACCGTGTACTAAGTGTGCAAGAACTTCCGGTTAAGTTTCTCTAAGCGCGATCACAAATTATTTCTCGGTTATTACATTCCAGCTACTCTATTCTTCTATCTATACAATCATGCAAATTTATTTTTAATGAACTGCGCTAATCTTAATTCATACCAACCAGGTAAGTTTTTATTTGCATATACTTCCGCTCTTTAGTTTTGACTTAATCGCTTTAGCGTAGTTCATGAAACAGTATTTTCGTTTGAATACTAAACGGCCGCTTACAAGAAATATATGCGCGCTTGTAACCTTAATTCATAAAAATAATTCTAGTGTAATTCATTAATGCTGAGACCATTTGAGGAACATTCGATTAATTAGAAAAATGCATCAGTATTCACATATTTCAGTTATGTCTGCAACCGATTTTCGTCATGTTGACACTTATTATTTTCATAAATATTTTAAATTAGGATCCCTTAAATTTAACGCAAATGTCTTCCAACTAAGTATTATTTTGTGTGATTAATAGTAATCTGTCATAATTTTTCTGTTTAAATCATTTCAAATTAACAAACGGGTTCCCAAATCCTTACTACGTATGAGTATTTTCTCCGATGTAACTATTTAAAAAAAATACATATACATACAACAACACAAGTAATTCTACAGCACATCTATAATGAGCCTTTATTTTCGGTTCTTACCTAAAAGTAATTCGTATATTACAACCATAAAAATGTATCTGTTTCACCTCCTTCTGCAAAAGATTGACATAACTTATTGTCACTTTATTAAATATAAACCGTGGCTCCAGATAATTGACTAGCATATGTTCATAACATACTAAAAACCTATATTAAGACCTAAATATTCTTATAGCTTTCAAATTTAAACACTGATCATATAAAAGAAGTTTAGGTTTTATGTAATACTTACTCGAACACAATTTATCTACTTTTAAAAAGATCACTAATTGTTGTTTTATTGAAACTAATTCTTTTTTTGAAATTATTAATGTTTAAGATAAGGATGCAATTTATTATGTCCGGTCAAACGGGAAAAGACTATGTCCTCTAATAATGTGGTTAAATAGGAAATTATTATTTTTATACTAAACATGAAATACTTTTTTTTAAATAATGGTAGTTATTAGTGCACATTTGCGTCAAGGTATAATTTTATAGAATACACTTGTTTTCTACCTCTACCATATGAGTAGTTACATCGAATGGTGATCGCAAATTATTCTTACATCGCTTTTCTTTTTTTTTGCTACATAGTTGCCTTTTTCTATGGGCGCAATTTTTCTTACTTACACAATCGGAGAGTTTTTTTTTTAATCCAGCAATATGTCACTCTCAAACGAGAAAAACTCGATATGTAAGGTAAAAACAGGTCAAAAATACAGTGGATGTAGAAAAAATGATGCTCACCATTCACTGAGACTCAAAAACTTCCCCTGTACTTATTACTGAAGAAAGAAACGTTTTCAGTATTACAAAGGCAGATTTCATGTAGTAAATAGCCCTTCGGGTAATTTGTCAAGTCCCAATAATGGCTATATCAGCTTTTACACCTAACCTAATATTAACTTATTGGAGATTATATCCACTTATCACTATTAATGCAAGAGTTGTTGAACTACTTGTACAATAGTGGATAACATCGTAAACCAAGAATAGCGGCAGTTCCACCAGATATCATCTCCACATTACCATAATGATTGCTCTGTCTTATGTCCCACACTCGTTCCTTTGACTCGCTGCTTCATACATATTCATACATGTTACTGTGACTGTAGCCCCAATCAAAATTATTCCTATTCTTCTTTAAAAGCCATGCATGACGATTTTTATAAGGTCTTCTCCTAAGGCAGGAAATGTTTTTATTATGCCAACGAACATAGCATTGTAAGTTTTTGCTCGAGATACCTCAGAAGTAATTACATATATTAAAATAAATATTACTATATAATGGCCTTACTGACTTTTACCTTAATTAATCTTAAAACACCGATAAGCACCAAAAACGTTACACACTAAAATTTAATCTTTGTTTTATACTTACCCTTCTGTTTGACTGAACAAAACGACAAACGTTTTTGTTTTAACATTTTGCATATTCTAATTAAATTGGCTATGTAGGAATTTTCATACTTTATTCTACCTCTCATGTCTGCCTACTTTATCGTCTCACGACAATCAATTATTAAAACCTAAAATGATAGCCACACAAACCTTATGGTTTGTGGTGTTGCCTTCAATATAATAAAAAGTCTTTGATAGTTTATTGTATTGAGGCAGTATTCCTTTGTCTGTCAAATTAAAAATTATATATTATGTACCTAATATGTTTAAAGCTCTTAATTTATGTATGTCATGAATTTGAACACCTTATTGAAAGAGGAACAGTTCAGATTAAGAACGTCATACAGATAGGAACAAAAGCATGTAAGTTAGAACTAGTCAAGCCACTAGAAAAATAAAATTTTCCAATGCCAATATTAAACGTAACTTACGACAAGCAGCAAGTAAAAATAATTTAATGGGTGTACGGTTCATGTTAACAAAGCAATTCGTATAAAAAGAAAAACGCATTTACTATGTAAAACAAAATGATAAGAATAAAGAAACCTGCAATTTACAAGGAAATTTAATTAATCTAAGCCGGTCTACGGCATGTGACGGGACAACGTCACAAAGGACTGATCCGCAAGTTTCAGATCAAAGTAATAAATTTCTTGCTTTACTTTGCGCCGTATACAGAACTCATCTCGCTACGACTGCACCTTTGAAAATGCTTTAGTCAATCGTTTTGCTTATGACTTTGCCTCCAAACTTTTATAAGGTAGAACCTCTAAATGCAAATATAACGTAACCTTTTTAAACAAATAGAACAATAGCGCATGGAAAAAAACAAGCGGTATAAACTAAATTAAATTAATTTTAAAGTGTAATCAGGTACTACATTTAAAAATTCCAATCGTTGGTATTTATTAGTATTATATTTAGAACTAACAATCATTATATCATTACATGATTTATTTATTTACTTATTTGTTAAAGGATTATTGAAGCGTTTACAGATATTAAACAAACTCTTAGTTTAATCAAGGATTTGAAAGAATCTGATTTCATATTTTTCGTTACCTCGTAATTTGTAGTCGTCTTATACAAGCAACTAATATTTCTTCTTAGTTTATTGTCTACCTTTCTTTCCTTAAGGATATCCCAAACTTTTCGTCTAGACACTTTATCGAATTCTTTTTGTAGATCTATAAATGCAAAAGATACTTTTTCTCTTTTTAGTTGTGTTTTAGTTATAATCTGTTTAATTGTGAATATAAGATCCTGAACACTCCTACCTTTTCTAAATCCACTCTGTGATTCTGTTAATGTCTCATCTAATGTCTTTGTTAGCTTCTGTACTAGTATTTGTTCGTCCAATTTTGGTGCTGCGCTGAGAAGCATAATGCCCCTGTAATTATTGCAATCTTTGTTGTCCCCCTTCTTTAATATAGGCAGTATCATACCCATCTCCCAGTCTTTCGGTATTATTTCTTCTTTCGAATTATAACCTCTTTTATAATCATCAGCAAAATTATATGTATGATATGCATAAAAACAAAGAACAATAAAAACAATTATAAAACCAAATAGACTTTATTTACAGTTCAAAAGGGACATTTACGTGCTTTTGCCATTGCAAAAGTTCTATTATTCTGCATACCCATTCTGCTTGTTTCTTCAGGTGCGATGGCATTGCTAAATATATAGTTACCTTATTTTATAAGATGGCGCATCTATACAGAATGCAATAAAGAAAATAAAAACTGAATTCTTACTTCTTTTCATATAACAACTTTGTGAATTGAAAATATACGTATCAACTGATTTTAACTTGTTATAGGTTTTTTTTACTTTAACCGTTAATTCTTTGAAAAAATTAAATGATCGAAACTCACCCTTAAACAGAATAATATTTCAGGTTGGACATTTGTGCGCCGATACTTATGCAACTAACTATACTTGCATCGCAGTAGCGTAAAAGGGAGTTGCCTCTATGTTGTAACTAATTAATCAAGTATTTTCCAATTTTAAAACCTTCTTTAAACATATTTGTCATGCTCTATTTCTAAATTCAGATGGTCGTTACGTTTTTCTGGTCAGCTGGAATTTCATTACATTAGATCCATTCGCTGTTCTACACGAAAATACGTAATAACAAATTTTTTAAAAACTAGCCAAATTCTTAAAAACATAAATCATAACTATTTAGATGCAAACACATTGCAGATTTTTGTTATTAATTAATTCGCTTCTTTCTTAAATTAAATCCAGTCATAAAAAAATATACATCTTTTTGCAACTAGGCCAGGGTACACTAATATACCTGGCATCAAGAAGGCAGATCGCCTAGCCAAAATTGGCAGCCAGACACCTTTCATCGGACCAGAACCAAGGTGCGTGAAGGTGGCCGCGACTTTTTCAAAAATTTTAGATATTGACTTGAAATTTTCAGGATATGTTTATAATGCTTTCTCATAACAAACCAATGTTTCAGGAAATAATCCAATATTCTGTTTGTAAGAAACTTCAACAATTAACTGAACAAAGCAAATTTTTTTATTATTAAATGTCATTTCAAGCCACATATTTGCGAATAATTTTTTAACTGCTTAAGATATTGACTTGAAATTTTCAGGATATGTTTATAATGCTTACTGATAACAAACCAATGTTTCAGGAAATAATCCAATATTCTGTTTGTAAGAAACTTCAACAATTAACTGAACAAAGCAAATTTTTTAATTATTAATGTCATATCAAGCCACATATTTGCGAATATTTTTTTAACTGTTTAAGATATTGACTTGAAATTTTCAGGATATGTTTATATTGCTTACTGATATTAAACCAATGTTTCAGGAAATCATCCAACATTTTGTTTGTAAGAAACTTCAACAATTAACTGAACAAAACAAATTTTTTAATTATTTATGTCATTTCAAGCCACATATTTACGAATATTTTTTTAACTGCTTAAGATATTGACTTGAAATTTTCAGGATATGTTTATATTGCTTACTGATAACAAACCAATATTTCAGGAAATAATCCAATATTTTGTTTGTAAGAAACTTCAACAATTAACTGAACAAAGCTAATTTTTTAATTATTAATGTCATTTCAAGCCACACATTTGCGAATAAATAATTTTTTAACTGCTTAAGAATTATTAGCTCCTAAATACGATTTTTAATTTTTCGAGGAAAATAGGAAAAGTACGAAGACTATAGTCTTTGCACTTTTTTCGACAAAAAAATCGATTTTCTTTAAACTAAAGCAAATAGCTTTAAACTACTTATACATGTCATTAAGGAACAAATTAAGGATTATTAGCTCCTAAATACGATTTTTAATTTTTCGAGGAAGATGGGAAAAGTACAAAGGCTATAGTCTTTGTACTTTTTGCGACAAAAAAACCGATTTTTTTTAAACTAAAGCAAACAGCTTTAAACTACTTATACATGATATTAAGGAACAAATTAAGATATTGACTTGAAATTTTCAGGACATGTTTATAATGCTTACTGATAACAAACCAATGTTTCAGGAAAGAATCCAATCATCTGTTTGTAAGAAACTTCAACAATTAACTGAACAAAGCAATTTTTTTTATTATTAATGTCATTTTAAGCCACATATTTGCATATAATTTTTTAACTGCTTAAGATATTGACTTGAAATTTTCAGGATATGTTTATCATGCTTACTGATAGCAAACCAATGTTTCAGGAAATAATCCAATATTCTGTTTGTAAGAAACTTCAACAATTAACTGAACAAAGCAAATTTTTTTATTATTAAATGTCATTTCAAGCCACATATTTGCCAATAATTTTTTAACTGCTTAAGATATTGACTTGAAATTTTCAGGATATGTTTATAATGCTTACTGATAACAAACCAATGTTTCAGTAAATAATCCAATATTCTGTTTGTAAGAAACTTCAACAATTAACTGAACAAAGCAAATTTTTTAATTATTAATTTCATTTCAAGCCACATATTTGCGAATATTTTTTTAACTGCTTAAGATATTGACTTGAAATTTTCAGGATATGTTTATATTGCTTACTGATAGCAAACCAATGTTTCAGGAAATAATCCAATATTTTGTTTGTAAGAAACTTCAACAATTAACTGAACAAAACAAATTTTTTAATTATTTATGTCATTTCAAACCACATATTTACGAATATTTTTTTAACTGCTTAAGATATTGACTTGAAATTTTCAGGATATGTTTATATTGCTTACTGATAACAAACCAATATTTCAGGAAATAATCCAATATTTTGTTTGTAAGAAACTTCAACAATTAACTGAACAAAGCAAATTTTTTAATTATTAATGTCATTTCAAGCCACACATTTGCGAATAAATAATTTTTTAACTGCTTAAGAATTATTAGCTCCTAAATACGATTTTTAATTTTTCGAGGAAAATGGGAAAAGTACAAAGACTATAGTCTTTGCACTTTTTTAGACAAAAAAATCGATTTTCTTTAAACTAAAGCAAATAGCTTTAAACTACTTATATATGTCATTAAGGAACAAATTAAGATATTGACTTGAAATTTTCAGGACATGTTTATAATGCTTACTGATAACAAACCAATGTTTCAGGAAAGAATCCAATCATCTGTTTGTAAGAAACTTCAACAATTAACTGAACAAAGCAATTTTTTTTATTATTAATGTCATTTTAAGCCACATATTTGCATATAATTTTTTAACTGCTTAAGATATTGACTTGAAATTTTCAGGATATGTTTATCATGCTTACTGATAGCAAACCAATGTTTCAGGAAATAATCCAATATTCTGTTTGTAAGAAACTTCAACAATTAACTGAACAAAGCAAATTGTTTTATTATTAAATGTCATTTCAAGCCACATATTTGCGAATATTTTTTTAACTGCTTAAGATATTGACTTGAAATTTTCAGGATATGTTTATAATGCTTACTGATAACAAACCAATGTTTCAGTAAATAATCCAATATTCTGTTTGTAAGAAACTTCAACAATTAACTGAACAAAGCAAATTTTTTTATTATTAATTTCATTTCAAGCCACATATTTGCGAATATTTTTTTAACTGCTTAAGATATTGACTTGAAATTTTCAGGATATGTTTATATTGCTTACTGATAGCAAACCAATGTTTCAGGAAATAATCCAATATTTTGTTTGTAAGAAACTTCAACAATTAACTGAACAAAACAAATTTTTTAATTATTTATGTCATTTCAAACCACATATTTACGAATATTTTTTTAACTGCTTAAGATATTGACTTGAAATTTTCAGGATATGTTTATATTGCTTACTGATAACAAACCAATGTTTCAGAAAACAATGCAATATTTTGTTTGTAAGAAACTTCAACAATTAACTGAACAAAGCAAATTTTTTTATTATTAATGTCATTTCAAGCCACATATTTGCGAATAAATAATTTTTTAACTGCTTAAGAATTATTAGCTCCTAAATACGATTTTTAATTTTTCGAGGAAAATGGGAAAAGTACAAAGACTATAGTCTTTGCACTTTTTTCTACAAAAAAATCGATTTTCTTAAAATTAACGCAAATAGCTTTAAACTACTTATACATGTCATTAAGGAACAAATTAAGGATTATTAGCTCCTAAATACGATTTTTAATTTTTCGAGGAAAATGGGAAAAGTACAAAGACTATAGTCTGTACTTTTTGCGACAAAAAAATCGATTTTTTTAAAACTAAAGCAAATAGCTTTAAACTACTTATGCATGTCATTAAGGAACAAATTAAGGATTATTAGCTACTAACTACGACTTTTAATTTTTCGAGGAAAATGAGAAAAGTACAAAGGCTATAGTCTTTGCACTTTTTTCTACAAAAAAATCGATTTTCTTAAAATTAACGCAAATAGCTTTAAACTTCTTATACACGTTATTAATGAACAAATTAAGATATTGACTTGAAATTTTCAGGACATGTTTATAATGCTTACTGATAACAAACCAATGTTTCAGGAAAGAATCCAATATTCTGTTTGTAAGAAACTTCAACAATCAACTGAACAAAGCAATTTTTTTTATTATTAATGTCATTTTAAGCCACATATTTGCATATAATTTTTTAACTGCTTAAGATATTGACTTGAAATTTTCAGGATATGTTTATCATGCTTACTGATAGCAAACCAATGTTTCAGGAAATAATCCAATATTCTGTTTGTAAGAAACTTCAACAATTAACTGAACAAAGCAAATTTTTTTATTATTAAATGTCATTTCAAGCCACATATTTGCGAATAATTTTTTAACTGCTTAAGATATTGACTTGAAATTTTCAGGATATGTTTATAATGCTTACTGATAACAAACCAATGTTTCAGTAAATAATCCAATATTCTGTTTGTAAGAAACTTCAACAATTAACTGAACAAAGCAAATTTTTTAATTATTAATGTCATTTCAAGCCACATATTTGCGAATATTTTTTTAACTGCTTAAGATATTGACTTGAAATTTTCAGGATATGTTTATATTGCTTACTGATAGCAAACCAATGTTTCAGGAAATAATCCAATATTTTGTTTGTAAGAAACTTCAACAATTAACTGAACAAAACAAATTTTTTAATTATTTATGTCATTTCAAGCCACATATTTACGAATATTTTTTTAACTGCTTAAGATATTGACTTGAAATTTTCAGGATATGTTTATATTGCTTACTGATAACAAACCAATGTTTCAGGAAATAATCCAATATTTTGTTTGTAAGAAACTTCAACAATTAACTGAACAAAGCAAATTTTTTAATTATTAATGTCATTTCAAGCCACACATTTGCGAATAAATATTTTTTTAACTGCTTAAGAATTATTAGCTACTAACTACGACTTTTAATTTTTCGAGGAAAATGGGAAAAGTACAAAGGCTATAGTCTTTGCACTTTTTTCTACAAAAAAATCGATTTTCTTAAAATTAACGCAAATAGCTTTAAATTACTTATACACGTTATTAATGAACAAATTAAGATATTGACTTGAAATTTTCAGGACATGTTTATAATGCTTACTGATAACAAACCAATGTTTCAGGAAAGAATCCAATCATCTGTTTGTAAGAAACTTCAACAATCAACTGAACAAAGCAATTTTTTTTATTATTAATGTCATTTTAAGCCACATGTTTGCATATAATTTTTTAACTGCTTAAGATATTGACTTGAAATTTTCAGGATATGTTTATCATGCTTACTGATAGCAAACCAATGTTTCAGGAAATAATCCAATATTCTGTTTGTAAGAAACTTCAACAATTAACTGAACAAAGCAAATTTTTTTATTATTAAATGTCATTTCAAGCCACATATTTGCGAATAAATAATTTTTTAACTGCTTAAGAATTATTAGCTCCTAAATACGATTTTTAATTTTTCGAGGAAAATGGGAAAAGTACAAAGACTATAGTCTTTGCACTTTTTTCGACAAAAAAAATCGATTTTTTTTTAACTAAAGCAAATAGCTTTAAACTACTTATACATGTCATTAAGGAACAAATTAAGGATTATTAGCTACTAACTACGACTTTTTATTTTTCGAGGAAAATGGGAAAAGTACAAAGGCTATAGTCTTTGCACTTTTTTCTACAAAAAAATCGATTTTCTTAAAATTAACGCAAATAGCTTTAAACTACTTATACACGTTATTAATGAACAAATTAAGATATTGACTTGAAATTTTCAGGACATGTTTATAATGCTTACTGATAACAAACCAATGTTTCAGGAAAGAATCCAATATTCTGTTTGTAAGAAACTTCAACAATCAACTGAACAAAGCAATTTTTTTTATTATTAATGTAATTTTAAGCCACATATTTGCATATAATTTTTTAACTGCTTAAGATATTGACTTGAAATTTTCAGGATATGTTTATCATGCTTACTGATAGCAAACCAATGTTTCAGGAAATAATCCAATATTCTGTTTGTAAGAAACTTCAACAATTAACTGAACAAAGCAAATTTTTTTATTATTAAATGTCATTTCAAGCCACATATTTGCGAATAATTTTTTAACTGCTTAAGATATTGACTTGAAATTTTCAGGATATGTTTATAATGCTTACTGATAACAAACCAATGTTTCAGGAAATAATCCAATATTCTGTTTGTAAGAAACTTCAACAATTAACTGAACAAAGCAAATTTTTTAATTATTAATGTCATATCAAGCCACATATTTGCGAATATTTTTTTAACTGTTTAAGATATTGACTTGAAATTTTCAGGATATGTTTATATTGCTTACTGATAGCAAACCAATGTTTCAGGAAATAATCCAATATTTTGTTTGTAAGAAACTTCAATAATTAACTGAACAAAACAAATTTTTTAATTATTTATGTCATTTCAAGCCACATATTTACGAATATTTTCTTAACTGCTTAAGATATTGACTTGAAATTTTCAGGATATGTTTATATTGCTTACTGATAACAAACCAATATTTCAGGAAATAATCCAATATTTGGTTTGTAAGAAACTTCAACAATTAACTAAACAAAGCAAATTTTTTAATTATTAATGTCATTTCAAGCCACACATTTGCGAATAAATAATTTTTTAACTGCTTAAGAATTATTAGCTCCTAAATACGATTTTTAATTTTTCGAGGAAAATGGGAAAAGTACAAAGACTACAGTCTTTGCACTTTTTTCGACAAAAAAAATCGATTTTTTTTTAACTAAAGCAAATAGCTTTAAACTACTTATACATGTCATTAAGGAACAAATTAAGGATTATTAGCTACTAACTACGACTTTTAATTTTTCGAGGAAAATGGGAAAAGTACAAAGGCTATAGTCTTTGTACTTTTTGCGACAAAAAAATCGATTTTTTTTAAACTAAAGCAAATAGCTTTAAACTACTTATACATGTCATTAAGGAACAAATTAAGGATTATTAGCTACTAAATACGACTTTTAATTTTTCGAGGAAAATGGGAAAAATACAAAGGCTATAGTCTTTGTACTTTTTGCGACAAAAAAAATCGATTTTTTTTAAACTAAAGCAAATAGCTTTAAACTACTTATACATGTCATTAAGGAACAAATTAAGGATTATTAGCTACTAACTACGACTTTTAATTTTTCGAAGAAAATGGGAAAAGTACAAAGGCTTTGCACTTTTTTCTACAAAAAAATCGATTTTCTTAAAATTAACGCAAATAGCCTTAAACTACTTATACACGTTATTAATGAACAAATTAAGATATTGACTTGAAATTTTCAGGACATGTTTATAATGCTTACTGATAACAAACCAATGTTTCAGGAAAGAATCCAATATTCTGTTTGTAAGAAACTTCAACAATTAACTGAACAAAGCAATTTTTTTTATTATTAATGTCATTTTAAGCCACATATTTGCGAATAATTTTTTAACTGCTTAAGATATTGACTTGAAATTATCAGGATATGTTTATCATGCTTACTGATAGCAAACCAATGTTTCAGGAAATAATCCAATATTCTGTTTGTAAGAAACTTCAACAATTAACTGAACAAAGCAAATTTTTTTATTATTAAATGTCATTTCAAGCCACATATTTGCGAATAATTTTTTAACTGCTTAAGATATTGACTTGAAATTATCAGGATATGTTTATCATGCTTACTGATAGCAAACCAATGTTTCAGGAAATAATCCAATATTCTGTTTGTAAGAAACTTCAACAATTAACTGAACAAAATAAATTTTTTAATTATTTATGTCATTTCAAGCCACATATTTACGAATATTTTTTTAACTGCTTAAGATATTGACTTGAAATTTTCAGGATATGTTTATATTGCTTACTGATAACAAACCAATATTTTAGGAAATAATCCAATATTTTGTTTGTAAGAAACTTCAACAATTAACTGAACAAAGCAATCTTTTTAATTATTAATGTCATTTCAAGCCACACATTTGCGAATAAATATTTTTTTAACTGCTTAAGAATTATTAGCTACTAACTACGACTTTTAATTTTTCGAGGAAAATGGGAAAAGTACAAAGGCTATAGTCTTTGCACTTTTTTCTACAAAAAAATCGATTTTCTTAAATTAACGCAAATAGCTTTAAATTACTTATACACGTTATTAATGAACAAATTAAGATATTGACTTGAAATTTTCAGGACATGTTTATAATGCTTACTGATAACAAACCAATGTTTCAGGAAAGAATCCAATATTCTGTTTGTAAGAAACTTCAACAATCAACTGAACAAAGCAATTTTTTTTATTATTAATGTCATTTTAAGCCACATGTTTGCATATAATTTTTTAACTGCTTAAGATATTGACTTGAAATTTTCAGGATATGTTTATCATTCTTACTGATAGCAAACCAATGTTTCAGGAAATAATCCAATATTCTGTTTGTAAGAAACTTCAACAATTAACTGAACAAAGCAAATTTTTTTATTATTAAATGTCATTTCAAGCCACATATTTGCGAATAAATAATTTTTTAACTGCTTAAGAATTATTAGCTCCTAAATACGATTTTTAATTTTTCGAGGAAAATGGGAAAAGTACAAAGACTATAGTCTTTGCACTTTTTTCGACAAAAAAAATCGATTTTTTTTTAACTAAAGCAAATAGCTTTAAACTACTTATACATGTCATTAAGGAACAAATTAAGGATTATTAGCTACTAACTACGACTTTTAATTTTTCGAGGAAAATGGGAAAAGTACAAAGGTATAGTCTTTGTACTTTTTGCGACAAAAAAATCGATTTTTTTTAAACTAAAGCAAATAGCTTTAAACTACTTATACATGTCATTAAGGAACAAATTAAGGATTATTAGCTACTAAATACGACTTTTAATTTTTCGAGGAAAGTGGGAAAAATACAAAGGCTATAGTCTTTGTACTTTTTGCGACAAAAAAATCGATTTTTTTTAAACTAAAGCAAATAGCTTTAAACTACTTATACATGTCATTAAGGAACAAATTAAGGATTATTAGCTACTAACTACGACTTTTAATTTTTCGAAGAAAATGGGAAAAGTACAAAAGGCTTTGCACTTTTTTCTACAAAAAAATCGATTTTCTTAAAATTAACGCAAATAGCCTTAAACTACTTATACACGTTATTAATGAACAAATTAAGATATTGACTTGAAATTTTCAGGACATGTTTATAATGCTTACTGATAACAAACCAATGTTTCAGGAAATAATCCAATATTCTGTTTGTAAGAAACTTCAACAATTAACTGAACAAAGCAATTTTTTTTATTATTAATGTCATTTTAAGCCACATATTTGCGAATAATTTTTTAACTGCTTAAGATATTGACTTGAAATTTTCAGGATATGTTTATCATGCTTACTGATAGCAAACCAATGTTTCAGGAAATAATCCAATATTCTGTTTGTAAGAAACTTCAACAATTAACTGAACAAAGCAAATTTTTTTATTATTAAATGTCATTTCAAGCCACATATTTGCGAATAATTTTTTAACTGCTTAAGATATTGACTTGAAATTTTCAGGATATGTTTATCATGCTTACTGATAGCAAACCAATGTTTCAGGAAATAATCCAATATTCTGTTTGTAAGAAACTTCAACAATTAACTGAACAAAATAAATTTTTTAATTATTTATGTCATTTCAAGCCACATATTTACGAATATTTTTTTAACTGTTTAAGATATTGACTTGAAATTTTCAGGATATGTTTATATTGCTTACTGATAACAAACCAATATTTCAGGAAATAATCCAATATTTTGTTTGTAAGAAACTTCAACAATTAACTGAACAAAGCAATCTTTTTAATTATTAATGTCATTTCAAGCCACACATTTGCGAATAAATATTTTTTTAACTGCTTAAGAATTATTAGCTACTAACTACGACTTTTAATTTTTCGAGGAAAATGGGAAAAGTACAAAGGCTATATAGTCTTTGCACTTTTTTCTACAAAAAAATCGATTTTCTTAAAATTAACGCAAATAGCTTTAAATTACTTATACACGTTATTAATGAACAAATTAAGATATTGACTTGAAATTTTCAGGACATGTTTGTAATGCTTACTGATAACAAACCAATGTTTCAGGAAAGAATCCAATATTCTGTTTGTAAGAAACTTCAACAATCAACTGAACAAAGCAATTTTTTTTATTATTAATGTCATTTTAAGCCACATGTTTGCATATAATTTTTTAACTGCTTAAGATATTGACTTGAAATTTTCAGGATATGTTTATCATGCTTACTGATAGCAAACCAATGTTTCAGGAAATAATCCAATATTCTGTTTGTAAGAAACTTCAACAATTAACTGAACAAAGCAAATTTTTTTATTATTAAATGTCATTTCAAGCCACATATTTGCGAATAAATAATTTTTTAACTGCTTAAGAATTATTAGCTCCTAAATACGATTTTTAATTTTTCGAGGAAAATGGGAAAAGTACAAAGACTATAGTCTTTGCACTTTTTTCGACAAAAAAAATCGATTTTTTTTTAACTAAAGCAAATAGCTTTAAACTACTTATACATGTCATTAAGGAACAAATTAAGGATTATTAGCTACTAAATACGACTTTTAATTTTTCGAGGAAAATGGGAAAAGTACAAAGGCTATAGTCTTTGTACTTTTTGCGACAAAAAAATCGATTTTTTTAAAACTAAAGCAAATAGCTTTAAACTACTTATACATGTCATTAAGGAACAAATTAAGGATTATTAGCTACTAACTACGACTTTTAATTTTTCGAGGAAAATGGGAAAAGTACAAAGGCTTTGCACTTTTTTCTACAAAAAAATCGATTTTCTTAAAATTAACGCAAATAGCCTTAAACTACTTATACACGTTATTAATGAACAAATTAAGATATTGACTTGAAATTTTCAGGACATGTTTATAATGCTTACTGATAACAAACCAATGTTTCAGGAAATAATCCAATATTCTGTTTGTAAGAAACTTCAACAATTAACTGAACAAAGCAATTTTTTTTATTATTAATGTCATTTTAAGCCACATATTTGCGAATAATTTTTTAACTGCTTAAGATATTGACTTGAAATTTTCAGGATATGTTTATCATGCTTACTGATAGCAAACCAATGTTTCAGGAAATAATCCAATATTCTGTTTGTAAGAAACTTCAACAATTAACTGAACAAAGCAAATTTTTTTATTATTAAATGTCATTTCAAGCCACATATTTGCGAATAATTTTTTAACTGCTTAAGATATTGACTTGAAATTTTCAGGATATGTTTATCATGCTTACTGATAGCAAACCAATGTTTCAGGAAATAATCCAATATTCTGTTTGTAAGAAACTTCAACAATTAACTGAACAAAATAAATTTTTTAATTATTTATGTCATTTCAAGCTACATATTTACGAATATTTTTTTAACTGCTTAAGATATTGACTTGAAATTTTCAGGATATGTTTATATTGCTTACTGATAACAAACCAATATTTCAGGAAATAATCCAATATTTTGTTTGTAAAAAACTTCAACAATTAACTGAACAAAGCAAATTTTTTAATTATTAATGTCATTTCAAGCCACACATTTGCGAATAAATATTTTTTTAACTGCTTAAGAATTATTAGCTACTAACTACGACTTTTAATTTTTCGAGGAAAATGGGAAAAGTACAAAGGCTATAGTCTTTGCACTTTTTTCTACAAAAAAATCGATTTTCTTAAAATTAACGCAAATAGCTTTAAATTACTTATACACGTTATTAATGAACAAATTAAGATATTCACTTGAAATTTTCAGGACATGTTTATAATGCTTACTGATAACAAACCAATGTTTCAGGAAAGAATCCAATATTCTGTTTGTAAGAAACTTCAACAATCAACTGACCAAAGCAATTTTTTTTATTATTAATGTCATTTTAAGCCACATGTTTGCATATAATTTTTTAACTGCTTAAGATATTGACTTGAAATTTTCAGGATATGTTTATCATGCTTACTGATAGCAAACCAATGTTTCAGGAAATAATCCAATATTCTGTTTGTAAGAAACTTCAACAATTAACTGAACAAAGCAAATTTTTTTATTATTAAATGTCATTTCAAGCCACATATTTGCGAATAATTTTTTAACTGCTTAAGATATTGACTTGAAATTTTCAGGATATGTTTATAATGCTTACTGATAACAAACCAATGTTTCAGGAAAGAATCCAATATTCTGTTTGTAAGAAACTTCAACAATTAACTGAACAAAATAAATTTTTTAATTATTTATGTCATTTTAAGCCACATATTTACGAATATTTTTTTAACTGTTTAAGATATTGACTTGAAATTTTTAGGATATGTTTATATTGCTTACTGATAGCAAACCAATGTTTCAGGAAATAATCCAATATTTTGTTTGTAAGAAACTTCAACAATTAACTGAACAAAGCAAATTTTTTAATTATTAATGTCATTTCAAGCCACACATTTGCGAATAAATAATTTTTTAACTGCTTAAGAATTATTAGCTCCTAAATACGATTTTTAATTTTTCGAGGAAAATGGGAAAAGTACAAAGGCTATAGTCTTTGTACTTTTTGCGACAAAAAAATCGTTTTTTTTTTAAACTAAAGCAAACAGCTTTAAACTACTTATACATGTCATTAAGGAACAAATTAGGGATTATTAGCTACTAATTACGACTTTTAATTTTTCGAGGAAAATGGGAAAAGTACAAAGGCTATAGTGTTTGTACTTTTTTCGACAAAAAAATCGATTTTCTTTAAACTAAAGCAAATAGCTTTAAACTACTTATACATGTCATTAAGGAACAAATTAAGGATTATTAGCTCCTAAATACGATTTTTAATTTTTCGAGGAAGATGGGAAAAGTACAATATAGCCTTTGTACTTTTTGCGACAAAAAAAAATCGATTTTTTTTAAACTAAAGCAAACAGCTTTAAACTACTTATACATGTCATTAAGGAACAAATTAAGGATTATTAGCTACTAATTACGACTTTTAATTTTTCGAGGAAAATGGGAAAAGTACAAAGGCTATAGTCTTTGTACTTTTTGCGACAAAAAAATCGATTTTTTTTAAACTAAAGCAAATAGCTTTAAGCTACTTATACATGTCATTAAGGAACAAATTAAGGATTATTAGCTACTAATTACGACTTTTAATTTTTCGAGGAAAATGGGAAAAGTACAAAGGCTATAGTCTTTGTACTTTTTGCGACAAAAAAATCGATTTTTTTTAAACTAAAGCAAATAGCTTTAAGCTACTTATACATGTCATTAAGGAACAAATTAAGGATTATTAGCTACTAATTACGACTTTTAATTTTTCGAGGAAAATGGGAAAAGTACAAAGGCTATAGTCTTTGCACTTTTTTCTACAAAAAAATCGATTTTTTTAAAACTAAAGCAAATAGCTTTAAACTACTTATACATGTCATTAAGGAACAAATTAAGGATTATTAGCTCCTAAATACGATTTTTAATTTTTCGAGGAAAATGGGAAAAGTACAAAGGCTATAGTCTTTGTACTTTTTGCGACAAAAAAAATCGATTTTTTTTAAACTAAAGCAAATAGCTTTAAACTACTTATACATGTCATTAAGGAACAAATTAAGGATTATTAGCTACTAACTACGACTTTTAATTTTTCGAGGAAAATGGGAAAAGTACAAAGGCTATAGTCTTTGCACTTTTTTCTACAAAAAAATCGATTTTCTTAAAATTAACGCAAATAGCTTTAAACTACTTATACACGTTATTAATGAACAAATTAAGGTATTGACTTGAAATTTTTAGGACATGTTTATAATGCTTACTGATAACAAACCAATGTTTCAGGAAAGAATCCAATATTCTGTTTGTAAGAAACTTCAACAATCAACTGAACAAAGCAATTTTTTTATTATTAATGTCATTTTAAGTCACATATTTGCATATAATTTTTTAACTGCTTAAGATATTGACTTGAAATTTTCAGGATATGTTTATCATGCTTACTGATAGCAAACCAATGTTTCAGAAAATAATCCAATATTCTGTTTGTAAGAAACTTCAACAATTAACTTAACAAAGCAAATTTTTTTATTATTAAATGTCAGTTCAAGCCACATATTTGCGAATAATTTTTTAACTGCTTAAGATATTGACTTGAAATTATCAGGATATGTTTATAATGCTTACTGATAACAAACCAATGTTTCAGGAAAGAATCCAATATTCTGTTTGTAAGAAACTTCTACAATTAACTGAACAAAGCAAATTTTTTTATTATTAAATGTCATTTCAAGCCACATATTTACGAATATTTTTTTAACTGCTTAAGATATTGACTTAAAATTTTCAGGATATGTTTATATTGCTTACTGATAACAAACCTATGTTTCAGGAAATAATCCAATATTCTGTTTGTAAGAAACTTCAACAATTAACTGAACAAAGCAAATTTTTTTATTATTAATGCCTCATTTCAAGCCACACATTTGCGAATATTTTTTTAACTGCTTAAGATATTGACTTGAAATTATCAGGATATGTTTATCATGCTTACTGATAACAAACCAATGTTTCAGAAAATAATCCAATATTTTGTTTGTAAGAAACTTCAACAATTAACTGAACAAAGCAAATGTTTTTATTATTAAATGTCATTTCAAGCCACATATTTACGAATATTTTTTTAACTGCTTAAGATATTGACTTGAAATTTTCAGGATATGTTTATATTGCTTACTGATAACAAACCTATGTTTCAGGAAATAATCCAATATTCTGTTTGTAAGAAACTTCAACAATTAACTGAACAAAGCAAATTTTTTTATTATTAATGCCTCATTTCAAGCCACACATTTGCGAATATTTTTTTAACTGCTTAAGATATTGACTTGAAATTATCAGGATATGTTTATAATGCTAACTGATAGCAAACCAATGTTTCAGGAAATAATCCAATATTCTGTTTGTAAGAAACTTCAACAATTAACTGAACAAAGCAAATTTTTTTATTATTAATGTCATTTCAAGCCACACATTTGCGAATAATTTTTTAACTGCTTAAGATATTGACTTGAAATTATCAGGATATGTTTATAATGCTTACTGATAACAAACCAATGTTTCAGGAAAGAATCCAATATTCTGTTTGTAAGAAACTTCTACAATTAACTGAACAAAGCAAATTTTTTTATTATTAAATGTCATTTCAAGCCACATATTTACGAATATTTTTTTAACTGCTTAAGATATTGACTTGAAATTTTCAGGATATGTTTATATTGCTTACTGATAACAAACCAATATTTCAGGAAATAATCCAATATTTTGTTTGTAAGAAACTTCAACAATTAACTGAACAAAATAAATTTTTTAATTATTAATGTCATTTCAAGCCACACATTTGCGAATAAATAATTTTTTAACTGCTTAAGAATTATTAGCTCCTAAATACGATTTTTAATTTTTCGAGGAAAATGGGAAAAGTACAAAGGCTATAGTCTTTGTACTTTTTGCGACAAAAAAATCGTTTTTTTTTAAAACTAAAGCAAACAGCTTTAAACTACTTATACATGTCATTAAGGAACAAATTAGGGATTATTAGCTACTAATTACGACTTTTAATTTTTCGAGGAAAATGGGAAAAGTACAAAGGCTATAGTCTTTGTACTTTTTGCGACAAAAAAAATCGATTTTTTTTAAACTAAAGCAAATAGCTTTAAACTACTTATACATGTCATTAAGGAACAAATTAAGGATTATTAGCTACTAACTACGACTTTTAATTTTTCGAGGAAAATGGGAAAAGTACAAAGGCTATAGTCTTTGCACTTTTTTCTACAAAAAAATCGATTTTCTTAAAATTAACGCAAATAGCTTTAAACTACTTATACACGTTATTAATGAACAAATTAAGGTATTGACTTGAAATTTTTAGGACATGTTTATAATGCTTACTGATAACAAACCAATGTTTCAGGAAAGAATCCAATATTCTGTTTGTAAGAAACTTCAACAATCAACTGAACAAAGCAATTTTTTTATTATTAATGTCATTTTAAGTCACATATTTGCATATAATTTTTTAACTGCTTAAGATATTGACTTGAAATTTTCAGGATATGTTTATCATGCTTACTGATAGCAAACCAATGTTTCAGAAAATAATCCAATATTCTGTTTGTAAGAAACTTCAACAATTAACTTAACAAAGCAAATTTTTTTATTATTAAATGTCAGTTCAAGCCACATATTTGCGAATAATTTTTTAACTGCTTAAGATATTGACTTGAAATTATCAGGATATGTTTATAATGCTTACTGATAACAAACCAATGTTTCAGGAAAGAATCCAATATTCTGTTTGTAAGAAACTTCTACAATTAACTGAACAAAGCAAATTTTTTTATTATTAAATGTCATTTCAAGCCACATATTTACGAATATTTTTTTAACTGCTTAAGATATTGACTTAAAATTTTCAGGATATGTTTATATTGCTTACTGATAACAAACCTATGTTTCAGGAAATAATCCAATATTCTGTTTGTAAGAAACTTCAACAATTAACTGAACAAAGCAAATTTTTTTATTATTAATGCCTCATTTCAAGCCACACATTTGCGAATATTTTTTTAACTGCTTAAGATATTGACTTGAAATTATCAGGATATGTTTATAATGCTTACTGATAACAAACCAATGTTTCAGGAAAGAATCCAATATTCTGTTTGTAAGAAACTTCTACAATTAACTGAACAAAGCAAATTTTTTTATTATTAAATGTCATTTCAAGCCACATATTTACGAATATTTTTTTAACTGCTTAAGATATTGACTTGAAATTTTCAGGATATGTTTATATTGCTTACTGATAACAAACCAATATTTCAGGAAATAATCCAATATTTTGTTTGTAAGAAACTTCAACAATTAACTGAACAAAATAAATTTTTTAATTATTAATGTCATTTCAAGCCACACATTTGCGAATAAATAATTTTTTAACTGCTTAAGAATTATTAGCTCCTAAATACGATTTTTAATTTTTCGAGGAAAATGGGAAAAGTACAAAGGCTATAGTCTTTGTACTTTTTGCGACAAAAAAATCGTTTTTTTTTAAAACTAAAGCAAACAGCTTTAAACTACTTATACATGTCATTAAGGAACAAATTAGGGATTATTAGCTACTAATTACGACTTTTAATTTTTCGAGGAAAATGGGAAAAGTACAAAGGCTATAGTGTTTGTACTTTTTTCGACAAAAAAATCGATTTTCTTTAAACTAAAGCAAATAGCTTTAAACTACTTATACATGTCATTAAGGAACAAATTAAGGATTATTAGCTCCTAAATACGATTTTTAATTTTTCGAGGAAGATGGGAAAAGTACAATATAGCCTTTGTACTTTTTGCGACAAAAAAAATCGATTTTTTTTAAACTAAAGCAAATAGCTTTAAACTACTTATACATGTCATTAAGGAACAAATTAAGGATTATTAGCTACTAATTACGACTTTTAATTTTTCGAGGAAAATGGGAAAAGTACAAAGGCTATAGTCTTTGTACTTTTTGCGACAAAAAAACCGATTTTTTTTAAACTAAAGCAAATAGCTTTAAGCTACTTATACATGTCATTAAGGAACAAATTAAGGATTATTAGCTACTAATTACGACTTTTAATTTTTCGAGGAAAATGGGAAAAGTACAAAGGCTATAGTCTTTGTACTTTTTGCGACAAAAAAATCGATTTTTTTTAAACTAAAGCAAATAGCTTTAAGCTACTTATACATGTCATTAAGGAACAAATTAAGGATTATTAGCTACTAATTACGACTTTTAATTTTTCGAGGAAAATGGGAAAAGTACAAAGTCTTTGCACTTTTTTCTACAAAAAAATCGATTTTTTTAAAACTAAAGCAAATAGCTTTAAACTACTTATACATGTCATTAAGGAACAAATTAAGGATTATTAGCTCCTAAATACGATTTTTAATTTTTCGAGGAAAATGGGAAAAGTACAAAGGCTATAGTCTTTGTACTTTTTGCGACAAAAAAAATCGATTTTTTTTAAACTAAAGCAAATAGCTTTAAACTACTTATACATGTCATTAAGGAACAAATTAAGGATTATTAGCTACTAACTACGACTTTTAATTTTTCGAGGAAAATGGGAAAAGTACAAAGTACAAAGTCTTTGCACTTTTTTCTACAAAAAAATCGATTTTCTTAAAATTAACGCAAATAGCTTTAAACTACTTATACACGTTATTAATGAACAAATTAAGGTATTGACTTGAAATTTTTAGGACATGTTTATAATGCTTACTGATAACAAACCAATGTTTCAGGAAAGAATCCAATATTCTGTTTGTAAGAAACTTCAACAATCAACTGAACAAAGCAATTTTTTTATTATTAATGTCATTTTAAGTCACATATTTGCATATAATTTTTTAACTGCTTAAGATATTGACTTGAAATTTTCAGGATATGTTTATCATGCTTACTGATAGCAAACCAATGTTTCAGAAAATAATCCAATATTCTGTTTGTAAGAAACTTCAACAATTAACTTAACAAAGCAAATTTTTTTATTATTAAATGTCAGTTCAAGCCACATATTTGCGAATAATTTTTTAACTGCTTAAGATATTGACTTGAAATTATCAGGATATGTTTATAATGCTTACTGATAACAAACCAATGTTTCAGGAAAGAATCCAATATTCTGTTTGTAAGAAACTTCTACAATTAACTGAACAAAGCAAATTTTTTTATTATTAAATGTCATTTCAAGCCACATATTTACGAATATTTTTTTAACTGCTTAAGATATTGACTTAAAATTTTCAGGATATGTTTATATTGCTTACTGATAACAAACCTATGTTTCAGGAAATAATCCAATATTCTGTTTGTAAGAAACTTCAACAATTAACTGAACAAAGCAAATTTTTTTATTATTAATGCCTCATTTCAAGCCACACATTTGCGAATATTTTTTTAACTGCTTAAGATATTGACTTGAAATTATCAGGATATGTTTATCATGCTTACTGATAACAAACCAATGTTTCAGAAAATAATCCAATATTTTGTTTGTAAGAAACTTCAACAATTAACTGAACAAAGCAAATGTTTTTATTATTAAATGTCATTTCAAGCCACATATTTACGAATATTTTTTTAACTGCTTAAGATATTGACTTAAAATTTTCAGGATATGTTTATATTGCTTACTGATAACAAACCTATGTTTCAGGAAATAATCCAATATTCTGTTTGTAAGAAACTTCAACAATTAACTGAACAAAGCAAATTTTTTTATTATTAATGCCTCATTTCAAGCCACACATTTGCGAATATTTTTTTAACTGCTTAAGATATTGACTTGAAATTATCAGGATATGTTTATAATGCTAACTGATAGCAAACCAATGTTTCAGGAAATAATCCAATATTCTGTTTGTAAGAAACTTCAACAATTAACTGAACAAAGCAAATTTTTTAATTATTAATGTCATTTCAAGCCACACATTTGCGAATAATTTTTTAACTGCTTAAGATATTGACTTGAAATTTTCAGGATATGTTTGTATTGCTTACTGATAACAAACCAATGTTTCAGGAAATAATCCAATATTTTGTTTGTAAGAAACTTCAACAATTAACTGAACAAAGCAAATTTTTTAATTATTAATGTCATTTCAAGCCACACATTTGCGAATATTTTTCTAACTGCTTAAGATATTGACTTGAAATTTTCAGGATATGTTTATATTGCTTACTGATAACAAACCAATGTTTCAGGAAAGAATCCAATATTCTGTTTGTAAGAAACTTCAACAATTAACCGAACAAAGCAAATTTTTTTATTAATAATGTCATTTCAAGCCACATATTTACGAATATTTTTTTAACTGCTTAAGATATTGACTTGAAATTTTCAGGATATGTTTATATTGCTTACTGATAACAAACCAATGTTTCAGGAAATAATCCAATATTTTGTTTGTAAGAAACTTCAACAATTAACTGAACAAAGCAAATTTTTTAATTATTGTCATTTCAAGCCACACATTTGCGAATATTTTTTTAACTGCTTAAGATATTGACTTGAAATTTTCAGGATATGTTTATATTGCTTACTGATAACAAACCAATGTTTCAGGAAATAATCCAATATTCTGTTTGTAAGAAACTTCAACAATTAACCGAACAAAGCAAATTTTTTTATTATTAATGTCATTTCAAGCCACATATTTACGAATATTTTTTTAACTGCTTAAGATATTGACTTGAAATTTTCAGGATATGTTTATATTGCTTACTGATAACAAACCAATGTTTCAGGAAATAATCCAATATTTTGTTTGTAAGAAACTTCAACAATTAACTGAACAAAGCAAATTGTTTAATTATTAATGTCATTTCAAGCCACATATTTGCGAATAATTTTTTAACTGCTTAAGATATTGACTTGAAATTTTCAGGATATGTTTATCATGCTTATTTATAGGAATTAAACGGTTCAGGGAATAATCCAATATTCTGTTTGTTAGAAACTTTAACAATTAACTGAACAAAGCCAAATTTCTTTACTATTATATGCTCGTTTCGAAACATTCGCGAATAATTTTTTAATTGCTTTAGATACCGACTAGAAATTTTCAGACAACGTTACGTAAACCTTAATTTTCGCCTAAAACAAATATAATATTTCATGCTATTGGATATCGCTATAATAATATTTTTAAAACGGTTTATATCCTTGGTACGAATTGATAAATATGTGAATCAACTACATTTAGTAATTCACAGAAAACTGGTGGCGTACTTAATTTGAACACAAATATTAAATACCATCACAAAAGTCAAAACAATGATTTCAAATGTTTCTACTTATTAGCATACTTTACTAGTAAAAGATGTTTATTGCAATTTATGAAGTATTTCTGTAGCATTTCACAAACTTTGTCAAGTTTTGGAAAACATGAAACCAAAAAACGATGAACAATAAATGCTGGGGCTTCTAATCCATTTTGGCGTAAGGATAAAAGGTCTCAAGTGGGAAAAATGAATTACAGCGCTTCTCAGGTGGCGTCCACGTCTTTCTAATTACGCAATTCCTAGGGCTCCTCAGATTATCATAAGAAAATTATTATTCCACTAGAGGCTTTTTGAAGCAATTGTCATTCAGGACAACCTTTTGAAATATTATATTGTGTGAATAAATATTGTTATTTTTAAACAACTAAAGTAATATCTCAACTATAGAAATAAACACCAAAATATGACATACATGTAGAAATGATGACACAATAATAATTACTTGAGGCAAATATTACCCTCTTAATTTTCACAGGAAATGAAACTGATCCAATTTTATTGTATGTGATTAAGCAATATCATTTGCTAACGTATTATTAATTGGTTAAGGCAAGTGGATATTTTAAAAAAAAACTGTAAATTGTCTACAAATAGCAAGTTCATACGACATGTTGGTAAACTATTTGCCTTCTCAATGTTTTCAAAAATGAGCTTCCACTACTTTCATAATAAACGGTCTAACTATTAATTTATTTAATATCGTGTAGACTTGTAGAGTGTAGAGCTTACTACAGTAATATTTTTATTATTTATTTAATTTTGTATACTACTGAAATTAATAAAGACACGGACACAAAAAAATAATATGTACTCGATTGCAGATGCATAATAAAACTGGGGGAAAAGTCCAAAATGCTGTGAGCGCAAATAAAAATAGAATTACAGATGGTGCCTTAAGATGTCCGTCACTCGTTCCTCATCTTAATCTATGTAAAACCGTGCAGATACACGGCTAATCCATTTACGTCGAGGGCGAGGCGCTATCGCATTTTTACGCTAATTAAGAGGGTGCTCTAATTGAAATATATGCCAATGATACGTAGCTACTTAACTATATCCATAAATTTCTTACATTATCTACATTTAAAAAAAAAACAAAGACGTTACGAATGACAATTTGATTTGCTTTATGGCGTTTCGTTATTTAAAACGAAAATTGTGTAACAAGTTGTATTTAATGCATTGATTTTATCGCGAATTCCACCTGTTTTTATATTATATAAACGCAATGTTTAAATTTACATTTAAAAAAATATGTTTGTTGTTGTTATTGCATGGAAAAATTTGTATTTGTGGGAAACCGTGTTATTTAATTTTTTTTATTATTATTTTTATCTTTCAATTGTTTCAAAATTACCGAATTACTCGAAAAATTACGTTGCCTCAATAATCTGCAATAAAATTGCGATATCTCGTAAAATATTAGTTTTAGGTATGAAACATAATGTTGTTGAAAGGTAATCAAATTTTCTACAAGACTATGTAAAAACATATAGACGGTATTGTATTTAAGAAAAATGAGTTATCGATGTTTAAAGTTTCACAAGTTTGACCAAGCGTAAAAAACACCCTGTATAATATTTTAAAAATGCAGCTAGCGCAAATTGTAAATTAATTTATTGTTAATCTAATTTTCAAACGAAATTCTATTGCCTTTTTAAATAACTTAAATGTTGAAAAAAATAATGAAAGTGCTGTATCGCTCAAGTTTTCATAAAAATGTAAATTTTACGAAAACGGTTGTTTTTAGACCCATATAACCTTGTACATTTTTTAAAGCAAATTTGAAGAATCCAAAAATGTAGAAATATACAGGGTGTTCCATTTAAAATTTCAAAGTTAGAGTCCGTTTCCGGTTGAACCGGAAGTCGTATTGCAACCTTAATATTTTCATCGAATCCGAAAAATACCATAACGCTCAGATACAAAATTTCATTGATAAATCTGCAACAGTAATCTAAATATTTGTCCGTTTCCATACTTTTGCGCATCCCTGTATATTAATATAAATGCGCACTAAAATGCAATAATTTCCTGTACTTTTTAGATTTGCACTAATATTTCTTTATTGATTAGCATATTTGTTATTTAATATTACCGTGCTTCCGGTAAGTTGAGCTACCGCTTCAAACATGTTATTATGTGTTATTTACTTCATTTGTATTAATAACATGAAAACCTACATCGCAATTATTATACTTCAATAACTAATGAGCGATTAATGGTTGACTAATTCTTGTTTATGAAATCATTTTATTAATTTTTATTTCCGTTTTATTCCAAATTGACAATTATTGTGAATACAATCAAACATAATATTCTGCAAAGCTGTAAATTCTTACAAGAAGGCAGGTGTGAAAAATGTAATAAAATACAATCAATCATCATTATAAGTGCTACAGTCAGACGCAGCGAAAGTTTGGAACCCTTCCCAAATTATAGCTTCCTTGCAACATATTGTAGTCCAGTCACCTCAATTACTATTGTTTAATACCGTAAATCATTATTCGCCCTTCAATTAAAACATTTTGTTCTATTCGCCCCGATTTTTGTTAGAAAAGTAATCTGCAATAAACTTTAAATTCGTTTATTTAAGAAATGTCAAACGATTAAAATAAATACAACAAAATAGAACAACACAGAAATAGCAAACCTACAGACACACTTTATAAAAAGCGATAATTATAACATCGAAATATGCTATAAATAACGACACTATCGCTATATGGATATTATGAAATAAAATTTCAATTAAATAATCGACTTAAAACAATACGAGTAACTAGTTATTTCATTAAACCAACTGACAAATGTAAGACTTGCGCAATAATTTATTACAATTATTTTGTTCTAACTATATTAAAATGTGATCTGTTTACAATAAATTGCATAGAAATTTTAACCTATGTAATAATTTACGATCTAAATGTTCTTTTGCTTAAGAACGATGCTCAAAACTTTCGTCAGAGCGATACGACGGAGCCTTGAGAGCATATCTGCGATCTGGTTCGGAATAAATTCCTCTTTCAGGATTTTTCTTAGGCTCCCTGACATTCACATCGGTAACAACTTTTAAAGGATAAACTTTGGTCCTTTCCAATTCTTGTTCATACCTGGACTTAGTTGGAGAATACGATTTTCTGTACCGATATGGATTACCGCCAGCAACTGATACTGGCGAGGAAGCCACAAATCGGTCATCATGGCGATCTCGGTGGCTATACCTATCCCTCAAATCTACGTTAGGGGGTGTCCGTACAACTTCCGGCAAAGTGGCGTAGTAAATTATCCTTCTTTGCCTATTTGAATGTTCGGGACGATCCCGTTCGTTATCGTATCTATCAAAGGGTTCGTATCTCGAACCAAATCTACTGTTACGCGATTCTTCGTAACGATGATATAAAGGATCATATCGCGCGGGTGGCAAAGGCATGGGTTCATAACTGCGCAATGGACGCATTGGATAATATTCTCTGTCGTCGTCTCGATGTCCATCTCTAGGTATATCTCTTAGTGGGCCTCTATGTGAATCCCTTGCTCTAGCTTCACGATCAAAGTTTCGATACACTGGAGGGGGAGCTGATTCTAATCGTCTTTGGGTTACAAAGTGAACCCTTGGGGCTCTGACGTTGTCACTGGACGAAGGTATGTTGTCATTATAACTACTGTCATCGACGCTAATGGAATGAACTGGATACGGTTGCTTAACCCACTGTTCTTTCACAGCTCCACGAGGTTCTCTAGATCCCTCTTGTACATAATTTTCAGGTTCCAGTAACATCCTTCCCGTTCGCCTAAGACCTTGGTCAGACATTGCTCTGGGCTCTGAGCTCGTTTCGTATAACTCACTTACTTGCTCCTTGGGATCTGGCATAGTTAGAGCTTCCGCTTTGAGTTCTGTGGACTGTTCTTGCAATTGCGCGACAATTTTAGGTTTTTCAGTCACAGCATCACGTTTAAACCGTATAAAGTCATTTATACCAGATATAGAAATTGCTTGTTCTGGTTCAAGATAAACTTTAACTGGCAGCCGTTCTTCAGATTGGGTTTCATTGGTCGTAGCATTTTCAGAATTTAAATTAAGTAATTCCAAAGGTTTTCCAAGATGTTTCTCTATAATTGTTTGAACTGACAGAGGATATTCAAGCTCATCTCCAAGTTGTTTTCTAGGAGCGTCTTCTTTATGAGTATCTCTCCTAAGGCGGTGTGTTTTTTTCGCCCGTTGATCGATGTTTATTTGAAAATGGCTTTTAAGTCCGGGAGAAGGAATGACTTTATATCTTAACGATCTTTTAGATCTTGGATCTGAAACTGGGAAAGATTCATCCCCGGAAAACCGCTGTTCAAAATTCCTACCGCGTCTTTTTTGATTGTTACTGAAGAACTGAAAACCTCCAGGTCTTGGAATTTCACCTAGATAATTAGACGCAAACGTATCGGGACGCACGTCCTCCTCATAAGCACGCATGTGCCTAAAGAATAATTCCTTTGGATCGTCTTCACCGCTTTGATCAAAAGATCTTGGATATCGTTCGATTTCTTCGATAACATAATTACTCCCTAAATCTTCGACTTCATCCAGGGAAATGATATCTTGAGCGGTTAACTCTTGAAAGAGACACATCCCCACTATTACTACCGCTAACATCTTATGCATTTCTGTAAAACACAAAAGATACAAGTTAGATCACGATTTTGCGAGGTTAAATTCCGAATTCACATCGGAAGCGGCCTGGCAGATCCGACATCGAGGTCGCGCATATCACACGGCATACGGAAACATTGACCCGACGGGTGTTGTCACTCCGGAAGCTACTGAAAGAACCGGATGGACGAGAATGAGCGCTTTGTTTCACATGCGTGAGATGTACCCTACACGATCGATCCATGTCGATATCTTTTATTGCCATTGTTTTGTTCAATCTGACCGTAATTAGTGTTTAAGGCGACGATAAGCCAATAAAATATTAAACATCCCCGTTTTTACAGATCCAATAATGGCGGAACTTTGTTCGGTAAAATTTTTACACAAATGTAGTCCAATGTGATGTATTTACATGTTTCTACATTGAAAAAAATGATTGTATTTAAAAACTGTTATAATAATTGTCTTTTAGTGTGTTTACAAATAACTGTAAGCATTTCCTTTGCAGAATAATTTTTTGTATGCTCCATGATGGTGACATTCAAACGATTCATACTATGAACTTTTTAAATATAACATAATAATTTATGTTTATAATTTGGTAATTTGGTTATCAAGCAAATAAATAACCGAATAAAATTAGTATGCAATTTCGTTCAAGCTGTATGTAAAAAAAAATTATAGAAAACTTAGTTTTTTCTCTGTAACAGATTTATAAACTCAAAGGATAATTTTTTACTTGATGCGAGGCTACGACTTTGTTAAGATTAAGAGTTTTAACTTCTAGAAAGAACTGAGCCAGCTCGATTTAAAATATCACAATACGTTTCTTTAATACAACGCGGTTCAAATTTTTTTCATATATTTCTTTATAATGGAACGGTTTTCATTAATAATAAAATATTACCGTTTGGTTCACAGACAAGTCATAACGATTTAACAATCAAGCTTTTAAAGTCTTTAAGTTCAACCGAAAAAATTATTGATAAATAGTTATTTATGTACCAAGGCAGTAAAGTTCGACTTTTCATCACGAGTGTGGACCACGCGAGTGATAAAATGGTACTTAACTGCGGGGTTGCATATTAAATTTTTTCTGCAATCGTCAAATTTGGCCACAACCGACATATAAATACGAAAAATCAAGCAAATACATAAAGTTTTACTTCATCTGTCAGATTCTCAGCCAGTAAAAATTATTATTACAGCCGCTTTTGGGTTCTTACTGAGCTAATTTAGTGACGATTGCAGAAAAAAATTATTAATAATATTGTACTGTTTGTAACGCAAATATTTAAATTACAAATAATTTATTATATGCCATAATAAAAACACAAATGTATTTAATAAAATCTTGGAATTAGTCAATAAATTTCGACTTTCACTCAAAATTTGTTTCGTAAATTTACCGGTTTTAGTTGGTTTAAGGTTTAAGGGATTACAAAATTGTACATACATGCAAGCATGCAACTAACGGTTTCATAAAAATATTTACAATTTTGTTTCGCCCAACCTACCATTCATGTCAAGCACCAAATGATAACTTTGCCAAACAACATTGAACCAAATTACAGACTTTAATATCTATTCTTTTTTGTGATACAGAAGTACAAAATTAACCGAATGTTACAACTTCAACTTTTTTTGTTCTCGTTCGTTGACAGTGTGTTTTAAATAAAATCTCTGTTTTGGAATTTTTTCCAAAAACCATAACTTTTATTACACAACGGTATGAACTAATTCCAATATGCCATTTTAGTTCTTGTGTGCACCAAGAATTCTTCAATTAGGAATGAAAATAGCAATATTGTGACTAAAAAAACAACATATAAATGTAAAGGGTGTTTATAAAATCGTAGCATGTTTAGTGAAATACAATAAGGTTCCAAAAAAAAGCTTAGTGACTTTGTACAATATCCAAATATGGTATTTTTGTATCATTTTTAATTTCAAGTTCATAATCTATAACGAATGTATATTTTCATAGTAATATGTCTCACTAAAGGGTAAAGGCATACAATCTTTAAATGTTAAGGAAAGCTTTTACGTACATTTTATAAATCATTTAAAAAATCAAAAATATTAGAAATATCGAATTTATACTATGTTACCAATATACAAAGGCAGTCGCCTAGGATGGAGGGGTTAGGGGGGCCAGAACCCTGGCATAGGGTCGCAATAAAGGGTAGGAGAGATGTAAATTTTGTGCTAAAAACTGAGTAAAAAAACCGTTGATCTAAAAAAAAGGCCCAGATCTTTTTACGTTTATTAACCCCTCCTCCATGAAAGCATCCTACCTACGCCACTGACCACTGTACACAGGAACGTTGTAAATACACTTTACAACCAAATTATTCTGACAAATGATGTTTAACTTTTCACTGCAAGAATATTTTTTTCGGTATAAAATACTTAAATTTAGCTAAATGCTACAAGTATTTAAAGAGTCACAATAAAACGCAATTATAAGGTTTTACAAATTATAGTACCAAATAAAAGTATTCAATCAAGTTCGACAACAATCAATCCTATACAACATACAATTAATAAATTTAAATATTCACGTCAGTATTATCTTACTCTTATTTGTCAACAAATTCTGCTTTCAGTTAAAACAAAAAAGTTACAAACACTCTAATGACATTAAATTTTAATGGTTTAATTTTAATTTGACTTGAATTATGCAATGGTTTAGTTCGGTTTTGTTTATAATTATAAACAAGAACATGAAACAAAAAACTGTGTATTGTTTAATGTCAATATGAACTTACTTTTTGCAAATTACATTATGCTCATCAGTACCTACTTATTATAAACTCGTATGATTACGCAATATCATTTACTAGCGAATTTTCAATTGGTCAAAGCATGTGGACATTTTAAAAATATTAACTGCTAATTGTCTACATATCAAAAGTTCACACTAAAATACATATGAATTATTTGTCTTCTCATTTTTTACAATAATAATTGACTTACACTACTTTCATAATAAACGGTTTAATTGTTGAGTATAATTACATTTGTATATTTTCTGGCAAAAATCCCTATATTATTATTAAGGTTCATATTTTATTTATTAACAATTACTGTTGTATCACAATAAAAAAACACACAACGTTTTGTTCTATATCGTTATTAATTTTAATTTTTATCACTAATGATATTACTTTTCAAAATAAACAACAAACAATTAAGGTTACACATTAATGCCACTTTAAGCTAAATAAATCAAAAACGCAATATGGGTCACCTTTTATACAGATTCGCATTTATTTTTAGAAATCTTTTCTTCTTACTCAGCGAATCATTCAAAATATAACAATGGAACCCCACAATGGATTCAATACAAATTTACACATATACTGAACCCATTATTATACAGTTGTTAATCGACATTTATTGTAAATGCAAAATGTTTAAAAATGTTTTAAAATTCACAAAAGTTTTTAATTACTACTGCACCATTTTCACTTTTTGCTATAATTGTACATTACCTACCTAGTCAGAATAACATTCAATTATATTCTTGTATTTATCAATTTTCATAAAAAAATTAGCAGTTTAATTTAAGTCGCCCATTCTACGGCCTTAAGTATGTTTATTGTAAATAAAAAATTTCAAAAAAAAAAACGCATTATTGGAAAACTGTTTTTTTACCAATAATTGCAATGATGATTAACAAGATTATTATTCATCTTAACTTTTTACCCAGCAATTTACCTATAAAGAACAAAATCACTCTAACTTACCGAGATATCTAACAATATGCAACAAGGCGAATAGACAATAGAATTATTCGTGCAATTCCATTACCACTCTAATATGTACTAAACTATTTCTATAAAATTGCAGATTTAAACTGTTCCGATGTATGATCAATGTCACTCAACCTGATCTATGGGGGGGTATTAATGCTGCTGTTAAATTCTATAGGTGGACGACCAGATACTGTAGCTATTATCAAACACAATTGGATCAGGAAGCTTCATAAAGCTATTTGATATTATTTTGTTTTGTCATAAAAGCAAAATATTAGCTATGAATAAGCGCATTAATGTTACCACCTGATGCTACAATATGCTATTAAAAAATAGTATTTCTAAACCATACGTAACAAGATTATTTAAATAAAAATACAATTTTGTATTCCGACTTTACGATACAGATTAATTAGCTCTTTTTATTTATTTAATAATATTTCAGTAACTTCAAATCAGATAAGGTAACATTTCGATTGTAATCTACCTGATAAGTTTTATTAAACGACTATTTTGCGAGCATAACTTGAAAATGAATCTTATTACAAATGTAGAAAAATTAGACGATTTTGATAAATTTCATCGTCGAAAAAACATTTTAACGGTCGTTCGTAGAGAATTTTCTGCGATTTACAAATATACCGGGTATTAATGAAGTGTGGCACACCCCCTTTTATTCTTTAGTTTTAATTTTAGACAAATGAAGTTTTAGCCATATGATATGTGTGAAAATCCCGAATATTTGAACATATGTACACTATCGTTTCACTTCCGGTTTGGCCGGAAATGGCCCCAAATTTGTTATTGCAACTGGAACACCCTGTATACTTTTACATTTTTGGAAACAGGAAACAATTTTGAATACAACTGCACTCTTTTAATTAATGTACCACTACCATTCCGTTTAAAAAAATGACTCGAACTCAATAAAAAAAAACTTATTTGAGGTTATAAATATTATGCAAAATAGTGCAGTTGTAAACAAAATTCTTATATCATTGTAAAGAGCAATTATAAAGATACATTTTTCTCTTAAATTTTAATAATGTTGTTACCCATGTAACGCGGTAGATAATTGTTACTATGCAAAAAGGTGAAAATTATCTACTGCGCTCCGTGGGTTGCTTTGATAATTAATTTAAGAGTTATAGAATCGGTCAAGTTCGCAAAGTTGGGTGTTAGAAAAAAAAACAAAGTTGCCATCTTTCAGAAAAAGGGCAAAAACTAAAAATTTACTAATTTATAAATGTTACGTATTAACAGATCAAAATTGTAATTTATAGGTGATGCTGCGTAGTGATGATTAAAATTTTAATATTTTTGTAAGTTGAGTTTCATCAAAAAATTGAAAAATACGCTAAAAAAAGACACCTGATAAATCTACTAGTGTTGCTGTGAAAAAATTGCGATTAACGCAAAGGTCACTAATCAATAATCTGCGTAACCTTAGAATTAATTAATTTTTTTTATCTTCGTTAAACAGATTATTTAAATGTCACCTCCAGTTTTGTTAACACCATTTTGTCACAGTCCTTAAAGCAATATTTGACAGTTCAAATTAACAAATTACAGGTCAAAAATCTAACATCGTCAAGAGGTAGATCATGATCCAATTAATTTTAGTCTCATACATTAGGGTAACAAAAGTTAGGCAATATAGTGTTAAAAATTTCATTTGAGTATGGTATTATGCTTTTGTTTATACGTTCTATTTATCACATTATTTAAACCAATATTAATACTATGTCGTAATGATACGAAGAATTTAATTTGACAATATTTTGATTACACTGAAATTTATGTTGATATTTATTAAGAGTTATCGAGTTTCATAGGAGCAAACATTCTATTCACAATAAGTGCCTATTTTAACTGTTTCTTCAAATTAATATTTTACCTTGCATCACTATCATGGATTAACCATTGATTTTGACAGTAAGTAAACAATATCAACTTTGTTTTGTATTCAACATACAGTTGTGCTATGTATTATCCACGCAATTCCCGTTTATTCTGTTTAACTTATTGTAATAACTTTTAGTTACTATTCTTGGTAACTTATATATAAAATTTTCCGTCATACGCAATATGTGATGCAGCCAGTTTATTAATGAATATATTAAATTACTAATTAGGCATGTTTTCTTATCATTACTCTGAATAAGTCTGGACTGGCAAATATCTCGACTTTGTCACAATTTATCATTATTTCCTGAGTCTATCGTTATTTTAAATGCAGTTCTCAAAAGTTTACATTCCTAAAAACATATCTGTAAAAATCTGAACAAAACTATGTACTAACAACGCTTTATTGACGTACAACTTTTTGATATTTATTAGTGTTTGTGTAAAAAAATAAAATCTCAACTAAAATTAGTTAAAATGAGCGTCATAAATTATTATTCTCTTTACTGTAAAAACTCATATTGTTCATAACATGTGACTTCAAGAACATTATGTGATGTGATGAAAAATGTTAAAATAAAATATTACGTCGGACAGTGGCGTAGGCAGGGTGTCAGGGGGGGTCAGAACCCCCCCTCCCCAGGCTCTCAATAAATCGTTATAGAGCAGGAAAACTACAAATTTTTTGCTTTTTTTACCGTTTATTAACCCCCCCCCCCATGAGTGCCCAGAATTCCTTCGCCAACTTTCGAAATGTCAACAAAACGCCAATTTAAAAAGGCAATAAGAATTTAATTATTTTTTTAAAGGGGGCACCGCTTGTATCAGCACCCCACCGCTAATAACGCTAGAACGGCCCCTGCGCCGCTATATTTTCTATACCGCGATTCACAATTCAAAACTACACCTTGCATTAATGTGGTGATTCAAAATGACAATATCATTGGTTTATGAAATTTATAAACAAACATAGTTTTACAACGTGTTTGGCGTTGTCCGTCAATTAGCGACACCGCGCCAGTATAGTCTAAGCCGCATTACAGTGCAATCATACAAAACAGTTTGGACCTATTAACACGTACTAAAAAAAAAAACTGTTGCACCTTTATGAGAAGTACTTCTTAAACATTAGAAACAGTGATGACGCAATTTTATCGCTAAAACGTTTCCCGGTAAGTGCGAATTCTTTTAGTGCGGTCTGCACCCTTTTACTGCTTTATTTTGAATCTTTGCTCAGTAAGTAATTATTCTTTGATTAATCTTTTATAATTTTATCGAGTTTTACTAAAAAAATCGTTTTTATTATCCAATTACGTAAAAGTAAATACTCAGTACTACCACAACGTCCGACACTTCGTAAAAAACCTCATCTAAATCTGTAACCAGAGTCGCCGAGCTCGGGGGAAAAATGTACTCTAATTTTTGGCATCGTAAACAACCAAATTGTGCGATGATGTCGAAGTCCCTACCGAACCCAAGCCTGAAGAATTTTGCCCCATCACCAACCCCCCTTGCATGACCAAACGGCCAAACTTAAGAAACATATTCCTTGAGCCAATTTAAGCAAAAAATGTTATATAAACCATAGTCCAAAACTCGATGGTCATCGAGTTATAGACTTTTAAGTTTATAAAAAAAAATCAATTCCAATATCATAAAAAATTATGAAATTTACAAAAACCAGTGAATTACTCGAAAAAGGTTAATTTTAGACCTATACGACCTTTTACATTTTATAAAGTAAATTTAAAGAGAAATCTAAAAATGTAATAATACACAGGATGTTCTATTTAAAATAACTAGCTTGGTTGCCATAGCAAATAAGCCGTAATAAACAAAACAAAATCGAGTACACCATAAAGCGCAGAAAAGATAGCGATGCATCTTTTAAAACAAACATTTGGTTGTTAAATCAATATTTTAGGGGATAAAGGCGGTATTTCATAGTTTTTTATGTTAAACTTGACCTTTTTTTTCTAAACCTTTTTAAAGGTCCATAACTCGATAACCATCGAGTTTTGGACTATAATTTATAAAACAGTTTTTGCCTAAATTGGCTCAAGGAACATGCTCCTTAAATTTGGCCGTTTGGTCATGCAACACCCTGTATAATGAAATATTACGATTAATAATGTTGATGCAAGAAATATTGTATTATGTTAATTTTAGAAACATATTTTACATAAACAAACCGTTTGGATTAAAAACCAATCAGAAATCAAAATATTAATGTTATCATTTAAGAGCCATGAAAATTGTTGAGAAAAACAATTTCTGCGACTAGAAATAAAAATGGCGCAACCTTAACTCACAATGAAACACAAATTAATGAATTATTTGACTTGAATTTTTTTATTTCGAAAGATTATTACTATATTTTAGGGGGAAAAATCAGTTTTGAAAACGATCATATAAAGTTGACGAATATTCAGCGTACCGATAAAAGACAGAGAGGAAATGAAACATATTTAAAACTGCAGCGCTATAGAAAACGTTCCTAACACAACAAGTTACACGTCTCGGGGGATGAAATATTATATTCAAAGACCAAGTTTTGTGCTAGCCAATGGTTGACACAAGCTACATAACATTAATTTGGTGAAATTAAAATTAATCCCAAGAGTCTCAACAATAATAAATCGTCCGTTTCGACCAGATACATTCTCACACTTGCATACACATCGTTAACATGAACTGAGATGATCATTTATGACGCGCGACGTCAGACGGAGATAAAATATTTTATTCAAGGGATGTGTAAACTACAACAAGCGATTATTTATTAAGTTGGAGTGCCGATTTTTATTAGTTGTAATTATTGCTCTCCCTAGGAGACACCGAGAGCGGACAATGGTGCGTCCTTCCAAAGTTTATCAATAACGGTAATTGATTTTTTTTTACGGAAGCTTCTTAAGGACGAGTTTGTGAATATTACAGTTCGTCTACTTTCTTTTGCAGGTTTACTCCTCCGAATGAAAAAATGGCTCCTGGCGAATTTTTCGAAAACACGAGAATGGAAGCGTTAATAATAATGGACAACCTGCAGCTGCTAGAGAGTACAGATAATTTTAGTGTCGCCGATAATTTGTGCGCGTTTTCGGAAAACTACGCGAGTGATTATACGACGTTGGATACTGGAACAATAAGTGCAGCTAGTGTTAACACACATAAAAGTTTAAGTGACGAATTATTATCGGACAATTATGAATATTTTGACGACATTATTAATCTAATTGATAAACCGCAGAACGATTCCTTTTTAAATGAACTTCAAATAGTAAATACCGATAATAGCGACGTCAACAACAACGTTTTGGACATGGATATACAAGACTTGGAGCACGAGTTCGACACAGTGCTGAACAACAACGGCGATAAACGGCAAATTATTACTACCAATCAGTCAGGGTTATTAAACAAAGAGTACGTGGAAGTTGCGGATACTGTTAACATAGATAACACTTTCTCTGTTTTGGGTGTCGACCTAGGATTATATTTTAACGACAAAATAGATAATTTAAGCAATCTCTTAGAGCAAGATATAGATCATTTGCTAGACGAGAACATTAGTGCTCTTCGGGCTAACTCTGAAAACAAGGATTTCAGTGAACGTATCGACGAATTTTTTAACGAAACGTTTGACTGCAATTTTTTTAACGACGCGCCCGCCTCCGAACACTTGGAAAATAACGACTCGGACTCCACGGCCTACGAAAATACCTCTCAATTAATTCACATGTTTCCTCACATAGGCGACGAAAGAAACTTGAGGAGGAGATCTTTATTATACGAAAATAATCATCAGTCAAAAAGTCACGTCAAAGATAGCAAACTTAAACTCATTGAACGTAAAACTATTCGCTCGTACAATCGCCGTCCTGACGCTTTGCTAAATCATGACTATACGCAAAAAAAAACTGAAGACGAGAAAATATTTAGATGTCAGGTGCCGAACTGTGAGAAAATATACGCCAAATCTTCACACCTGAAAGCTCATTTAAGGAGGCACTCCGGAGAAAAACCGTTTGCCTGTAATTGGCAGGATTGCACTTGGAGATTTTCTAGATCGGACGAACTGGCCAGGCATAAGCGATCACACTCCGGAATTAAACCGTATAAATGCGAATTATGCGAAAAGGCTTTCGCCAGATCCGATCACCTGGCTAAACACAGAAGGGTACATCGGAAAAAAATGGCGCAGTTTATAAACTACGGCGAAGTTACGCGTTTTAGTGATTAAATTTATAAAACTATTATTCGTTTTTAAGTGCCATTTGTTTAATTTAATTTTTAATGCATTTTACGAAATAGCCACCAAGAAACGATACGTTTTTACAAGAACGATTTGTGAAAACAATACACCGAAAACTAAATTTTATTGACAAAAGTGTTGCAGTTATTGTTTAAGTAAATGTTGTCATCGACTGTTTAACAAACATTAAGCACGGTTTACTTAAAGTAGGTGCTGAAATGTACAACACATTTTATTGATTTGCCAATGAGTAATGATTGAAATGTCTTAAAATCATTTATAACACCTCGTGATGACAAGGCATCATTCCACAAAAATGTGTCATGCATACCCGATTGTTATCTTTTTAAACTTGTGCGATTTGGTTAGATATTTTAATTTTGACCTACATCTCCCGAACTATTTTATAAAAATCTACATGCAATACATCAAAACTATCTACTTCATTTATGTCTCAAGTGTTCAATAATTGCTGAAATATATTTCAACGAATTTTTTATTTCTAAATTAAGTAAACTTATTATCCTAACAAGCAATTTAAAGCATTCGTTCGCTTGGTGAAATATCCTCTAGCCCGATTTGCGTTGCCATGAATGTTTAAACATTTTTGTTTCGGTAATATAATTTGATAAAATTCAATTTAAAAAAAAGTCTTAAACTGACATTTAACCTTTGCGTACCTAAAATCCGTCTCATAATTGTTTTACAGATAAGTCTTATTATTTCATGTTATCACAAACGTTACTGAAACACTACAAAATATTAGATACGGTTAAACTTTAAACTCTTGTACCACAAAAAAAAACAATTTTTAAAACTGACCTCCCCTAATATTTCAAGCCCTTGGATATGTAATGAAACTACGAATTTTTATATAACAGAGTGTACAATAATTATTGTTGATTATAATTATTCATTGATTTATCACTTAAAAGTGGCCATTTGTTCTGAAGTATTCATAACTGTACAGTTTATTTCATAATTATAGTAAAATTGTCTCTTACCACTGCATAGCAGTATTAACATATTTCAAAGAATACGGTTTAGTCTTAGATAAATTAGATAAATTGTAAAATTCTGCAGTTATTCAAAAATTTTACGTGCACTAATACGCATTTGTTGAAATGACGTTTATTAAGGTACGGCAAGCCAATCAAGTGATTCATTATAATTTTTAGCTTTGAATAAGAACATTGCTTCATTCTGAGATTATTTTTTTTTCTCAAATTAAAGATATTAAACTTATTTGACTAGTGAAAACGGGTAAAGGTTACTAATTAAATAAAGGTTATGCAATTTGGTAACAAAATTGTCGCAGTAAATGAAAATGATTATAATACATTTTTAAAAAACATTAAAACAACTGAACATAACTTTAAAACGACAGAAGATGACTTATGTTATATTGAGTAGAAATCCAATTTTCATTTCATTATACAAGGTGTCCCAAAAGTTACCATCTATTTTAGTGAATGTAAGTGTTATTAGAAACATTTTATTCTGGTTTCCGGTACGATAGTATATCCATTAATTTGCAAATATATGTACTTAAAAAAAGGAGTAATTTTTTACACGATTTTTCACCTCTTAGACACATTTCATTGATGTGGTTAATGTGCAAAAACGGGTTTATGTAGTAACATGCAGCATAAAAATCATGTAGAATAATGAACTTAAAGAAAAAATCGTGTCAAAAAATTGTGCTCGTTTTAAATACATAACATTGTATAATAATGGACATACCATGGCACCAAAATAAAAATCTTTTAAAATACACCCAAGTTCACCAAAATAGATAGCCACTTTTAGGAATGTATTTGAAGTAACTGAAATATTAGACGGTTAAGTATGATGGAAAGACTTCATAGATTTTTTAAGAAAAATGCTTTTTTCACATGATATATGATTGTCATTTTATTATCACTTTTTTTTCAGTATTAAAACGTAACCATCAATTTTAGTTTTTTAAGGCCAACGTCACTTAAGTGTTAGGAGTTCATTTACAATTAACTTATTTAATGTTAGGAATTTTGTTATTTAAAATCAGTATTCGTCCTTCCGTCACATCTAATTACCTAGTTATTATTTGTTACAGCTTTGTAGTAGCTATCAATAAATATATTTATACAAAGGTTCATCGTTTAATTAAAATTGACCAGTAAACCCGTTTTTTTTCGAAACTTTTCAATATTAATTATTTCCTAGGGCCCCTGAGTGTAGTTTGTCTTTATGGTATTAAAAGTTTATTTTAAATTGTTTTTTTTATTAAACCAAAAACCAACATAGCAGAAGCATTTATATATTTTGAAGACAGCAACAAATTGAACATTTATTAGGAAAGTGGTGTGTCCATTAAAAAAAAAAAAACTTAGACGATAAATGTTATGATTTATATAATTTAGTGGAACTTTGTATTCATACACACTTTACAGTTTAAAATTCAAAATGTTACCCTGCTTTGACCGTATGCAAATTTGTTCGTAATGACATTGCCTAATAATAATATTGGTCCATTTGAAATTAAAGGTAATAGGTAATTTATGTTCAGAAACGTAAACCTTCATAAAAATTTACTTATGGCAATAGATAGGACTTCAAAATTAGTTTTAGTTTTTCACTGTAACTCTAATTATAGGTATAACTTTTAATAATTAAAAATTGGGCAACAATCTTCACAGATAATTAAAGTGTTGTATTAACTAAATATATTCAATTCACATGCACCATTATGACGTTAAGAAACATTTTCAGTAGATAGATAACAGTTCTAATTCCATTGAAAATCCTTTTGCCTCCCTAAACGTGCCTATTAATTTCAAAATTTCATGCAATATCGTTTTGAATTAAATTTAAAATACTCCTGCCTCCCATATAAAGAAATCCCAAAATGCCTTTCTTTATAATCAACATTTATAAATTTACCAAATTAATACACCTTGCGACACCTGTTGGGTATATTTTCTACTTGTGTGTAAACGTCAAAATTGGTCAAAATTCCGGAAAAGATTACACAATCAGATCATATATCTATCTCCTTTTACCTAATAAGTCTATGTCGTACAAAAAATGTACCGTAACGTATTGTAATGAGTAACTAAATCAAAACATATGACGTCATAGATTTATTTAAAGTTCAATTTTAGCATTGGCGTAGTTATGGGGGGACCAGGGGGGGCTAAGCCCCCCCTGAACTCTCATTAGCCCCCCCTGGCCTACCCGGTTTTAAATGTTGAAACTGTACCAATTGGCCTACATAATCGTACTCGACACAAAAACCATTTCGTTTAAAGTTCTATTCCCTAAATTAAACAATTTACGAACATTTATTGTTTGTGTTTTGTAAAAAAATATTTTTTTAGGCCCCCCAAAAATTTGTGAGTACGCGGATGGATTAAAAAAGAGGAGCTTTTTTTTTAGCTCACAGCCTCAGTCACCTGGGGCTGCAGCCCCCCCTGGACCTCGGGGCTAACTACGCCAATGAATTTTAGTCTTCATAACAACATTTAGGGTAAAATTAAACAAGACTTGTCCATTCAACACGAATAAGCGTTCAATAAATGTAAAATGCAAAACCCAAATTGACAGAAGATTAGCTTTACCAAATAGGCGCCATTTTCAACATTAAAATTACACATGTATCAGTAGAAATCCAATAACAATAATTAAACCATGTTATATTTATGTCTCAAATATGAATTTATAAAGTACAAAGAGATAAATTAATCGAACAATGAAATAAAAATCAAAATATATCTGGTAACCATTAAGTTATTAAAGATTTTGTTTTGGATCAGATCCGTCGAAACACATGTATAACTAGAAATCCAATAAAAATTAAACGTTACAATATTTCTGTCCTAAATATGATTTTATAAAGTATAATGCACTAACTCAATTAAAAAATTAAATCAAAATCAAAATATAATTGATAACCATTAAGTTATTAAAGATTTTGTTTTGGATCAGATCCGTCGAAACACGTGTATAAGTAGAAATCCAATAAAAATTAAACGTTACAATATTTCTGTCCTAAATATGATTTTATAAAGTATAATGCACTAACTCAATTAAAAAATTAAATAAAAATCAAAATATAATAGGTAACCATCAAGTTATTAAAGATTTTGTTTTGGATCAGATCTGTCGAAACACATGTATTAGTAGAAATCCAATAAAAATTGAACGTTACAATATTTCTGTCCTAAATATGATTTTATAAAGTATAATGCACTAACTCAATTAAAAAATTAAATCAAAATCAAAATATAATTGGTAACCATTAAGTTATTAAAGATTTTGTTTTGGATCAGGTCCGTCGAAACACATGTATTAGTAGAAATCCAATAAAAATTGAACGTTACAATATTTCTATCCTAAATATGATTTTATAAAGTATAATGCACTAACTTAATTGAAAAATTAAATCAAAATCAAAATATAATTGGTAACCATTAAGTTATTAAAGATTTTGTTTTGGATCAGATCTGTCGAAACACATGTATTAGTAGAAATCCAATAAAAATTGAACGTTACAATATTTCTGTCCTAAATATGATTTTATAAAGTATAATGCACTAACTCAATTAAAAAATTAAATCAAAATCAAAATATAATTGGTAACCATTAAGTTATTAAAGATTTTGTTTTGGATCAGACCTGTCGAAACACATGTATTAGTAGAAATCAAAATCAAAATATAATTGGTAACCATTAAGTTATTAAAGATTTTGTTTTGGATCAGATCTGTCGAAACACATGTATTAGTAGAAATCCAATAAAAATTGAACGTTACAATATTTCTGTCCTAAATATGATTTTATAAAGTATAATGCACTAACTCAATTAAAAAATTAGATCAAAATCAAAATATAATTGGTAACCATTAAGTTATTAAAGATTTTGTTTTGGATCATATCCGTCGAAACACATGTATTAGTAGAAATCCAATAAAAATTGAACGTTACAATATTTCTGTCCTAAATATGATTTTATAAAGTATAATGCACTAACTTAATTGAAAAATTAAATCAAAATCAAAATATAATTGGTAACCATTAAGTTATTAAAGATTTTGTTTTGGATCAGATCTGTCGAAACACATGTATTAGTAGAAATCCAATAAAAATTGAACGTTACAATATTTCTGTCCTAAATATGATTTTATAAAGTATAATGCACTAACTCAATTAAAAAATTAAATCAAAATCAAAATATAATTGGTAACCATTAAGTTATTAAAGATTTTGTTTTGGATCAGACCTGTCGAAACACATGTATTAGTAGAAATCAAAATCAAAATATAATTGGTAACCATTAAGTTATTAAAGATTTTGTTTTGGATCAGATCCGTCGAAACACGTGTATAAGTAGAAATCCAATAAAAATTAAACGTTACAATATTTCTGTCCTAAATATGATTTTATAAAGTATAATGCACTAACTCAATTAAAAAATTAAATAAAAATCAAAATATAATAGGTAACCATCAAGTTATTAAAGATTTTGTTTTGGATCAGATCTGTCGAAACACATGTATTAGTAGAAATCCAATAAAAATTGAACGTTACAATATTTCTGTCCTAAATATGATTTTATAAAGTATAATGCACTAACTCAATTAAAAAATTAAATCAAAATCAAAATATAATTGGTAACCATTAAGTTATTAAAGATTTTGTTTTGGATCAGATCTGTCGAAACACATGTATTAGTAGAAATCCAATAAAAATTGAACGTTACAATATTTCTGTCCTAAATATGATTTTATAAAGTATAATGCACTAACTCAATTAAAAAATTAAATCAAAATCAAAATATAATTGGTAACCATTAAGTTATTAAAGATTTTGTTTTGGATCAGATCCGTCGAAACACATGTATTAGTAGAAATCCAATAAAAATTGAACGTTACAATATTTCTGTCCTAAATATGATTTTATAAAGTATAATGCACTAACTCAATTAAAAAATTAGATCAAAATCAAAATATAATTGGTAACCATTAAGTTATTAAAGATTTTGTTTTGGATCATATCCGTCGAAACACATGTATTAGTAGAAATCCAATAAAAATTGAACGTTACAATATTTCTGTCCTAAATATGATTTTATAAAGTATAATGCACTAACTTAATTGAAAAATTAAATCAAAATCAAAATATAATTGGTAACCATTAAGTTATTAAAGATTTTGTTTTGGATCAGATCTGTCGAAACACATGTATTAGTAGAAATCCAATAAAAATTGAACGTTACAATATTTCTGTCCTAAATATGATTTTATAAAGTATAATGCACTAACTCAATTAAAAAATTAAATCAAAATCAAAATATAATTGGTAACCATTACGTTATTAAAGATTTTGTTTTGGATCAGATCTGTCGAAACACATGTATTAGTAGAAATCCAATAAAAATTGAACGTTACAATATTTCTGTCCTAAATATGATTTTATAAAGTATAATGCACTAACTCAATTAAAAAATTAAATCAAAATCAAAATATAATTGGTAACCATTAAGTTATTAAAGATTTTGTTTTGGATCAGATCTGTCGAAACACATGTATTAGTAGAAATCCAATAAAAATTGAACGTTACAATATTTCTGTCCTAAATATGATTTTATAAATTATAATGCACTAACTCAATTAAAAAATTTGATCAAAATCAAAATATAATTGGTAACCATTAAGTTATTAAAGATTTTGTTTTGGATCATATCCGTCGAAACACATGTATTAGTAGAAATCCAATAAAAATTGAACGTTACAATATTTCTGTCCTAAATATGATTTTATAAAGTATAATGCACTAACTCAATTAAAAAATTAGATCAAAATCAAAATATAATTGGTAACCATTAAGTTATTAAAGATTTTGTTTTGGATCAGATCCGTCGAAACACGTGTATAAGTAGAAATCCAATAAAAATTAAACGTTACAATATTTCTGTCCTAAATATGATTTTATAAAGTATAATGCACTAACTCAATTAAAAAATTAAATAAAAATCAAAATATAATAGGTAACCATCAAGTTATTAAAGATTTTGTTTTGGATCAGATCTGTCGAAACACATGTATTAGTAGAAATCCAATAAAAATTGAACGTTACAATATTTCTGTCCTAAATATGATTTTATAAAGTATAATGCACTAACTCAATTAAAAAATTAAATCAAAATCAAAATATAATTGGTAACCATTAAGTTATTAAAGATTTTGTTTTGGATCAGATCTGTCGAAACACATGTATTAGTAGAAATCCAATAAAAATTGAACGTTACAATATTTCTGTCCTAAATATGATTTTATAAAGTATAATGCACTAACTCAATTAAAAAATTAAATCAAAATCAAAATATAATTGGTAACCATTAAGTTATTAAAGATTTTGTTTTGGATCAGATCTGTCGAAACACATGTATTAGTAGAAATCCAATAAAAATTGAACGTTACAATATTTCTGTCCTAAATATGATTTTATAAAGTATAATGCACTAACTCAATTAAAAAATTAGATCAAAATCAAAATATAATTGGTAACCATTAAGTTATTAAAGATTTTGTTTTGGATCATATCCGTCGAAACACATGTATTAGTAGAAATCCAATAAAAATTGAACGTTACAATATTTCTGTCCTAAATATGATTTTATAAAGTATAATGCACTAACTCAATTAAAAAATTAGATCAAAATCAAAATATAATTGGTAACCATTAAGTTATTAAAGATTTTGTTTTGGATCAGATCCGTCGAAACACGTGTTTAAGTAGAAATCCAATAAAAATTAAACGTTACAATATTTCTGTCCTAAATATGATTTTATAAAGTATAATGCACTAACTCAATTAAAAAATTAAATAAAAATCAAAATATAATAGGTAACCATCAAGTTATTAAAGATTTTGTTTTGGATCAGATCTGTCGAAACACATGTATTAGTAGAAATCCAATAAAAATTGAACGTTACAATATTTCTGTCCTAAATATGATTTTATAAAGTATAATGCACTAACTCAATTAAAAAATTAAATCAAAATCAAAATATAATTGGTAACCATTAAGTTATTAAAGATTTTGTTTTGGATCAGATCTGTCGAAACACATGTATTAGTAGAAATCCAATAAAAATTGAACGTTACAATATTTCTGTCCTAAATATGATTTTATAAAGTATAATGCACTAACTCAATTAAAAAATTAAATCAAAATCAAAATATAATTGGTAACCATTAAGTTATTAAAGATTTTGTTTTGGATCAGATCCGTCGAAACACATGTATTAGTAGAAATCCAATAAAAATTGAACGTTACAATATTTCTGTCCTAAATATGATTTTATAAAGTATAATGCACTAACTTAATTGAAAAATTAAATCAAAATCAAAATATAATTGGTAACCATTAAGTTATTAAAGATTTTGTTTTGGATCAGATCTGTCGAAACACATGTATTAGTAGAAATCCAATAAAAATTGAACGTTACAATATTTCTGTCCTAAATATGATTTTATAAAGTATAATGCACTAACTCAATTAAAAAATTAAATCAAAATCAAAATATAATTGGTAACCATTAAGTTATTAAAGATTTTGTTTTGGATCAGATCCGTCGAAACACATGTATTAGTAGAAATCCAATAAAAATTGAACGTTACAATATTTCTGTCCTAAATATGATTTTATAAAGTATAATGCACTAACTTAATTGAAAAATTAAATCAAAATCAAAATATAATTGGTAACCATTAAGTTATTAAAGATTTTGTTTTGGATCAGATCCGTCGAAACACGTGTATAAGTAGAAATCCAATAAAAATTAAACGTTACAATATTTCTGTCCTAAATATGATTTTATAAAGTATAATGCACTAACTCAATTAAAAAATTAAATAAAAATCAAAATATAATAGGTAACCATCAAGTTATTAAAGATTTTGTTTTGGATCAGATCTGTCGAAACACATGTATTAGTAGAAATCCAATAAAAATTGAACGTTACAATATTTCTGTCCTAAATATGATTTTATAAAGTATAATGCACTAACTCAATTAAAAAATTAAATCAAAATCAAAATATAATTGGTAACCATTAAGTTATTAAAGATTTTGTTTTGGATCAGATCTGTCGAAACACATGTATTAGTAGAAATCCAATAAAAATTGAACGTTACAATATTTCTGTCCTAAATATGATTTTATAAAGTATAATGCACTAACTCAATTAAAAAATTAAATCAAAATCAAAATATAATTGGTAACCATTAAGTTATTAAAGATTTTGTTTTGGATCAGATCCGTCGAAACACATGTATTAGTAGAAATCCAATAAAAATTGAACGTTACAATATTTCTGTCCTAAATATGATTTTATAAAGTATAATGCACTAACTTAATTGAAAAATTAAATCAAAATCAAAATATAATTGGTAACCATTAAGTTATTAAAGATTTTGTTTTGGATCAGATCTGTCGAAACACATGTATTAGTAGAAATCCAATAAAAATTGAACGTTACAATATTTCTGTCCTAAATATGATTTTATAAAGTATAATGCACTAACTCAATTAAAAAATTAAATCAAAATCAAAATATAATTGGTAACCATTAAGTTATTAAAGATTTTGTTTTGGATCAGATCCGTCGAAACACATGTATTAGTAGAAATCCAATAAAAATTGAACGTTACAATATTTCTGTCCTAAATATAATTTTATAAAGTATAATGCACTAACTTAATTGAAAAATTAAATCAAAATCAAAATATAATTGGTAACCATTAAGTTATTAAAGATTTTGTTTTGGATCAGATCTGTCGAAACACATGTATTAGTAGAAATCCAATAAAAATTGAACGTTACAATATTTCTGTCCTAAATATGATTTTATAAAGTATAATGCACTAACTCAATTAAAAAATTAAATCAAAATCAAAATATAATTGGTAACCATTAAGTTATTAAAGATTTTGTTTTGGATCAGATCTGTCGAAACACATGTATTAGTAGAAATCCAATAAAAATTGAACGTTACAATATTTCTGTCCTAAATATGATTTTATAAAGTATAATGCACTAACTTTATTGAAAAATTAAATCAAAATCAAAATATAATTGGTAACCATTAAGTTATTAAAGATTTTGTTTTGGATCAGATCTGTCGAAACACATGTATTAGTAGAAATCCAATAAAAATTGAACGTTACAATATTTCTGTCCTAAATATGATTTTATAAAGTATAATGCACTAACTCAATTAAAAAATTAAATCAAAATCAAAATATAATTGGTAACCATTAAGTTATTAAAGATTTTGTTTTGGATCAGATCTGTCGAAACACATGTATTAGTAGAAATCCAATAAAAATTGAACGTTACAATATTTCTGTCCTAAATATGATTTTATAAAGTATAATGCACTAACTCAATTAAAAAATTAAATCAAAATCAAAATATAATCGGTAACCATTAAGTTATTAAAGATTTTGTTTTGGATCAGATCTGTCGAAACACATGTATTAGTAGAAATCCAATAAAAATTGAACGTTACAATATTTCTGTCCTAAATATGATTTTATAAAGTATAATGCACTAACTTAATTAAAAAATTAAATCAAAATCAAAATATAATTGGTAACCATTAAGTTATTAAAGATTTTGTTTTGGATCAGATCCGTCGAAACACGTGTATAAGTAGAAATCCAATAAAAATTAAACGTTACAATATTTCTGTCCTAAATATGATTTTATAAAGTATAATGCACTAACTCAATTAAAAAATTAAATCAAAATCAAAATATAATTGGTAACCATTAAGTTATTAAAGATTTTGTTTTGGATCAGATCCGTCGAAACACATGTATCAGTATAAATCCAATAAAAATTGAACGTTACAATATTTCTGTCCTAAATATGATTTTATAAAGTATAATGCACTAACTTAATTAAAAAATTAAATCAAAATCAAAATATAATTGGTAACCATTAAGTTATTAAAGATTTTGTTTTGGATCAGATCCGTCGAAACACATGTATTAGTAGAAATCCAATAAAAATTGAACGTTACAATATTTCTGTCCTAAATATGATTTTATAAAGTATAATGCACTAACTTAATTAAAAAATTAAATCAAAATCAAAATATAATTGGTAACCATTAAGTTATTAAAGATTTTGTTTTGGATCAGATCTGTCGAAACACATGTATTAGTAGAAATCCAATAAAAATTGAACGTTACAATATTTCTGTCCTAAATATGATTTTATAAAGTATAATGCACTAACTTAATTAAAAAATTAAATCAAAATCAAAATATAATTGGTAACCATTAAGTTATTAAAGATTTTGTTTTGGATCAGATCTGTCGAAACACATGTATTAGTAGAAATCCAATAAAAATTGAACGTTACAATATTTCTGTCCTAAATATGATTTTATAAAGTATAATGCACTAACTCAATTAAAAAATTAAATCAAAATCAAAATATAATCGGTAACCATTAAGTTATTAAAGATTTTGTTTTGGATCAGATCTGTCGAAACACATGTATTAGTAGAAATCCAATAAAAATTGAACGTTACAATATTTCTGTCCTAAATATGATTTTATAAAGTATAATGCACTAACTTAATTAAAAAATTAAATCAAAATCAAAATATAATTGGTAACCATTAAGTTATTAAAGATTTTGTTTTGGATCAGATCCGTCGAAACACGTGTATAAGTAGAAATCCAATAAAAATTAAACGTTACAATATTTCTGTCCTAAATATGATTTTATAAAGTATAATGCACTAACTCAATTAAAAAATTAAATCAAAATCAAAATATAATTGGTAACCATTAAGTTATTAAAGATTTTGTTTTGGATCAGATCCGTCGAAACACATGTATCAGTATAAATCCAATAAAAATTGAACGTTACAATATTTCTGTCCTAAATATGATTTTATAAAGTATAATGCACTAACTTAATTAAAAAATTAAATCAAAATCAAAATATAATTGGTAACCATTAAGTTATTAAAGATTTTGTTTTGGATCAGATCCGTCGAAACACATGTATTAGTAGAAATCCAATAAAAATTGAACGTTACAATATTTCTGTCCTAAATATGATTTTATAAAGTATAATGCACTAACTTAATTAAAAAATTAAATCAAAATCAAAATATAATTGGTAACCATTAAGTTATTAAAGATTTTGTTTTGGATCAGATCTGTCGAAACACATGTATTAGTAGAAATCCAATAAAAATTGAACGTTACAATATTTCTGTCCTAAATATGATTTTATAAAGTATAATGCACTAACTTAATTAAAAAATTAAATCAAAATCAAAATATAATTGGTAACCATTAAGTTATTAAAGATTTTGTTTTGGATCAGATCTGTCGAAACACATGTATTAGTAGAAATCCAATAAAAATTGAACGTTACAATATTTCTGTCCTAAATATGATTTTATAAAGTATAATGCACTAACTCAATTAAAAAATTAAATCAAAATCAAAATATAATCGGTAACCATTAAGTTATTAAAGATTTTGTTTTGGATCAGATCTGTCGAAACACATGTATTAGTAGAAATCCAATAAAAATTGAACGTTACAATATTTCTGTCCTAAATATGATTTTATAAAGTATAATGCACTAACTTAATTAAAAAATTAAATCAAAATCAAAATATAATTGGTAACCATTAAGTTATTAAAGATTTTGTTTTGGATCAGATCTGTCGAAACACATGTATTAGTAGAAATCCAATAAAAATTGAACGTTACAATATTTCTGTCCTAAATATGATTTTATAAAGTATAATGCACTAACTTAATTAAAAAATTAAATCAAAATCAAAATATAATTGGTAACCATTAAGTTATTAAAGATTTTGTTTTGGATCAGATCCGTCGAAACACGTGTATAAGTAGAAATCCAATAAAAATTAAACGTTACAATATTTCTGTCCTAAATATGATTTTATAAAGTATAATGCACTAACTCAATTAAAAAATTAAATCAAAATCAAAATATAATTGGTAACCATTAAGTTATTAAAGATTTTGTTTTGGATCAGATCCGTCGAAACACATGTATCAGTATAAATCCAATAAAAATTGAACGTTACAATATTTCTGTCCTAAATATGATTTTATAAAGTATAATGCACTAACTCAATTAAAAAATTAAATCAAAATCAAAATATAATCGGTAACCATTAAGTTATTAAAGATTTTGTTTTGGATCAGATCCGTCGAAACACATGTATCAGTATAAATCCAATAAAAATTGAACGTTACAATATTTCTGTCCTAAATTAAATGATAATGATAACACTCTTCTAGGTACTATAAACAAGTAATAAAATTAGACAAATCACATTTAAAATCACATAGGTACATAAAAACGACAATCACAGGTCCAGTTAATTATTTAATGATCCACAAATGTTATCTCCAACAGATCTTTGTCGACTGTGTTGATCTCCAACAGGAATACACCTTCATTGCAATGGTATGCGACCATGTCGTCGTCAATCTCGATCTTAATGCTAAAACAGAATGATGATGAGCGGGGGGGCGTATAAACCCAGTCAAAGGTGTTATTAATACATGCGGACTGTTAGTGCCCCAAAAAGTTAGTAGTATCCAGTTCACTTCTTCATAACTACTCCAAACTAATACAACTGCTAACTTACCCTTTTTTGTTTCTGCGATACAATTTATGTACATTTAAAGCACAAATGTTGTATTTATTTTCTATCTGCAAAATAAGGAAAACGGAATTAATTTTTGATTGCATATAGCTTCAGTCTTTCTTAATTTTAGCATAGATTTAGAGGAAGTACTGAGCTTTTGAATATAATCTATAGATACGTGGAGCTAGCAAAAGTGAACTGATCCCACGTTGACAATGCGGTGATGTTAGACATGCTAGTTTAGTTTGTTATATGAGTTCATATGAAATGTATAAAAGCCCAGTACGTCCAGGTCCATGCAACATTTAGCGGAAAGCTGAAGCGTTACGGAAAGGAATTAACTTACCGCATTTAGCAGTCCCACTGTGGTTAGTGGAATGACATGGAGTGGAGTATATGTTTCTTCCGACTCCTGCCGCACATATAAAATTATTCGCTCATGAAGAGCGCTTCCAGGACTACGAGCTAGTATTGTAGGCGACTTATGTAATACGAAAGGGGAACCTGATTTTAGATGTTCAGTTGGTCCCCTTGAAGTTTCGCCTTGACGTTTCGCCGGTGTCAGCTACATGATAAAAGGTTGACAATGAAAGTCTTAATAATTAATCTCCAAATTTACCTTGTCAATGTCTTCTGCTGGTAAGAACAATACTGATGGTTTGTTTAAATCACTCATTGAATAAAATTTTGAACGATCACAAATAGGATAATAAAACTCGTTCTTTTTTTTTTTTTCGGCATTTCTATCCTCCTCACGTGTTTTACGTTCCGCGCCCTATTGAATGTGTATTGTTTATGTTATTATAAGTTAAATTACAAGCTGTGCTGTAAGTTACTTAATATAATGAATAATCTTACCCTATCATGATACAACACTTTTATTTGGCAATAGCCTCGATGATTTACAGTTTGTTCACGTGGATCTTCAAAAGTGTCTATTTGTATATGAAAGGGAAGTCCCTAGAAGAAAAAATTCACTCAAAACAAATTGTTTACATATCAAGCGGTAAATTATTATGATAACGTTTTAATTTTGTACTAAATTAAATTATTAATATTGAACTTACTGTCAATCCTTTTTGACTAAAATCGGTGCTTATACATTGAACGGCGACGTTTATCTGTAATAATTAAATAGATGTACTGATAAACTATTACCTGATGTGCTCAAATATCCTTATTATCAGCCACCATATACTCTAATATTAGAAATAACAGATGTGCTCGTACACCCTGATTGGACCTATAAGACCGGTTGGCGTTTTAAGAAAAGACCAGGTTATTTGATTACTTTTGTTAAATATTTTCAAATGTCTTTAATATTTATCTAAACAATTTCAAATTAAAAATGTAATTTGTAGGTGTCGACCACTTTTTGGAATCTTTAAATGGAATGTATGAAATAGTAATTTATACTGCAGAGCAGGGTATGACTGTATTTCCATTAATAGAAGTTTTGGATCCTAAAAACATTATATCATACAAGTTAGTTCGGGATGCTACACATTTTGTCGATGGACATCATGTAAAAAATTTAGATAAACTGAACAGAGACCTGAACAAGGTGTTAATTTTTTTAAATAGTTTACTATATGTTTTGTAATGAATATCCTTTGTATTTAAAGGTTGTTGTTATCGACTGGAACATGGATTCAGTAAAATTTCATCCAGAAAACGTTCTTCGTGTAAATCGTTGGCCAGGCAATGATGACGACACCACTCTAATTGACTTAGCAGCGTTTTTAAGGAGTAAGTTCAATACAAGACTTATTTAAGTTCTTAATAACTTATTGCTTTTATTTATGTAGCTATTGCGCAGTCTGAGATTACTGATGTTAGAGAGGTACTAACCTACTACAATAAATTTGACGATCCGTTAGCTACTTTCCGAGAGAGACAAAAGAAGCTAATGGAACAAGAAGAGGCTGATAGAGATGCCAAGGCTGGACAGCAACCACCACCAGTGAAACGCTGGACCCCTAGTTTCTTAAATAGAGTGTTCTAATTTACATTTCTTCATGTGTATATTATGTTAATTTGTCTGTGTTAACACGTTAAGCGCCACCATGTTAAAAAAAAGTAAGTTTTTCTGGCCACCAATTTTTTTTCTAAATTGCCCTTAAGTAATATAAAAAAAATTCACAACAAAATAACATTTTAACCAGTTTTTAATTGTTTTTGTGTGAATAAATTTGAATCATAAAACTTTTTTTTTTTAAATATCAATGTGGGTAAAAAAATTGTGACCAACAAGGTTTTCTGGTCCAGCGGGCCATCCTTAAACCTTTTCTGGTATAGTTATATGTAATACATGTATGTTTAAGAATACTGGCAGCCGAATCTAAATGTAGGCTGTTGTATCCAAATGGATACAGGTGGCCCATCGGGCAAAAATGATTTGTAACATATGGATACAAATGGCGCTTAACGTGTTAAATGTTATGATATGCAAAGCTTTTGCGTTGACTGTTCTGTAAAGTTTTGATAGTTTTCATAAAAATCTCACTTTTATAATTAATACCAAAAAGTTTGTTAATACTTTGTTATGAATAAAGTGATTCACAAATTTTTTTATGTGCCTCAAGTAGTTTTTTTTTTTACTGATTAAGTAATCTGCGTAACTACTAGGTTTGCTCTGTGTGTCACCATTCTTACTTTATTTTACTTAATAATTGCATAAATATATTAAATAGCAAAGTAACATGATAAAGAGACATCCGTAATCACACAAATTTGTTATTATTACTCTGTGATCTGTGATTGGTTTGACATCTGAAATACTGGCATAATCATAAAGTCCTGAGATTGAAGCTGTTTCAGTTGAGCCAGTTTACCATAATATAATTAAGTGATTTTTCGTTTATTCAAGGCATTTAGACAAATTGTCTAGCAAGAAGGAATATTATTAGTTTAAGAATTGCGTCTGCTTTAAAAATAATCAAAGATGCTTAAGTTTGACTTGAAACCCGGCTATTTTTTAGTATAAATAAACTAGTGAAATGGTTGGGAAATGTTGTAAAGGTTTTTTTTTTTTTTTTAATTAAAGCGAAACATACCATTTCGTGATGTATTTTATTGCCATGTACTAACACTTACATATTACGTTAACACATGTTGACCTTTCCATTAGTAAAAATGTAATTCATATGTTAATCAATATCAGTTTGGTTATCACTTATCAGTTACTAATTCACAATTTGTATACTTTAGGATGTTAATGAGGGCATATTCGTTTTATCATCTAATGCTACAATTGTTTTTAGTTATTACTACCCTCACAAAATTATTTTTATGATATAACTTATCTAAAATAAGTATATTTATGAATCTACTTAAAAAGTTTGAACTTTGGGAAAAACTTTAGTATGTTTATTAAAGGTTGATAATGTTATTAAGGTATTAAAATCATACAAATCAAAACACTGCATTCAACGCATTTTTATTTAAAAAAACAACAAATATACAACTGAATAGCTAAGAGAATACATGTTTTATAGAAAACTGTTACAAAAAAATATCACATTATGCAAAATACTTAACAATAATGTGTAAACATAACATAGTAAAACTAAGATAATGAACAATGTTACTTTAGTTAAATACGTATACAACAAAATTAAAGGCTTCCTATATTGCACATTTTCACACCCAAATAAATAGATGTAAACAAAAAGTGGATCTAAATTATCATTTTACTCGACCTATTAAAATAAAAACAATTAACCGTTTTACTCGAAACTCCCTATCGGTATTTATACTCCAACAAATAAATACATTGTTGACATGTCCAACTGTATACCTTCTTTTATTATTAATATGGTCAGTAAAAAAAGGACCACTAAAACCAGGAGATTTAAAATCAAGCAGGACTGAACTTCTTCCAAAATATTTTGTTTGTTTAATATATGTTTTGCTGATAAGTTTTACATTGTTGCTTTCTTCATTTTGATTTGAATCATCCTCACCATTCTAGCATAATATACTTCAATATCAGCATCAAATATTTTGTGTTTCTAGGGTTTCATACCTAGAGATATATAACGAAACCATTATTGACTTACTGGATGATACTAAAACGGTTTCGAAAAATATTAAAATTCGAGAAGACTCAACTGGAAACGTTGATGTTGACGTTACAAAAATAATAGCAAATTCCGTGCAACAAGTTACTACTGTTATGCGCCGTGGGGAAAGAAATCGCCACATTGGAGCCACGCAAATGAATGAGCGTAGTAGTCGTTCACATGGCATCTTTAGAATTGTACGTACAAATTTTTGTTTGTTGAGGAACTGATTAAATGTAATCCTGTCTTGCAGATCATCCAATCACATAGCGTGGACGATTCCATAAGTAAAACACCAGTACAATTGTCACAAATAAATCTGGTAGATCTGGCTGGTTTCGAAAGAGTGGCCAAAACCAATGTCACTGGTATTCGGCTTAAAGAAGGAAGCCATATCAACAAGTAATTTGTTAAATAGCACGTACGATGCGAATTTCATTTAAAATATTTTTAGATCCTTACATACACTAGCCCTCGTTATCCACCAACTAAGCGAGGGAAACCCGTTTGTGAATTTTCGAGATTCAAAACTTACAAGCCTTTTAAAGCAGTCTCTGGGTGGCAATTCCAACACCCTAGTAATTTCCACCATTAATCCAACTTCCGTAAACTGCACCCGCTCTACATTGGCGTGAGTTGATGTAGAATTATTATCGGTTTTGGTGTAATAAATACTTTTTCCTTTTTTAGTTTTGCTTCTCGAGCAAAGACTGTTAAAAATCAGCCTGTAATCAACGAAACTAAACACAATTTGAAAAGTTTAGAGGTAAGGCTTGTCTTATTTATTTTTTAAGTTATTTGTCTCATCACAAAGACCAATCTTGGGTTAATATTCCTGCTCTAAATCCTGCTTAAATATCTCCCATAGTTGTTTCTACTTTTGCTCTGAGTCTTTCGTAAATTTTGTATGCTGTAACAGTCCTTTATAGTTGTTACAGTTTGTGCAGTCCTCTATTTTATGCATAGGAATCGGAACTGTCTTTCTCCAATCTGTTGGTATTTCAATTTCACGCTTTTTCCGCACTGATTCGATTATTCTTCGAAAAGTCCGGCAAAGGTAAGATGGCGCATTATTCGGTTACTTATAGAAACTTTTTAAATGAAGTTTTTACACTTCAAATTTTTGCTTCAACTCGATATTTCGATTCCCAGGTTTTATATCATAGGCACTTTAAGGGTAATTTATATGTTCGATTGTTTTTAGACTAAATTAATCAACTGATTGAGAGAAAATTTCGACTAGTCAAAT